>WEKX01011678.1:427698-529193 GCA_013390025.1 Pitta sordida
CATGACATTTTAAAATGTAATAAGTTCTTATGTACTCTTGTTTGCTTTCTGGTTTCCAAACGAATAAGGATAACATTCTGAAGCTTTTCTCTGCGACTGTGTAAGCTAGGAAGCTCTTAAATAAATTGAAACTAAGTTCTTCATGTGAATAAATGATGTAGTAGCTTAGGTTTTAGGTGAAACACCAAATGTTTCAGAATTCTGTGTAAATCTGATGTGCTAGCACTGTTTCTTCAAAGTTGGTAGATATATTCGAATGCTTGCCAGGTAAAGGTAAATACCTGTAAAAAGAACATTTTTGCTATCTTAAAAATGTAAAGGTCTTTACTCAGTCAAACTGATAGCAAACAGATACTGTTTGATTCCTTAAATAAGGTGTTTTGCTTCATAAAGAGTCTCAGAATGCATCTTTTGTTCCATAATTACCTTAATCTTAGTGAACTTAGTAGTGTTGTTTTGCTGTGTAACCTGAAAGCTGTTATACACTGGCCTGTTCTCAAGGGAGCGGACGTCCATGTACAGACAGTGCTCTTTGGAGGCCAAAGTATGGAAAAAATCTGCTCTTTAATGGAAACAAACATTTTGAGTATAAAGCTTTCCAGTCCTATAAATATTAAGTGCCCATACTAGCTCCTCAGTGTCTCACTGAATTGTTTTTATAAATGCCTTAGAAGCATGAAGACAGTACTCCACGTAACTCTGACGTCTCAGAAGTTTTTCTCTTGATCTCTGCCTATGGACTATAAAACCAGGGCCCTGGCTTTGCCTGCTTGCAAATGGAAGGGTCAGAAAAGAGGAGCAAAAGCAGCAGAGCTCACCACAGATAGCTACTGACCCCATGGAGACTGTAAGGAATACTGACAGCTCCCACAACTCCATGCTGTCTGAAATTTCTCCTCTGCATAGCCTTTGTAGTCATATCACCTTCATTATTGTTAGTCAAGTTGGAAAAAGTCTTGATCTATGAAGTAGTGTGCCACCTACATCAAAGAGAGGAAAGGCCATTTTGGTTCTCCTGGGTCAATGGAGAGCTGAGCTCTGCTGGTTTCTTGCTCTTACACTGTTCCATGGCCAGAGAACCTGGCTTGTGCTCTGCATCTTCTCCCCAGGGCAGGGCATGGCTGTTCTTCAGCCAGTGGCTCTCCTTAGGTGACTTCCTTCACTGCTCTGGCTCAGGCAGTGAGTTCTGCATGTAACTGTGTCTGTATGGCTTAGAAAACTGGGTCTTCTCCATGGGTCTGTGCCTAACTGTGACTCCAGTAATGAGACAGACTTTATTTGGAAACAAGAGTACATTTGTTTTAATAGTCTGTGAAAGTGCTTAGAAAGAGAAAGGCCTAGAACAATCCACATGCATTTCCATCTCACTACGGGGCTTATTATCCCCTAGGAGCAATCCAGGCTGGCCTAATTCCTTTAGTCACCTTCTGTATATGTAAAACTCAAGATAGAAGTCAGATTCCTCTGAGCAGTTCCCTCTCTGAAGGGAAATCCTCCTTCTAAGAAACAGTGGCTTTTGTGTTGCTGTCTGTTCTGGGTGAAACCTGTCAAGTATTCTTACTAGAGATAGAACTGTGGGATCTGAGCACGTCTGTGTGCTGTGCTGCCATGGCTGACCTTGAGCATTTTCCTTTCTTGTTTGCATCTTCCGTGTTTTGACATCACCTTATGCAACTTGAGTCAGCATGGTCATACTGTAAAAACCGCAGCTGAACAATCTGGTCAACTTATAGTATCCTTTACATTTCCCTCAGGTGTGGGTACTCGGTAGGTGTTCTTGGGTGATCACATCTTCTTTGAAAATCCGCCCAGAAATCCCCAGTGAAATGTGCTGATGCTGAATGTGTTTGAAAATCTGACCCTTAGGAAAAGTGCACAGGCCCTGCAGTAGAAATATTCTGTGATATGGTGTTGAGGTAGTGAGTGCCTTCTTTTGCTGTCCAGACCTATGGCACACTGTGAGCGCAGCTGTAACTGAATTCCTTAGTACTGTCCTACAATACCTGGTTAGGCACTGAGTTTTATGGTTTTTGATTCAAGCCAGTTAAAGGATCCATCCCAAATTAGATGTGGGATGTATCAACAGCAGTGATAGAATATGTATCTGAAAGCTGTGATACTTTCTGAATAAATTCCACCTCTTTTTAGATCTTTCTCAGTCAACAACGTTGATAGCTACGGTTGTTCTCCAGGCATTTATTGCCGAAGGCAGCTGGACCCATTAATCAATAACAGGGATTTACAAATCCTTCAGTCACCTTCTCAGCAGTGCTCCTTATCCACAGAACACCACTTCTGCCTCTTCTGCCCTGAATCCCTGCCAGGCTCATGGTGGAGTGACCTTGTGGGAACCAATCAAAACAAGTGGAGGCAACCAAAATCTCACTCCACATAAATGCAGAAAAATGGTTTGAACATGTAGTATCTGCCACAAAGCAGAGTAATGCTGTACTCTCTTCCCTTACTTGGGACATCCTGTAGAGTATAATCGCCATCTGAAAGAGTAAATCCTCCCTAAAGTGCTTTCCAAAAGAACTCAGTCACACTCAGACACTGTAAACACTATCCTCCTTATCCCAACCTTCCCTGTGTACTCCCTCCACATCCCTGTCCTCTTCTCTGCTTATGATGTCTGTTTTTATCTTTCCTGTTACATCACTCCCACCACACTGTATTAATCATCTGGCCACTATCACATTACACTTAATAAATGAACAAGATCTAATACAAAAATCCCTTCAAAACAGATGACTTAATACTCTTTTATGCTTAGCTCTTTTTTTATTCCACAGATGTGTTGCAAACACTCATGAGTGTTCTGTAGTAGATGAAATGTTTTTAGCACAGATAGTTGAAAATAGATGTAATTTATATAAGCTGTTTAAGTTCATTTCTGTTTGATGAAACATTGTACATCCTGTCTTCATTGTGAAAAGAGAGAAAATTGCTATTTTTGTGTGCAAAAAAGGACAGACAGACCTCATAAGTTATGAGCCTAGTTTAACATGTGTCTCTAAGGTTAGGAGATGTTCTCAGGGCAGTCCATGTCAGAGTTGGGACAGGCACCACTAATTATAGCCAGAATATTCCCTTTTATCTAAAATACCCTTTTTCAGGGGCAAAATGAATCACCTTCAGGGGCACGAGTTCAGCTCTGCTGGGAGTCATAGACCCTGACTGAGCCTCCATTTTGTCTGCATTCATGTTCCCTGGCACAACATCACCTTCTCATGTGTGTTTTGTACCTCCTGCAAAGTTGAAATTGCTTTTGGTAGCTCTTGGCCCTGTAGAGCTTATGTGCCCAGGTAGAGTTTTGCCATCCCCAAAGCTGAGCCTTGGCCTTTGATAGATGGATCTGCTATTCCATTCTCCCTGCAGGATCATGCACCTGAGCTCTGTGGCCCCTTTGTGACCAGTTTTCTTTCAGTGATGTCCCAGGTGTTCATGGATCCTCTCAGTGCTTCTTCTCTGTGAGCACTCTGCTTTCTAACTTTTCTTTCCACAAGTGCCCCCAGGTGAGCAGGACCTGCTCCAATGAGCTGATCCATACAGTTGGCATTAGCAGGTGTCTCTCCATTGTCTTTTATTGTGTTCTGTAGATACACCACATCAATGGTACAGGTGCTTCTCAGTATTAATTCTGTCTTGTCAACCCTTGCGGTTTTATTCCAAAAATGGGGTGGTGGGGTTTTTGGTCTGAAATATGTAGGTACATAGAGAAGGCCTCAAATACCTAGAAGTACCAGTGAGCTCTGTGTGGACTTGTGTGGGCTGTGACACATCACCTATGCTATGGAAAATAGGCAGTTAATGAGGAGATGCCTAGGAGAGAGAAGTAATAGGCATTTCTAATCAAGATTTTGATAGAACTATAACAGGTGATTAAAAAGCATTTTAGTAATACCCTTTATTTACTCACAGAAGAATCATTGCTTTCGTTTTCAAGAGAGGATCATCATATATGTGAGACTCAGAAATTTTCACTGTCTTAGATTTGCTTGTGAGCTCCTTGTTTGTCTGTCATTTGCTAAAATAGACATGAATTTTTAACTTTCAAATTGCAATGTGTTCACCAAAAAACATTCTACAGAATACATTAGTTTTCTAAATTGAAATAGTAATGACCCTTGTATGACTGTGAAAGATTAAGCTCTAGGCTTTGGACACATCAGAAGCTTAAAAACACTAAGTAGCTATAGTTAGGTGATTAAGAGAAAGAGGTTGAACTTTGCATCTGGTGGAGCTGCCATAAAGCTTTCCTGGAAAATGTAAACCAAATTACCCAAGTACTGGAAATTGCATTTGAAAATAACGGTTTCATTTAGTTTTATCATGCAGACTGACAGCTTGACTTGGTCTGTTGCTGAACCCCCAAATCAACAAGTTTTTTCACATGACACACATGGGGGTAGGAGAAGCTTCTCATTTAAGACCAGTAAACAGCCATGGCTGTGAATTTCTAATCCTTTCAGTAAGCTTCATTCCCTGGTTGCTGGCTACGTTCACTTTCCTTTCTTTTAACTCACTATCTCAAATTATAATAATTGAAAACATATTAGGCCCAAGAAAGGGAATGGAAAAAGCTAAGTAGACAATCACCTTGTAAACATCTTGTGATGGTGATGGCTATTTAACAGGAACGTTCAGTACCAACTGAGGCACAGGCGAGTTTATCCAAGCAAATCAATGCAAGTTAATCTTTCAGTGTCAGCTGGCTGAGTTTTGGACTAGTGATGAATGCCTTGACTGGAAAGATGAAATGCTGGAATGCCAGGCACTGCTCTGACAGCTACAGATGGTGCCAATTACTGCCAGTAGAGCCTGTCCTGCTGTGAGCCCAAGATGTCTGATTTGTGGTCACAGAAAAATGAAAAAGAGGTTTCCCAGCTGGGCCTGTCACCTGTCCTATATTGCTCCCTAGCAAAAATGGTATTCGTGTTCTAAAATCAAATTTCTTTGTATATTTATGCTAATGATTCCACCATGCTAATTACCAGACATATGCCTTGGAAAGATGCAGGCACTATTAGAAAACAGAATTTTCCTTTCTCTGGTTTAAAATAAATTTCCAAAATTACAGAAAAGTTAGAATAAAATGCAGTGTCAAAATAAAGGTGAAAGGAGGAATAAGTAATTCACTACAGCAGGCAGGCATTCTATGCTTAATTTTTCTCCTTGCAGTTGAAAGGGATTTACAGGCTGTAAATCAGAACAGGATCTAACCCGTGGTCTCCAGTATTGCCATACTGAGCTTGAATGTTAATATAAGCCTTTATTTTTCCTTTGTACGTTTGAGCCTTTTTGTGTTTGTTTTTCATGTGCCGTCTTATTCCACCCCTACCCAAGCTATACAAATTGTCATTTATTGCACTTTCACATTATTTCCTGCCTCTGTGATATTTAAAAGGATTAGTCTAGACATCTGTGATCTGTAATTGGCTTTTTCCATGAAAGGGGATCAGCTGTAAGAACTTAAGCAACCCAGACTTATTTTACTTGTGATACTTGAAAGCCTTCTGGACAGAGCACCTTTGCTGCAATGATTTAACACCGGGTTACTCAGTGTGCAAATGCAGCTTCAGTCAGTCCTTTGCCATTGAATCCACTGTGATTTTATCCACGTGAAAGTAACCCATGTGTTTTAATTAAAATATATATTGAAGTAACTGATTCCAGCTTTGGCTTTCTTTAGCATTGTGCTGTGGAAGGGACCTGATAGAATACTCTAACTCAAATGGATTTCCATTCTGCTTTTATTTATATGTTAAATTAAGAATAGCATGGTAATTATCCTTATTAGAGCATGAAATACAAATCTGTCTCTTTTTCCCCTGTCCTTGGACCTCTTGTACCACAGTTTTTCCTAATTGAAAAGAGCTGGTAGGTGAGGGTGTTGGGGGGCAGACAGCCTATTTCCATTTTATTAGACTCAAACCTTTGCTAACAAAGCTATTTTTTCCCCTCAACTTTAAACACAAATGTTTAAGCAAATTTTAGAATTCATTTAACAATAGTAATAAATCAGTAGACAATCTGTACTATAAAAATAACTCTTACAGCAGCTGTGGAGTGGAGTAGAGTGGAGTAGGCCAAAGTACCTTGAGGTCCTGGCTTGAATCGAGGAGTATTTGGTGCTTTCAGATGAGCACTGAGTTGCCAGTTGTGATTCCACCATATAACTTGGAAGAACTGGCCCTGCGAGTTCCCAAGAGCCCTGAATGATAAATGATAATCTTTCAAGTAATCATTTCTTTAAGTATTTGGGAATTAAATGGTGATGATAAAATAAGAGATAAGAAGACACCACAACTTATCTTAATTTTTATCTCTTCACCTTTTGCAAACAACAAGAAAGGTTAAGACCGCTGGCTAGTCTGGGAAGACTTTCAGTATGTCCATAAATTGCTGTAGCTTTCATGTGCCAGTTTGTCTGAGAGTGCCATCTTTTATGTATTACTGGCTTTGCTTTCTCCGACTGATAATTAATTAATAGTTAAACCCAAATATATAGGTTTTTATGCCAAACATCCCAGCTTCTTATAGAGCCTCTTGTTTTAGCACATTCTAGTGAAGTCACTTGCTTTTCATGGTTTCCTGATTCTGTGTAGGTTGCCTCTATTTAAAGTCATTAAAATAAATGCAAAGGGAGTTTGCTGGAAGAATGTTGGGAAGAACCACATAAAAAGCCATTATCTGAGTGGGTAAAATCCATAGGCTCATTCTCAGGTGCAGCTGTGGGGATTATAGATTTGATAACGTAAAATAAAAAGTCTCCCATGGTCCCGTTTTATCAACAAAGTGATGATGGTAAAACAGAGACATGCTGCCTTTGGGGCTTTCTCCTGCAGCTCCTCCCACTGCAGAATCTGTGCTTTTGCCCCTTGTATGGCTGCTGGTGGGTGCCCAGAGCTGTGGATGCACTGCACAGGTGAGCCCAGGGCAGTGTTCACCTCTCTGCTGTCAGTGCCTTCAGGCTGCAACCTCCGACTTGTTTCATCTTCTCTTTGCCCTACCCCAATCATGGAGCAGTTAAATCCAGATACATTGAGTTTACTGCCAAGGGTCTCAGCTTCTCATAGAGAGTATTTCGGTTGTCTTCTGAACCACTTTTTCATTTCCTGACTGCTGGGAGAAGAAGGCTATAATGTGTGAAAGCCACAGCGATGGGCCCCCACCCCAACTGCAGCATTTTTGAGGGGGCAGATAGATACACTGTTTTGTATAACATTCAACCTGGGGAGATGTTTAACCACTTTGCCTCAGTTCAGCATGTCTAATACTTGGCACAAATCAGCGTATTCGTGTTTCATTCAGCTTGGCTAACAGCCAGCATAGAAACTATTTTCATTTTTGAATTTCACTTGGCAGATCCTTAAAAGTCACTGGAGAACTTTGCCTGGGTAATAAAAACCAACTTTTTTATTGAAAACTAATTATTTTTTCAGCTCCATGTGCCAGCTGTTTAAAAATCTTGTGGTCATGTTAGCGCATACTTTAATTACAGAGTTCTAGAAAAATGCAGATCTTATTGTGAAATGTTCCTCACAGCAGTTAATAGGCCACTTATTTTCAGTCACTTCCAAACTGTTAAAATACACAGATAACTTTTCCGGCTGTAATTAAGTATCATTTATCACTACATGGACAAATAGCAAAATAAAGCATCTACCTGTTTTGGGTGGAAAATTGTGAGTTTAAGGCCAGAAGACCAAGCTTGTGCATGTATCTTAGATGTGGATAGTGCTGAGGTTGTCAGAAACGCTCGCGACTTTCCAAGTAACTGGGAACACCAGACTCAAGGTGCTTTTGAGATTTCTTCTATTTCTTAGGCACCTAAATGCTTGTGAAAATCAGGTGTGAAAAGACTCCCGGGATCCTGTAATGGGCTGTGCTTGTTTGAGACACGGTGCTTGGCTTGGAAAAAGCCATGGAAACAACTCCTTGGCCGTTGTGTCCCTGAGCTGAATGGGGGTTAGGTCCCTGGAAAAAAAGAGGGTAAGAACAGGAGGGTCAGCAGAGAGGACAAGCGCTACGTGAACCCAAGCAGGAGGTCTTTTCTCCTTTGAAATGAGCACCATGGGGATAGTGGGAGCTGGGTCCCTCCATGCAGCTGCAACTCCCAGCTTTCCTTCATTCACCCTTCCTGTGTGACCCGTCTTCCTCCGCGAAGGAAGTGTTTCTTCCAACATGCGGTGCCGCATGAGACTTCATCTTTCATAGTGCCAGCGTTTGCAGAGCATTTGGCCTGCCAGATGCTGCTTCAAATTAAGGATGGTTCCGAGCCAATATTTTGGGTTCAAACACCTTCAGACTTTGGGAAAGTTTGTATCCCAATTTTATGGTTTTGCTCTATCCCTGCTTCATTTCAGTCTTACCTAGTTACAATTTTTATATTCTCCTGCAATCAGAAGCTGCAAAGAAATGTAACAGGAACAGAGTGGGTGGATGTTTCTTAGGAGAATAGTAAAACTTCACCTGGCTGGAGGCATGCTAAGTTTTCTTGGTCAATTTATTGGATGTATAAAAAGGATTATTCAATGGACAAGAACAGTCCTGCATCCCTGGCTTTTTTACACTCTATTTCTGGCCATACCTTTTATATAAAAATAAAGTACCTTTTCCCTATTATATTTGATTTGTTCCTGTAAAAACTAATGTGTTGCATATATATAGGCAGAATTTTTATAAAAGTATATAAACACAAGGGGAAAATGGCAAAACAGATGGCTAGTAACAAAGTCATTTGAAAGTCTGTATTTGCCGGACATGCAACACCAGACATGTATGTTTCTCCTCCATAATTTTTGTTAATTCCTCTTTGAGTTTATTTTCCATCTGATATAATTTTTTTCTCTCACTGTTTTGAAATGGATTGAAGATGGATTTCGCCTATATTCCTGTATTTTAAGTGGAAGCATGTAGTAATAGAATATGTTACCACAACAAACCATGTGGATACAACTTAATAGATATAAGCAAATATTGTATCTGGTTTGTATCTCATTAGGGTTAACTGTAGCTGTTATAAGTAGCTTGTCCTAGAAATAAACAAAATAAAATGTAAATTTCAAATCATTCCATACACATGAATTCCAAAACCATTTTTTTTACCTCAGAATGTGTCAGGATAATGCAGCTAAGGATGTCTTAAAAACTGAAAAACTCGAACTAGAGTGGCTGTTTTGATACTGCGCAATTTGACATTTTCTCCCATGAAGTAGTGAAAAACCAAGGAGATGAACCAGTTTAAGGTGAAGAGGGGAGAAACAAAAAGTACATTTTAATGAGACATTTACAAATTGTTCAGCACAGAGAGAGGCACATTATGCTAGCACTTTGTCACTGTAAATATTGCAGATGTCTTTCCTCTGAGTTTGTCCTGGAGCATTGTTAGAACAAAATATACAAACACACAGCCAGATCTTTTTGTGTTGGTATTAATGCCTTTGACTCAATCAAGCTTGAGCAGGGAATTCAGATCTGCCCTACAATCAAATTGTCATTAGAGCCCTGGACTAATTGCTGTGACGATTAATTCCTTGCACACACCAGTGCTGGTGTGACAGGTACTATTTGGCTGATGGTGGGTTTGCCTGCAGCACCGGCAGCAAACACAAAAATCCCAGCAGAGCAGCAGACCATTTTAGGTGCTAACTGTGGATTCTCCATGTGCCACATCTGGCCTTGCACACTGGGAGCAGGAGGGAAAGTTAACAGGGACCCTGAGGCTGTCCCCTGGGATCCCTCCTAGGGATACAGGCTGATCTGGGTTTCCTGGGTGAGGGATGCCTTGTGGACAGACAGTCCTAGGCAGCCACACATTCTACAGCCACGGTCCTGCTGCATAGCACCACTACCTCTCACACCCCTAGACCAGCTGCTGTTGAAATCATACATCTGGCGCTGGAGGTCTTGTCCAAAGGCAAGTTTTCTTCTATTGCTTGTCAGATGTTACAGGTCTGTCACCTCAGGCAGACAAATCCTGACAAGCATCTGGGCCCCTTTGCCTTGTTCTTTCATGGCTGTACTGGTTCAACTGGATTCAAAGGATATCGGAAAATGTACACGTGGAGGCATAACTAGGTAACCAGGAGTGAGGATGGATGATCTACTGGTTTTGGCTTTGCTGGTTGCTTGTCTGGCTACCTTTGACGTGACTGAGTGCTCTGTAATGTAGTTCAGGGAAGCAGTGGCTTTGAGATGAGCTTCCTCTCAATATTTCTCAAGTGGTGCATATCCATGAGGTCCTGTGGCAGATCTCCCACAGGCAGCATCATGAGTAGGTGGCAAAGCTCCAGCTGAGTTTTACATGGGTGAGAAGGGTCATTAAGAGAAAAACGAAATGGTTTTGTTGTGTTCCTTCTTGCCAGGCACCAGTGGTTTCAGTGAGAGCTATCAAAATCACCGTATTCATGGATGTTTCTAAAGTTCCATTTATCTCTAAAGATTTTGCCAGGAAGCAAGGTTATTTTTCTTCATGCTGTATTTAAAAAATGAAGTTGAGTAAAAAAGTTCTTATTTTCTTAAAACTTGGATCGTTCTTTGTAAATTACAAATGTTAAATTTTTTGGGGCTGCTAGGCGTTTTTGGAAAGCTGCCAACTTCTTAATGTACCAATGTGTATGTATGCACTCCCTACCACCAGTGAATGTAATTAATGTTTGAAAATTGTGGCTTTCAGTCTCACAAGCATAAAGAAATGTTTTAATTTGACAGCATGGCTGACAAAATACTAATTTGTTTTGGGACAGACCCTCACCTACTTGCATGGAGACAAGCACAAATAGGAAGCAGAGTTTCCAGCATGAATAAATATCAAATTGGAACTTTTATTTAGAAAACATCCAGATTCATTATAATTTGCATTTGTAATCTTAGCAGTTTCCAGTAGTATAATTTGATAAAACACTTATGATACAAATAACTATTAGAAAAGTAAAGTTAAGAACAACCTTTGAAAAGTATTACCTGCTTTTCTCTAAGATATTTTGGCGTGCCAATAAAAAAAATATATATATATTCCATTTATAGTATAATGAGCCCAGGCTATGTAATTGCTAGTAGAGAAGAATACAAATTTTGTGAATACGGTATGATGCGCTACTTTCAGGAGTCAAGGTAATTGTGAAAGATCTATCTGGGCTAATGTGACTGCTTTGTATTTTTGTCATGCCTTTGTAACACTGGAGATCATTAGAAACTGTCTCCAGGGAAAGGGACCTGTGTCTAAAATCAGTTTGGGCCCATTATCTTTGGTAAGAGACTGTCTATACCCCAGGCATCCTGAATCTTCTATTTACTGGAGGAGGAAGCACATTATGTAATGGATATTAATACAGTGGGACCCCACATTTCTGAAGCTCATTAATTTGAATGGCTCAGAGAGTTGAACGTCGGTCTGTTGCTACCTCTGCTGTGGCTGCTGCTCCTGCTGCTCCTTGGGGCTTTTGTGTTTCCTGCCCTTGCTTCAGTTATTGTTTCTTCTGTTTTGTCTTCTGAAACACTCATTCGCCATGAAAAATCTTTAGTACACGACTTAAAGGGCGCGTATTGGCACACGCAGGCACCAGGGGATGAACTTTGGCAAGTGTCCCCAGGTTTTGCTCTTAATGAGGTTCCTCTGCTGTTGGATGCATTACATGGAGGAGAGGCTGAAGCCCAAGGAGGTACAGGCCTTCCTGATATGAGCAGCCAAGGAGCTGGTTTAGGTGTCAAATTTGAGATTACCAACGGCCTAATTTGTTTTGTGTTCATGGGGCCAAGTTGCCTCCTTTGCAGTTAGCTATCCTTAGCCATGATTTTTAAGCTCTTCTTCTAAACACAGTTGTAAATGTTAAAGTCACATAATACATAAATATACTCAAGTAAAATATGACTATGAAATGTTAGCAGAAGTGTAAAACCAACATTTTTAAGGTATTATTTTAAAGATTTGTATAGCATTTGAGGCTTTTTTACCTCCCACAAAATACAATTTATGTGTGCAACCAATCAAGAGCTAGAGGTGACTGTTAAAGATAGGACTTCTCAAGTATCTCTTAGAAATTTTGTGGTTTTCAAACAGCTGAGAACGTCTTCTGCTTTTCTTTGGAGGCTGTAAACACTATAAATTGCCAAGTAAAAAACTTAGTAGTCCCCTGTTCACTGCTCAAAATCTGTAAGAACTGGCACAGTGTTATAGAATCAACATTTTAAAAAAACATAAACTTTGAAAGACTTCTTTTTAACAATCTGGCTGTATTGCTTTATGTGCCTCTAAACAGTTTTTTAATAGATGTGGAAATAGACCTTTCAGTGTCATGATGTCTTTTAATACTACGTTATGTCATCTGGCACATTACATGAAGGTGTAGATAACATTAAACATACAAGCTTTATAATAACTATACAAATACGTACAAATGATACAACTTGAGATCACACAGAAATTACATGTATAAGCATTAGATAGATGTTATCTCTAGTCCAAAAATTACCCTAAGTCTGGTTAAATAGTTACTCACCAGAACTATAATAAATAACTCCTGGGTTTATCTGTTGCAAAGATCTCTTGTGAGGTCATCTGTACAGATGTCTGTGCTTTCTCTTGTAATTTGATGACTGCATCTCCATAGGCAGGTCCTGGGAAGTCTTCAGTGCCCTTCTGACAGGTGCTGAGGAACTGCAGGATTACTGAAGTTTCGGTAAATTGAAATGTTGGTGAGGTTGCTAAATTCACTTGTCTAAACAAAAAGAAATTATAAAGCTAAAAAGTATGCCCCTAGGTGTGTTTAATGCTGGATTATGCCTCCACATGATCATATTTCTTTCTTCAATTCCTCATCCAAATGATGCTGGTAGTAGCAAAATAAATAGAGATGGGTGTCCACATGCTAAGCAAGCATATTCTCATGTGATTTTTTACTATTTTAATTAAACTGGTAAAATAAATACTTGAGTGCGTTTCGTGGGGCGCAGTCCAGCATGTATCTGCGTTGTGGTTTGTCAGCACTTAAGCTGTTATTTTAAATCTCACCCAGTTTTTGGATTGTTGAACTAGTCTGCTCTAGAAAATGTGCTTTGAAAGAAATAGCAACCCAAAAGGACATTTTGATTTCAGTAGCAGCATGTCTATCAGAAATGTGAAGTTCAATCTGTACAATTGAGTGCTCTGAGCTTATTTCTTTTCTGCTTTAAGAAAGTGGGGCTCAGTAACTTCCATTTCTTTCTTAGCTTTCAGTTCAAGTCTAAATAAAATTCAAAACTGATCTCCTTGGACTTATTCCATGCTACTGACCTCACGTCCATCTGCTCACATACCCTCTCCCAGCATGATCACCTCCCTGTGACAGTTTTCCCTCTTGGTGTATTAGCTGATTCAGTGAAGAGAGGTCATTTTTCCTCTTGAGTTACCCTACAAGTAGGGGATATCGTCTACCCACCCCCTTCAACTACAGAACACGGTCTTTTCTTCAAACATCATCTTCAGTTTTTGTTTGCAGCTATTTCTACTTTCCTCCCTTTCTTTCTCTAGTGTGTCTGTGAGACTGTGCCTTCTGAATACTATGTAAAATAAAGTGTTGTAAGGAGAGCTGTTGCTTGAATGAGGTGCTTCCCAAGGAGTAACAATATTTGTTGAGCAGATGTTATTTCATTCTAAATAATGGAAACCATTTGGTGTCCTTCAAAATCATCATGAGGGCAGTAGACGGGAATTACAAAAAAAAAATTTCAGCAGAGATGTAACAGCTGGAGAATGTCTTCCCCCCTCCCTCCATCCCCTGAATAGTAGCTATTGCAGATGTTTCAAAATGGCTGAGGTGCTGCTCAGGAGAAAACCTCCACAGCTTTCTGCACCATGTGAAGCCATGCAACTGGCTCCTGCACCCTGCTGAGCTATTCAGTAGAAAGCTCAGCTGGGTCATGGAGTTCCTGCCAAGGGGCCAGAGGGCAATTCCTGTAGAGAGCATCAAAATCAGGGCAGGAAACTCTACTCCCTGTGCTCCTCTGAGCCTAATGCAAAATGTCCCACAATGGGCAGTTTTGTTTTTATTAGACAGAAATGCTTCTCTGTGCCAGGAGATCATCAGTTAGGTAATTTAGCAGGTATGGTTACACTTCGTTTACCAAGCTTATTAAATGCAAAAAAAAAGATTTGTTCCCGTCCAGATCCTGCCATGGATCAGAGGAAAGGCAATTTGCATTATTTTTAGTTTAAGAAGCTCTTAAAATATTTAAAACTGCAGAGCTGATTGGCAGCTTTCTGCCAGCCAGATACTTGCACACTTTCCTGCACAGGTATTTGTGAAATCTGGAACTGTTGGACTGTTTCCCTAAAGCACAGCCTTCTTCCAAGGTTTGTGTCTAGCTCTATCTGATGGAGAGGGATCAGAAAGTACTGTAAAATGAACTGAGCCTGGTAGCTGGAGTGATTTGTATCAGGAGTCCCATAAGATTTGTTGGATCTGGTTACCCTCAGCATCCATATACGAGCTGAATTTGCAAAGATTAGCTTGGTTGCCTGCAATAAGCAATATGTTTACAAACCAACTCCATACCAACTGTCTTCTGTCCAGGAGTCTGACATATATGTGTATAAAGAAGTCATAATACACCCTTGTGAAATCAGCTGTTGTGTGGAGACCTTTTGATTCTCTTGCAACACAGTCGTCTGAAGAATCTCCAGGCTGTAATGAAGCGCATCAATTTTAGCAATGTCTTTTATCCAATAGGGCAATACTGAAATAACACATATTTTCATGCTCCCAACTACAGGATCACAACATTGCCTTTTCAATTAAGAAGTGATAAAGCAGCTATAATGTAAGAAATACCAATCTTTAGGAGTTAGTGTCAGAAGAAATGCCTGCTTTATTAGCAAAAGTTTGATGATACTACAGCCACTCAAGTAGAATATTCATCTACTTTAGATCTATTCTTAATTAATTCTCAAATACTTGACAGGCTTTTTCATTTAAAATTCTGTTTTCCCTCTTTGAATATCTGTCCTTGTTTGTGCATTGGTGCTTCATTTTCTTACAGCTCAGCCTAACCTTTCTTTTTGAGCTTTTTTCTTTTTTGAATGAATACTTTATATCATGAGACTCTCACACAGAAGTTCCAATGTGGTTTGAAAGTAAAATAAGAAACTGATGTTGCTTTACAGCAGAGAACAGCATGACACAGTAAGTTTCATTGGATCAGCTTGACCAGAGTCCAGGTCATTTTCCTTTTAGGAAAAAATTGTGAAGCCTGGACAAGTGTGATTATACTACGAAGTCAGTCTTAAGATTGTCTGAGAATACTGTTTTCAATTGATAGGGAAGATCAAAAATGGGCCTAACCCAGACTTTTTTTGATGGCTGTAGAAATCAAAGTTAGTTTTGGTTAATTTTTCTAAGGGAGAAATGAGATGCTGTCAGACCCTCTGGAAAGCCTCACTGACTGGAGCTCTGTGATATCTTTGGTGTGATATCTGAGTTATATCTCAGATATCTGTGTGATATCCCAACATAAAGTGGTGGGTATCTAGAGGTGGAGCATTCTCAGTGCTGAGCCTCACCCCCCTAATTTAGTGTCTAATTTAGGAAGAGTCTTCTCTGGTGCTGTAGATCAGTATCAACATGGGCATCTCTGCAGTGTGAACTGGAGCAGCCAATTCTACTGGTGATCACTGGAGGAACCTCTCTTTTCCTACAGCTCCCTAGGGAAGGTGAGGAGACTCAGTCACATCCCAACTTCATCCCTAAACCAGCAAAACTTTGGTAAACTTGGAAGCCTGAAAGGTGACTGATTTCCTGATTTGTTCTTCCAAAGATAGGGAAATTTCCCTAATAAGTCTTACTGAGTCTCCCACCTTGTTGTTTATGGGTTTTGCTGTCATTTTCATTAACAGCAAATTGTTCAATATGATGCTAAACTGAGCTATATTAGATCAGCTAGAAATCTTTATAGGCTTTCAAAGCATGGGCATTACATATTCAAAACAGGACCTAATGTTTCAGAGATTCATATTCTACTATAATTATATGGTTCAATGCAAGTGATTATATCTCTTCTTCAGTATCGGACTGAAAAGTTTTGGTTTGCTGGGTTCTTCATAATTTACTGCCGAGGCATAATAGGCCAGTCTTGCGGAAAAAAAGATGATAAATGACGCTGGCAAGGATTCATAGATTTATTAAATTTCTATCAAACAGTGCAACAAAAAAAATCTGCTTAAGTTAGAAATGGGCTCAAATTTTTTAATCAAAATTCATGAGTCCTGATGCTTGGTTCAGTAGGTCCAAGGAAGGCTTGAATTGAGGACTGATTAAAGAAAATAAAAGGCTTATTTGAAGTAATTTTTCAATGACGGCTTTTAATTGGATGTTAAATCAAATTCTTATCTGCTTTTCTGCAGATAGCACATTATATAAAATACAGTTAGTGGCACTACCACTGTAACTGATACACTGAATAACAATTGACTTCTTACTTTACACCAAGAGGATAGAAGGACTGCAGTTGTCAACCTGTCAGAAATTTAGTATGTAAATTAATGCTTAAGTATATGAATATGATTTACAAGAGGCTCTGAGTGCTGTCAGTTAAAATACTGATTTCTTCCCCCTCCAAGGTTAAAAATTACTTGCTGACCTTTACAAATTTGGGCTGTATTTTAAATTTTTTTAACTGGTATGATGTTCCAGGGATCTCAGTAACACTGAAATAATCTGTCATGTACAAAGAAAAGTATTGTACTAATACCCATTATATCTCATGTGTATAAGGCAATATATTAATAGACTTATTATTTAGTTGGATGGTTACAGTAACTATTTGTTGTAACTAATTTGTTGCTTGTTTCTTTGCAGACTCAGTTGTAGGGTAGCACTCTTTATGATGGGGATGTATTCCTGATAGGCTGTCTGTTAATTCTGTAATGTTTTACTGCTGACTGTAATACCTGATTCCTTGGGCTTAGGAATAAAACCCTTTTATCTCACCTAGACTAACCAGGACCTATAGAGAGAAGTAAAATATGCTGTGGAATTTATGCAGTACACATTGTGGGAGAAAGAGAAAAAAAAACAGTGAGGAAGTGTTCAATGTTACAATGCTTCAATGTTACACTTAGTTTTTCTTGAGTAGGAGAAATGCATATGTGTGGGTTTTCTCTGCTGGAGTTTGCATCGTGCTCAGTATAATCACTGTGCTTAACATTATGATTATTTGTACCACTAGAATTTGCATCTCGTTCTTATGGATTCCCCTGCCTGTTCCTCCACAGAGTATTCCCACAGGAAATAAAATTCCGTATTAGGAGATCCTTCACAAGATTTTATTTTAAATTCAGAGAAACTATCCTGCAAAACCAGATCCAAAGGTTCTCTGAACAATTAAACTTTATAATGTATAACAGACTTTTTCCACAAAGAGGCAGTATCGAACACAAGGCAAAGTATCTGAATTCCAGAATTCCCAGTCCTAGGATGGAGACCTGGACTCTCCTCATGGTTTCCATGTGGTTTCTCATGTTCCCCAGATCTCAGATATCCAGCACATTGAGATCCCTAACCTCTGTGGCTGGAACAAGAGCACTGTGAAAGGAAAGCACACTGTAAAATTACTGCATGCTAAAATGAGGTTAAGCAATTGCAACTTCTCCCAGTGCCTCATAAAACAGACCCCCTGAGCAGAGACAAGCCATCTTCAAAAGATTCTGAAATTTGGTTTGGATAATTGTCAAGAATTGCAGCTTTTTCAAAGCTTTGAAGTCCCTTATTAGTCATGCCCCAGAGCACATGGAGCTTCAGCGGCTGGTGGGCTTCTGTAGGTACTTCACACATTGTGTGATGGATCTTCCTGCCTGGACTGGCGATGACGGGAAGCTCTGGGGTGGTTCTCCCAGTGTTGGCTGTAAAACGAGAATCCATCTCATTTCCACCAGAGATGTCCATGGGTTGCTCTGCTCCCTCTCTTGTCAGCCCACAAGAGACTCGTCAGAGGAGCAGGTAACAAGGTCCTCTCTGAGGAGGGACACTGCTCACACTTTGAGAGTCCCAGATTTAGTTACTGGCCCAACCACTCTCTTAAGTGCTGCACTGAAACAGGGCTTCACTGTTTCCCGAAGAGAGAGGTCTCTTGTGAAAGTAGTTTGCATTTGATTTTACATGTTCTCCTCACATGTCTTCCTTTATCATGAAAATGCCATTTAAAGTTTGTGCTCACTAATTGGGAAATGTGATCCTTATTTTTGAGACAAATGCTTCTCATTTCACTACTTCTATGGTTTCTGCATCATAATTCTTAATAGAAACGCCCTATTTTGTTTCATATAGATGAAATTTGGGTTCCCTGTTGCACTTCTGGCAGGTTTCCCATGTTCTACTTTAAATTCTGGGCTGTTTCTCAACTGGTGCAAATTAAGCTGTGCTGGCTTAAACTGCACAGAACTCTTGACACCTTAGCGGGAGCAGGCCTGAGTTTGCATAATTGAAAGGGGGCCTTGGTCATTGTCCCAGTAAAATAACATAAATATAGGGACATGTAAGTCAAATTATTTGTGGGAGGTAAATGGGTACCAGAGAAGAATCTTCTAAGGTACAAAGGTGGATGAAATTTTTTACTTAATCTTTATGGTAACAAAATTCATCTTCTGGCCAAATCTGTATTATTTGGTAAATACTCCAATAAATACTGGCAACAGTTCAAGGGGATTTTTTCTTCTAACAGCCTGGAAGACAAATAGTATGTTGCTCAACCAGATATGGTTCTAATTATAGCGTTTGCATTATACTGTTTTAATTGTCCTCCTAAATGCAGTATTTGACATCCTGCCAAGAACTTCTCAATGATTTCTTCATTGAATAGAGGACTTTTAGTCATCCACTACATTTCTTAAGGCCATAATTTTCAACAGCATTAAAATCCACTTTTTCTTCCTTGCCTTGTGCTGCAGTTAATATCATTCATCTCAAGAACAATTGTCCTGTCACCCGTTTACCTGGGAAGCACAGTCTCATTTCTTCATTAATCCACAAAAATTAGAGATGGAGTAGTTCAGGGAATGAGTAGCTCTGCCATCTTGCTTGGTTTAGACCAAGGAGGTGTGGTGGTGATGTAGCTTTTTGCTCCTGGGATAATAAGGATGTAATAAGTAGAAAATTGACAGAATTCATTTGTTTCCACAGTTTTCATATTATGCATTTTTAATCATATTTTTTGTGTGCAGAAGTCATGGAAAATGTTCTTTACTTCTGTTTTCTTTTTTAAAAGCTGCCTTAGGGTGACAGTGTTTGAAATTATTCAGGAGAAACTATGAGTAGAAACTACTTCACTAGTTGTTTTAGCTCTGTGGTGGCTTTGTAGTCCATGTTTTTTGCGCAGAAAATTACACACTATGGGGTAAATTTTAAGTGTGGTTATAAATTGCCAGAGGAGACTGCTGCTGCAAATAATAAGAATGAATTTAAGAGGCAACGCAGTAGTTCAGAGCAGGGGGCAAGGCTGTAGAATTAGGAAGAGGCATTTAAGGTCATTCAGAAGCAATCAACCTTCATCAGTCCCAGATACTTTTATTGCATGGGTTTTTTTTTCCCTTCAAAATATATTTAGGAAGCAGGGGCAGCATGTCAATGTTATTCCCATTACGTTTGCAGCAATCCAGAGGTACTCCTCTGAACAGAAGTGCCTGCTGTTGAGTTACGGGTTTACAGAGAGCTCTACAGAAAACTAGATCTTTATCTTTTCGTACAAATTGACTAACATGTTTGCTGAAGTTTCAGTCATTATTTATCTGTTCATGTCCTCAAAAACCAAACATTTGCAAGATGAAAAAATGTGTGTTAGACCCATCTCCAGTCAAACACTTGACATAAAAGCTTAACTTTGAGTATTCAAGCTGTTGAAGTGAAGTCAAGTGAACTATGTTTTTGTTAAAAATCTACAATTACTGCCAAATCAAGGTCCTAATGTAGGACCATGTCTGTTGGGAAGAGCACTCGACCTACGTTTAAATGCCTTCCTGAATCAAGACCTTGTTTCCAAATAATGTATTTTCCAACAGATGAACCCCAACAAATTCTAATGGCCATTCTGATTAGGCAAGAGCTCAAGTAATCAGATCTGCAGTAGAAGGTAGTAAGTATCTTGAAATTGCTCTCACTGCTCATGTTTTAATATTTATAGTGATTCAGAGATATTTCTGTTTAACAATGTACATTATAAAGTTATGGTAGACATTTTTACTAATGTGTTCCTTTTAATCAGTGCTTCAATCATTTTATTGCATGCTCTCCAGGAAAGCACATGCAGCCAATAATCGTCTGCAGATGGATGCAGTCCAACCCATTTCAATAAAAGACATTCATTTATTAGGAATACTTGGACTTGTAGGTAAAACCTTACAATCTATATCCTTTCTGTCTCCCCAGTCTGCAGAATGTTTTTCTGGTAGCAGTAAGCATCTGACTGTTTTTAACAGATTAACTAATCCAAACTTAAAAGGTAGATTTACTTATTATGCCCAAACTACTGTTGCAGTTCCTGTTACTGTCTGTTGTTGTTTGATAACAGAAGTACTGCTGCAGTGATATTGTAAAGTGTTTGCACACACACACATCTCCAGCTGGATTATTTCAGCAGTGAACAATTAATTGGAGTTTGATCACTGAAATTCATTAATTGGAGCCTAATTTGCCACTTCTGAAAGCTGACAGAGATCTGCAAGATCAGTATAGTTCTAGCAGTTTATACCAACAGTAGATTTGACCCATTATCTTTTCTTGTTAAGGCTTTATGTCTTTTGAAGTAGTTGTATCCTTTGTCCGTAGTTAATTATGATATTAAATTGCAAAGGAATGTTTCCATTTTCTCCAACTGCCTAATCTGAGCCTTTGGTCTGACACATCAGATTAGTTGAGATTTAAACCAATGACCTCCTGGCTCTGGATAATGTCATGTTGGTTCCTATACAAAATAACAGGGCTGTCCCTGTTCAGGTTACACTAAATCACAAGCTGATGAGAGGTGACGGGTTCTCCAGCAACTCTGAATCACATGTTTGATTTCTGCTTCTCTGGACCAAATTCCTTCAGATAAAAGGTACAGAAGGTCACCCGCTGTCCAGAAACACTGTGCTGAGATCACAGCAATATTACAGCAATATATTTTTGTTTTGGCAAGTAAAACATCAACATTTTATAAATGAAAAAAAAATAAAATTAAAAACTGTGTA
Source organism: Pitta sordida (assembly GCA_013390025.1). NCBI lineage: Eukaryota > Metazoa > Chordata > Aves > Passeriformes > Pittidae > Pitta > Pitta sordida. The sequence goes on from WEKX01011678.1 coordinate 448,898, forward strand.
TAACAGCATCAACCCACACAATCCTTTTATGTGCATCCTCTTATTTATAAATAATGGAATGAAGTGATGAGATGTTGTATAAAAACATTTTTAGACTTAGATTTTTCAACACCATATAATAGTCTGAAGACAGCAGCCAGTCAGAAATACTTACGTGCCAGCTTGCAGCCTTGACGTGCTCAGAAGTCAGTGTCTGAGACAGCAGTTGGCACAGATCAAGAGGGAAGTCTAAATGTCAGTGAGTGGTAAGCGTCTAAATCTCCATTTCTCAAGTTGTTAGGTTGTTTGTCTGAGGGATTGCCCCTTGAGGTGGACAGAAATGTCAGGAGAAAACTATTCAAAGAGATGTTGCACCACTGAGTTGTTGGTTAACAACCCTTGACTGTGACCCTAAAGTTGCCCTAAGCACTTTTAAATATATTTTTTAGAATTCAATTTTTTTTTTTTTTAGCTTTCTCATGATTCCTGGAAATGTTGTATTTTTAAAATTATGTGTGTTCATCTCTTCTTTGCAAGAATCCCAGCAGATAGGTGTATATAGCTGTTCCTTCAAAGAGGGGAGAGAAATGAGGTCTGGGAGGAGACAGCAGTAGCTTGGAGGATGAGCTAGAAACAGATTCTGGATATAAAGCTAGGTTTTGCAGCTGCAGAAAAGGAACTGCCACAACATCTGCTTCTTCAGTGAAGCCTTCAAAGTCTTCAAGTCTTATTAGTCAAAATTCTAAAAGAAACACAGGTTCACATATGTGATTTTGTCCCATGTATCAAGGCTTTTGATTCTGTGGGTCAGTGAAGCTGTTGAATACGGTGAAAGTTGCTGGAAGTTTTGTGAAAGCAGTGGGATAAAAGACTGTTTACGAGCCCTATTACTATTGAGGCTGGAATATGAACTCCATTTATGTTAGATATGTGAGAAACCTCTCCAAGTTGTGCCTAGAAACCTGAATCCACAGCCAGCTCGCCCTCATTTGTTGTAGTTTTGACAAAAAAACATGTGGTTCTAGAACATGAATGCAAGCAAAGTTAGACATAGTGAACTTGGCGGTATTTGAGTCATGTTTCTGCCAAAGGATATGCTGTTACTACCTCTAGAATAGCGTTGTCAGAAGACATGGCCGGTGGGTCACGTCTCATTTTCATCAAACCCAGGAGTAGCCTATGGTCTTGAAGTTTTCCCTGTGTCGCAGGCCCCACAAAACTTATTATTTAAGCAGTTTTGGATGCGTCATGTATATAAGACTTCACTCAAAGACTGGACAAGTACAGCAGAATTAACCACCCACTACTTCTATCTTAACTTCTCCCAAGATGTCAACGCAGTGTCAATGTGCTTGATGACAGAAGTCTCTTTAGACTGTTCCCAAAACCTTGACTTCCAGACAGGAAGATATCAAGGAGATATGTTCCGTGTTCGTCAGAGATAAAATTGCCTTTCTCTCCATGTTAAATCTCCTTCTCTGCCTGTGGGGTGTCATTCAGTATTTTCAGTGTGCTCAGGTTCAAAGCCTATAAAGGTCATGTTTCCTTAGGATTAAAGGGAGCAATTAGGGCAACAAGTTTTATTTCATTTGATAGAAGTTCACATGCTTTAATATTCAAGTAATAATTACAGTAATCCATATATTAGTCATATAAAATATTAATCCATTTGGCACGGTCCTAGCTCACACTATCATAACAGTGCCTGACAGGACCAGCTGAAATCCTGTAGTTACCTTTTTAAATACCTAAGAATTTCTTCATTGTTTTGATAATATACAGATGTGCCTTCAAATGAAACTTGCATGGTGAGCAGAAATAGAATATATAATTAGAACAAAGAGGACTTAGATCAAATTAATCTTTATCTGACAGGAACATTGACATTTATATCACTGAGTGCAAAGTCATAGCCAAAATTGAAATTAGAAACAGATAATTTTGATAAGAGAATACACTTATGCTGGCTTTTCTCATGTGTAATTGGAAAGCACACAAAATATACTGCTTGTTATAATTAGGATTAGTGTTAAAAATATACCACTTTCGATGAATGCTGGTTTGTGGCTATGAGAAGCTGCCTAAATACTTGTCTGATAGAATCACAGGTTCACAGGTGATTCTGAGTTGGAAGGGACCCTAGTCCAACTCCCAAGCAATGCCCAACCAAGGATCAGGCCTGCAAGCAAGGAACCACGGGCACCACGCTCCATCCATCCAAGCCTCCCACCAACCAGGTCATGTCACTGAGCTCCTCATCCAGTCTCCTCTTAAACACCTCCAGGGATGGCGACTCCACCACCTCCCTGGGCAGACCATTCCACTGAGAGATCACTCTGTGAAAAACCTCTTCCTAACGTCCAGCCTAAACCTCCCCTGGTGTAGCTTAAGGCCATGATCTCTTGCTCTGGTGTCAACAACCTGAGAGAAGAGATCCACACCCACCTGGCAGCAACCTCCCCTCAGGTAGTTGTAAACAGCAATGAGGTCACCTCTGAGCTTTCTTTTCTCCAGGCTGAACAACTCCAGTTCCCGTAGCCGCTCCCCATACGGCTTGTCCTCCAGTCCTTTCTCCATCTTGAGTCTGATTAGGTCATAAAAAGGACAGGTGGATTAATACCATTTCAAAAACAATAGTAATGGAAATGGACTCAGTAAGATTTAGTCTTGTGTGTTCTAGATCTTTGAAAGTGAAGATTTTTTGATGCAGGGTCTAAGTCCAGGCATCTAATTTCTCTCATTTAAAAATTGTAAGCACACATTGTGAATAGTCCCTCAGCACTTTCAATTTATTTTTCAGTACAGGTACCTTGGAAGCACTTTACTTCCACAAACCTGTCCCCTTTGCAAAGAAGGTGTTGTTTTTTTACCTGACTGTGAGTTTTTCTTCTGGCTGCACTGTGAGCACAGGATTCACTGCTCCTCAAGTCCCAAGGAAGAAAATATGTTTTATGAGGTTGCTGTAAGGAAAAAAACTAGTCTGAAGCCATGGAGAGTGTCAGTATCAGAGCAAAAATCAACACTGAAAATTGTAATTCACTGATTGTCAACTATACCCTTGCTCTACAGATCACTCATCCTTTTATGTAGGGTTGCAAATTGGAAGGCTGGGTGCTCAGGTGCTGTAAATCTAGTACAATTTGCTTGACATTGTCAAATTTGACTGATATAACAGGCAGCTGAGGATCAGACCCTGTGTAGATATAATACTATGGATAAACATACATTTATGGTGGTTGGAAACAGCATTGTAATTGCCTCCAGTTGTAAAAAAATTCATAATGTTTAGATTTTTAGATTTCAAAAGAGGTATGACTGGAGCTGTAAGGAGGTTTGTCTGCTTAACGCCTCCTTGGCATAAGGGAAGCCATTTCCATGACATTAAGGATTATGGGAATAACTGGGATGTGAAGTTCAGCCTTTGGGTTCATTCTCACAGGCTGTGAGCAGTTCCTCCTTCGGCTTTCACTTGCAACTTTTATTAATGAAACAGATCCAGAGGGTCTCTGGGAATTCACCACCACAATAGTTTAGCATGCTGTCAGAAAGTGGCTTGTCAGATGGCTCTATTGTACTGGGATGTGATTTTTAGTAATATGTAGGATTAGGGAAGTGATTCATGTATTGTGCACTGTTGAAAAGAAGGGTAATTTGAGGTAGCAGAAAGGATTTTCAATGCCAAAACAATAATGATAATTCATCCTGTGGTAAGGAATTGTTATGACACGTTTTCTATTATTAATTTGGTTAGAGGGTCTAGGTTAAATGACTGCAGTCGATTAAAAGATATATAGATAGAAAAGCTTTATGTATTTATTACCTGCTTAAAGAAAAGGAAATTTATCTGAGCAAATTACAACATGGAAGAGTGCACAACTGAGATTTAATGAGCTGCCTTTACACGAACATCTGGAATTACTGTTATTATCATGATTATTATTTTACATAAAAACGAAATAGTGACGAATATGAATGAGAAGCAAGATTTTATGTTAGCTGTAACAGAAATAACCATTGTGGTTGCAATAAATGTAAACTGTATCATTTCTACGGGCCCTGTGCTGCTATAACTGCTGTAAATTAGTGCTTTTTCTCCTGGGGAGTGTCCCACTTAAATCAGGGAGTGCAAAGACACTTGATGCAGAGTTTGTACAATGTAGTCCCTAAATGATAAATATGAGCTACAGTATTTTTGGAGAACACATTGCTAGAGGAAATAATCCAACAACTAGGAATTTCATTCAGTTGATGCCACAGGATGGTTTGTTGGAGATCAGCTCAAAGTATACACAGTGGTATTAGCTCACTGAGAGTCTGGCTTTTGTCAGGCACAGTGAAGCATAGTCCTGGCACTGGTCTTCTGTATAAAACCAAAATTTACTCCTGCATACATATTCATTTACCCAAAGCCAAAAAATGACCACATGTAAATATACACATTTGTTCAAAGAAATGCTGCTTTTTCAGTTAATCCTCATTTCTTACATTTGCACCTTAATATAGGACTTGACTTTAGCTAAAAAAACTGAGTTAAGTCTTTATCTAGGTTTCCTTCTTTTGTTAACAATTAGTTAATTTTCAGCACCTTTCATTGTTACAGTGAAGAGAGGAATTTAATCATAAGATTTAGAGTGATTTTAAAGCATTTACTGTAGAACAGGACAGTAGAGACAACAGCATAATTCTGATGAAAAAGTCATCTTGCAGTTTTCTGAAACATGAACCTGCTTACAGATGAAACCTGAAATGTGGATATCATTATGCCAGCAGAAGAGTTCATTGATCTGAATGGACTACTAAGTACCTGGTGTTTTTTTAAAGTAGAACCCTTAAGTTTGTTAACTGTTAAAATTAACCTTGCCAGGAACCCATATTTTAAGATTTTCTAAAAAGAGCTGAAGAAGATGAGACAAATTTCAGTGAAACATAACTAGAGTAAACATGGCTGTTAAACCAAAGAATTTTTCTCTATTGTGTAAACCATTGTAAACAGATTTCTTTAGTCGGAAAACAGGACAAACATCCACTGGGTTAATTTAATACCCGGCAAATATCCCTTAAGGATAAATTATATGAATCTTTGTAACAGTATTTCACAAATCAAATTAGCAACTCAACATTAATAGATTTTGATTGACACATCTGATATTAAAAACTAGTGTCTCTATGGACATTAGTTTTTCCTCATTAACTGAATTATGAAATTCCACTTCTTGATCAGAAGAAGAGTCTGTTTGGGGGTTTTCTTGAATGGAAGCAAATGCAGATCTTTAGCTGACATAAATCAGCCCATCTCCATTGAAGCTGACTTACAGACTCCAGTTTACCTGTGCCCCAACAATAAATGCTGTATTTCCCATGGAATTCATTTTACAGGACAGGACTTTCTTGATATCACTGCTGAAATTCTTGGGATTAAATCTTATAATTTACAGGTAAATTTGTGGCAAACAAGATTCTTGCCCCTTGGTTTCCACAGCTCTGGCTGATTCTGACGGTTAGTGCCACTTTGGTGTTTGGTGTCAGTAAAGTGACAGTAACTCATTTGAAGGAATTCACTGAACATGGGATTTGCATGCTCTTAGAAGGTGGAAGAGATTAACATTATGTATAACACATGACCCTGTTTGAGCAGGAGAAGGGACACCATTTTGGTGGAGAATGGTGTTGGAATTATCCAGCAATCCGAGCACTCTCTTGTGATGTAAATAGCAAAACTTTGTGCTCCCAATCTCTTGAATTCAACTCAGAGGCTTGAACCATTTTACCAAAGGTGTTGAAACTGCTCTGCTCTTTGCAGGATAATTAAATGTCAGCTGGGGCTGAAAATTTGAAATCAGTTGTCCAACTTGTAAGAGAGTGTTTTAGCATCATTGACTGATCCGGTGTGAGTGTGAAGGAGCAACTATTGGCTTTGCTCTGTGAAACTTGAAAATGTTTAATTCTTAACTTATCTAGAAAGGCACTTCAACCACACACAGAGGAAAAAAAGAAAAGCAGAACTAATAGCAAGCAAGGCTCTTTTCAGAAAAGTGAATCTTGTTTAGATGCTACCTACTGGTTTGTGGAACTAAAGCCTGAAAGCCGTGAATCTATTAAAGAGAAAAGATGACATAGGTAGGGAGATAATCAATACCTAATTTCTTCTCTGGAATTGCTTAAGAAAAAGAAGGAACACTGAGAATAGAGTTGCTACCATCATAACCATGTTAAGAGTGTTTTTCTTAAAAGCCATGTATGCAGATACAGATACACATAGAGAAATAAACAATAGATACTGGATTTGCTCAACTTTCATTTGTTGTATTTCTGTGTTACACAAATCGTATTTCCTTGAAGAATATTATTTTTGTTTTGGTTTAGTGTTTGCCCAACATTCTCACCTCTGTGATGATTATGAAGGTGACTTACTCCCTTAGGAATAATGTCTTATATGACATCTGATGTGTCTTACAAATTAAGGTAGATAAGTGGGCAATTTATCTCCTCAGAGATCTCTGCAGAATCATTTCACTTTACTGACCAATACTTTAAATTTCTCCTGCACTGGGTGGGAGGCTTCTCAATTTCTTTGCTGTGAGCAACATACCGGTTAACCCAAAACAAATCTATATGATAGATGAGACTAATTCTCCAAAAAGGAGCTCAGCCTCACACCTGCTGCAGACAGGTTTGTGGCCAACCTTCCTTGACAGAGCTGGTATCAATTCAGATTCAACAAAGAGACTGGAACATCTCTGTGCTTCCTTTAATGACTGTTATTTTTAGAACAGTTAAAAGCCAGCTATGCAGCGTGAAGGATATAAAGGAATATGGAGTATGTTAGATAAGAATAAAAATACAATAACTCTGAAGGAGGCAGAGGTGGTTTTTTGTCTGTTACCCACAAAACTGCCTAGTCCAGAAAGCATCTGTATATAGATGTTTTATTCCCAAAGTAAGTGCTCTTTTCCTCATGGATAACTTGATCAAATCATATATTTAATAATGTAAATACATTTAAAGATTAAATACTTCAGCCCTGGTTCTTTACCTAAATGTCTGGATTTCACATCATTACCTCTGGTGAATTAGTGTGGGTTTCTCATGATTAATTCTTGTGTTACACGGATGGCGGGCCCTTTCTGTGCCGCCTTCAAGGGTGAGGCTCTTCACAGTGGTTGTCTGGCCCGGCTCTGTTGACGTGACTGCAGTTAGAACCGTTCACACAGCAGCTCCGTAAATGAGAAATACATCTGCATCCCACACTGTTAAAATTCTTCAGGGCTGTGGTGAAACTGGTCACAAGACATCAGTGTTTCTGTCTCAGTTCTGCACACCTGTATTAATGCAATACTTCTCTTTAAAAATTTGCAGGCTTAATTACAGATTCAGTTCTACTGGAATTGTCATGAAAGAGCCCTGGTGGCTTCCATTTAATTACTTCTGATTAGACCTTTGGTGCAAGTAAAAGCAGAATCAAACCCAATCAAACCCAAAAGGTTATTCAGAGTGATCCCAAAGGAGCAGAAAAGGAGAGGCATTCTGAGAAATCTCTGTAATACTTGTGTTTTACCATGTGACATAAAGCAGATTTTTTTCAACCCATTTGTTGCAGTGAGTACAAATGAGGCAAAATATAATCCAAACTGGTTAAATGAGGTCCTTCAAATATTAGAGGTACTTACTGAAAATGAAGTGTTTTAAATCAATCAAGAGGAGCATTGCTCAGAAGTTAGTCACTGCCAATCAAAGTCACATGCTAATTTTCCTTTTAATAACTTCAAGTTAATGTTAGAAAATCTCACAAAACAAGAATTTTGAAACATTTACAAGGTTTTTATGAGTATTCATAGAGAGCTGGGTCAGATCTTGAGTATCCAGTGCAGATTTACCCTACTACTTTGTGTAAAATGGCAGAGATGAACAGCATGAAATGCCCAGTAAAACAGCATGGTAATGGTGCTCTTTGTGGATTTCCTTTTACTTATTTTCTGTGTCATATTTGCTTTTTAACTTGTTATACATGGTGTTTTCTTATGCTTAATTTTGAAGAGACATTTGTGTGTGTAGTTTGCATACGTGTGTTGAGTAAGCTGTGCATGGGAGGTAAGAAGGCAGTAACATGGCAGGAATGAAATGGATAGATTTCATGTTTATTTGGGAAGGACACCTGCAGAATTCATGCTAGATTGGCCATTGCCATGAGCCTGTTGGCCCTACAAATGTGTTTTTTGACCCATAATAGGTTACAGCTTGATTTAATAGGTCACATTTCACTGCCTTTATGGACACCTTTACATCTTCTTTTCAGGGTAATTATCTTTACACACATCTGATGTGGCAACGTAATTGACTCCTGCTTTTGTACGGCTATAGGTTAATGAACCAAACTGATAATTTTTTTAAAGGGAATAAATCACTTGTGTATTGTTTTTGAAATGATAGTGAAGCTGTATATTTAGAGGGCTGCTTCTGATTTGGCAAGAGCACTTTGCAGAGGCAGCCACCATCTGGGGCTCTGTGCTGCACGGTGCACAATGCACAGAAGTGTCCTAGAATGGTATTCCTGTCTCCAATGGGCCAGATCCTGCACTGCTAATACCCTGAGAGCTGATCTAAAGTAAATACAATTATGGCACTTCACATCCACATGGATGCTGACCTAAGGACTGGAGGTGAAAAAAATTCTAAAAATCAGCAATTTATTTTTAAAAAAAATCAAAGCACTTCTAAAAAGCCCCAAATATGTCTCTTTTATTCCAAAGCAAACATTTTTTTTTCTCAAAATATGCACCAATGTGAGTTCAGTCATTTTTCAGTTCCTCATGTAGTAAAGTGTGCAGTTTACCATTTTTGACATTGGTTTGTTTTCATACAATTTTAAAGGAGTCTTTGATTAACAGCAATAATTTGGCATGGTTTCTTAGCTGTTTTAAAAATCTGTTTGAACAGTGGAAGCACTCAAGCAGGAAATGCCAAGTTTGCAGGTGCCTTTAGCACTTTTTGTGATTTTAATGGACACTGCACAATGTCATTATGCCTTGTTTTCTTTTTTTTTTTCCCCTATGGCCTGAATAGAATTTAGATAATCCTATTTCCTTTCTTACGAGAGAGGAAAAGTCTATTTATGGAGGGAAAGGAAGTGCTCTGATATGAAATATTCTTGTTTTTTGGGAACAGGCTTCAGTTCCAGAAAGTAGGCAATATCCATGTGTTTTATTTTTTAACTTGAGAAACTTCCTTCTGTAGTTTGGCTTGTACATTGCTGCCCTTCTTCTCTGGCTTAGGGTTCAATTTTGCATCAAGAGCTGCGTAAAATCTGCATTAAAGTCCACATGTATTTAATACAGATTTTATGCATAATTATTCGTGTTATTAAAGCAGTACCTCTGTTTCTGCCTGAAGTATTTGGGGAGTTCTGAGGAGCTGAAGACAGGGAGCATGAGTCTAGAATATGCTTTTACAGATTTTACTCACATGAATGGGCCTATGAACTTTAGACTACCTGTGTGAGAAAACTTGTAAGCAAGGACCCTGCTGAGGGCCCTAATTAGTGGATGCGGAGCATGTGTTGCAGAAGCCCATTCTCGTTACTATTCAGGACATGTTGGTCTGCCTTAATAAAGATGTCACTTCCACTTTGCTATTCTTGATTTACTTTATTACTGATTAATAAATATCTGATAGATGAATTGTACATTAGAGTACCAGAGCTTGTCTGGCCTTTTGATCATTTTGTGTCAGAAATAAGATGCAAAAGGGTCATAAACCTCTGGATCTACCCAGCAGGGAACAGGTGCATTAAGTGGGGATGCAACCAGGTTGTCTGGCAGTGTTTAGTGCCTTAGTTGCCCTTTGTAGTGAGGGGCAAACAGGAGTTTTGAGGATGCAGATGAATGGAGTAAAAAATGGCTTATTTACACCTCTCCCAGCTGCTTACTGGGGCATAGTGAAAGTGTTGAAATTGATACATTCGCTCTGCTAAACATGCAGTTCTCAAACCATCCTTGACGCTGAGTCACCGGATTCCCACCACTGCCTGGTAGGAATGGGACTTATGCACCTGAGGGTAGCTGGGGGTGGTGGTGTGCGTGTTTCTGTGGCTTTGCCCACCCAACACCTCTTGACCAATTTCCACCAGATTTGGAATAGATGGCAGCACTTTCAAGCTGAAAGTTTTCATGAAAACCAGGAGTCATCTGGGAAAGAGAGAACCCATAATCAGCAAATGGGACACAGTATGAGCCCAGATCTCATCAGGCGTTGTAAAACCTGGTCCCAGAAGAGAGGACAGACAGATGCACACACACGTTGCTGTGGGAAATCCACCTTAATTGCACTGATCAAAGAACTGATTGCTGCAAACTTTCAATAACCTCCTTGATTTTAATTTTTGTACTGTGGGATACCTTTACGTGCGGGACTTAGAAAGGATGTACTGTAAAGCTTTGGTGCATGGTGTTTTGGAAAGTAAAACTTGGAAAATATTCTCCATAAAAAGTGTCCAAAAGCAAATCTGGGCATTTTCTGCAGTCCTCCATCACACCCTGGTCTGTGTTACAGTTCAGCTCTCTAAGCAGACACAGCAGCAAGCCAACAACTTCATGTACAGGAGCAGACCCCCTGAGTTCAAAGGAGATGGGCATATATATGTAGATGCTTGCAGGATCAGGATCCTGTGTGTAGCCTGGAATTTGGATTGGCTTTCTCCTTCCCTCTAGGATTTGACCTATTGTTTTTAAACACCACTGTAATTGATGCATTTTAATACTGCTGTGATGTTATCCTGAAAGGCAACTGGGAATTAGCATACTGTATTTCATTACTTCATGACTTTTTATGTGTTCGTATTTAGACCGAGCAGTGTTAAAAAGAATATTTTATTTCATTATGCAATTTTTAGTGAGCTTATTATCAGTAATATGTTTAGCATAAAATTTATTAGTGACATGCCCTTTAATTTAGCCTGTCTAATTGGTGCTAATTTAGTTAGATTGCATTAAATTACACCCTTTAATGTAGCTATGTGTGGGTCAAGAAATCCATTCCAACAGGTTAGGTAATTTTTCATGCAGCTGAACAGTAAAAATGATATTAAGGTAGCTGATAAATGCAATCATGTTCCAAAATAATAGTTTTTCTGGATATGATTATCAGGGAAACAGGATTTCTGTTATAAGTGCTCTTTGTTTGAAAACTTACAGGGTTCATCTTCCATCTAAACTCATGTGCCCAGTCTCCACAACAAAGACAAAGGGTGGAAATTAAGATCATTACTCTTATGTAAGGGGGAATTATTAAGAATGATCTTTATTTCAGCCCTCATTCCTTCTTTATCATACTCAGCACAAAGATAACAGTGAAAAATACATTGTCCCTTCTTTTATCTGAGTTTCTGCTTTCTGCTCCATTAGAATTACTTTGGTCATATGGTTGGAGTGGAAAGTAATTGATTTGATCTCAGCGGTGTACAAAGAAGCAATCTAAGCCTGACAAAACAAAACAAAAAATCTGACCTGTAAGAGTCATCGATCTCCAGCAGTAAGAGCAGAGGGCACGAGGCAGGACTCCTGGGGGCAGGTCTTCAGCTCCTGTAAATTGTCGTAGCTGTTATGAGTCAATGGTGTTTGAAGTCACTGGCAATTTTGCCAGTGGAGGTGTCAGAGCCTGGATTCAGTTCCCAGTTTCCTGTACAATCTCCAGAAAACTCCCGACTCTCTCTGGTCCCTAAACATGTCACTGTCTCCACTCTATGGATCAATGATTGCTGCGTTCCTGTGCCTCCATTCTCTCCCTGTATGCCAACTCATGGGCTGGGAATTAAATCCAAATGCAAGGCAAGCTTCTACAGTCTTTTGAGGTGTTTTAATGTATCATTTCAGTATATCAAGAAACCCCTTCACGTCTTTATGCTGTTGGTAGCAATGTTTCCAAGAAAAGGTGGGTGAGGGGGGGAAAGACATTAAGGCTTTCTCTCAATGAATACATGTCAGTCCAGCACATAGAGAGTGTGCTCTCAAAGCCATGCGAGATCAATGAATTATCTCCTCTCAAGCCCCCCTTTTTTTTTATCCAGAGACCTTGAGTCCTGTATGAAAGTGTCTGACACTTTTTGAGCATGCTTCTAGTGACGGCCTGTGTAGCAAAATGCTTTGCTGACCCTGTGGTTGTTTGCTGAGGTTGTGGTATGATGTTGTCATCATTGCTTGAGGAGTTATGTTGTTAAACTGCACTTTACTGTTTTATTGTCATCATCCTGTTCTTGCTGAGCTTAGTTTTACAATAGACTGCCTGAATAAATAGAAACTCGTGCTCTGTTTTCCTGTATAACCCACTTCTGACGTAGCCTTTGCATTTGTAAAGGTTTCGTCAGTTATTCTTGGGTGCCGCACATCTCAGAAAACATCTACGTGAGCAAACACATGGAATCTGGACGAGGAGGGGCTGAGATGCAGAGCACCACTAAGAGGGAACCACAGGAGTATGAGCTATTTTTTTATCTTTACCAGCACATATGATATTATTGCAGCTAAATCACATGTTACTGGGATTTTTCAGGTAACCCACAGCACAGACTCCGAAATAAAGCTGTTGCTCATGCAACTCCTTGCCTGTCCCATATTTAAGTGGTTGAAGTTTTCCACGGGAAAAATGACTTGAAGAAACAATATTCATAGCAATTTTCTCTTCCTAGTAAGTGTTAATCCATAGAGTATCTCCTTGGCAGAAAAAAAAGTCAGTTATACCAAAATACCAACCTGAGTTTCCTGGCACAGCCAAGGGAGCATTAAGAACAAAGCTAAATGCTGTTAGGTTTGATACAGAAGGCTTTTAAATTCCTTAGAACAGGCTCCCACTCAGATGTTTAGAGCAGTTGTATGGGATTTAACCCTCAGAAAGCAGAGGAAGAGCCCTTTTTGTCTGGGCTAAATTGGTATACCTGTTTGATTTTTAAATGGATGTTGCATCAACTTTTCCTAACAACCAGCTGTAAAACTGGCAGAAAAAGAGAGCAGCAGCTCAATTGCAAACGTCACACTGAGTATTATGTTTTGGGTAAATAAATATAGAAAAGAATAAGTGGAAATCTTCCTCTAATAGGAAAATACATCAATGATACTGTAATTAGAACCAACATTATTCAACTGCAATAAAGTATTTATTTTACTGTGATTACAACAGTTGTTTATTCTTGGGAGCTGTATCCAGAATCAGAATATCCAGACTGGATAACCAGAAGAATATCAGCAGCTGTCTAAAATAAGTTTCTTAAATCTGTGCTTAGTGGCACAGTAGATACTTGTCAGTACTGACTGTCCAGACAATGGACTGGGCAATTGCATCAGTCCAGCTGGGTCACAACACAGTTACAGTGCTGTCCTTCCGAGTGGAGACCTGGGTAGCAATGAAACAGCAGCTCAGGCAGTACAGAGGGCACAAAGCACAAGGGTGGTGCAGCTGCACACAAAATTACTCTTTTTAAGCGCTGCCGTGGTCCTGTCATGCATGCAGAAATAATAGACAGGTTTTATCCCAGAAATAAAACTTAATAGTCTGGGTGTATTTTCAGGGCTTTAAGGACAAGAGTGGATTTTTTAGAAGATGTGTGTTTATATATTGGCTTTCGGTGTAGTACAATAAACACCCTGCACACACTGGGGCTGAGCATCCTCCTTCCAGCTATTTAAACGTTCCCAAACAAAACACACAATTCAGTTCATTCCTGTGCTTTGTCATGAGGAGAAAATTAGCACTCCAGCAGTTAAGTTTACAGTTGGACTCATGAGGCTGATCCCAGGTAACTTGCTACCTCCTACTCAGTAGACCTTCCTAGAAGGCAGCAGCTGAGGAGGACATAGTGGCTGGACAGACTGTCCAAGGATCTCTGCTGAGGACCGGAGAGGGCAGGTGTCTCTGTTTCATAGACTCCTGCCTGACATCTGAAGGTCCTGATAACCCCCAGTCATTCAAAATACAAAGATTACCAGGATGTTGGATGTAAATAACAGTATAATAAAATGTTGTGAGTTAATTTTGAGGTTTCACGTTGATGTACAAGGAATCAATCTCCCTGTGTCCTCCCACTCTGCCCTGCTAGGGGGCTGGTCACTCTGGCCTTGTCCTTTATATCTAAAGTGAGTGGAGAAGTGGTTTCAGCCCTGTCTGTTGCTCCGACATGAGCTGAGTGTTCTGGACCTGGTGCCAGGGCTGCGCTTGCCACCAGTTATACTTGTAACTGCATAAATGGAGACACCGGGAGGTGATGCAGGGTTGTGTTGGGACACTTCTGCTACAGCCCTCTGGGCCACTGGTAGCATCCTTGATCTCTCATGACATGGTAGACTTGCAGCTTTTGGTTCTTTGCTGTAAATCTAAAGCTCTCACAAGGAAATGCTGTGTGGTTGGCTGTGTGCCTGCAACCAAGGTGCTGTAGGGAATCCTGATAGGGCTTCCCACTGTCACATGCGATGTGGTCTTCCCAGAGGCTCTCCACCATTGTCCTGGCCTTCCGGGAGAAGCTGAGGGCTGGACAGAGAACATAAGGTTCTGGGCTGTATGGGAAGCATCTCGTAGAACAGCAAGCTGAACTGAGATTTTCCAAGGAGCCTGTGGCACGTGCCACAGCTGTTTTGGCATTGTGGCTGTCTATGGGAACAGCTATGGGTTGTCCTGAATTGATTCCTATTGCCTGTAAGTAGCAGGCACCAGCTCTGGCACTTGTTTCGAGTGCTGTTAGGTGGGGCACTGTGGGGGGGATGCAAGCCAATACTTTGTATGAAAATATTTAGAAAGATAAGAAGAACCTGCTTTTCATGTAATCTCATTCTTCCCTGCCAGCCTATGCTTCCTTTCAGCTCAGGAGACTGAAATCTTCTGTTCTCTTGCAAAAAAAAGTACCTCTGTGAGCAGAGGAGCTAATGAAGCCTGACTTGTAATGTCTCTCTCTCATGCGGATCCTCTGATATCTTACAAAGAGTGAGCTTTATTAGCTTTTCCTGAAATGGGACAGCAGTAGGGTCCCTCTCCTCACCCTACTGCCTTCTTTTCAAACTCCGAAGAGTTTCCATATCTTTTGACCTTGAAGCTGGACAGCAGGGGTGAGTTGAACACCCTTTTTGTATGAGAGCACAAACTCATGCATTATTTCAGACTCCCATGACTGGAGTCCATGGGTGTCTCATTTCTGTCAGGAATCAGGCTAAAAATAAAACAAACAAATCCCCAGAAATTAAAAAGATTACTTTATGATATAAACTGGGGAATTGTCTAAAAAGGTTGAAAATTATAATACTGGCTAAACTGAAATCCACCCACTTATAGCAAAAGGAGTCAATACTTTATTAGAAGAGAGGTACGTTGGTCCTGAACTTATAGATCTGTTAACATGTACAAGGCAACCCCCTCTGTTAGTCCACATGTCAGCTTTCCATTTTTTTTACAGTTAGAATTAGTAAGGTAGGAAAAGAATGGTTCATCCCTACCACTAACAGGCAGAGGGAGACAAGGGAAGCTGAATGGGTTAAAATCAATGCTGGATTCAAACATCAGATTTTCCTTGTCAGTTTGTCACAAAGGCAACCATATTTAAATTCAGCTGCTTGGGTGACACCCAAAAGCTATCATTGCACTAATGCAATTATGATAGTGCATCAATTGCTGTAAATCACAGAGCTATAGATAGGGTGTAGTTGTCATGTTCTTTGTGATTAAAAGATGTAGAATCTCTAATCACTGCAACAAGAGAGGCTGTCATCGATAAAGGGAATCTGGAGCTGGAGAACAATATTGATCGTGCCAAGAAATTTGCAAACTCTATTTCTCAGTTTTTGCACACTTTGAGCAGCCTTCCAGGGCACACCATGAGCTTCACACACACACCACACACGCTGTGGGCTGGCGTACTAAACTGCCTTGCTCTAGTTGTCTAGCAAGGGGACATTCAGGCGATACTAATTTTTTAGCAATTTCTTGTCCAAAAGGGCATGCTATTTGATAGATCGGAATCAGAAATAGTACAGTGCATTTCCAGCTTGGAGGGCTATTCCCCAGCATAGCCTTGGATCATGGGTGGGGTCTCAATCCCCCCAGTTGCACTGGTGCCAAACCAGTGTGAGCTCTGTGTGGCTGGCACAGATAAACTGCACAGCCCACAGCGTGGCCCCTGTGTTGGGCCCAGCCACAGCAGGAGCCAGCATTTTCTCTTTTGTGGCTTTAAATTGTGGCTTTAAATATCTCCATCAACTTCTTTGCCCGTGTACTTCTCTACCTGTAACTGAGAAACAGGGTTTCCCTTTCTCCAAGATGCCAGTACTTATCATCCATGTTCTTCTCCTTTAAAAAAGACCCAAATGAACAAACAAACAAAAAAACCTCCACGCACAATAACTCCCCTAAAATAATATATGGCCAATATTCATAAATTATTTACATTTAAACTGTAGAATTGTAGGCAAAAAAAGGATATTAAATAGCCAAGTGTGGTGAAAATTAAAGGATAGTGCTGGATTTTCAGGCTGCCCCATTGTTCTTCATGTGTTTGTTTGCTTTCCTGTCAAAAAATCTCCATGGGATCAACGTACAAAAAATTTGTGATAAATATGTAGCATGTGGTTTGAAAGCTTTTATACATTTATAGCTTGCCTCCACAATGACAGAGTTCCTTGTATTGGTCTGTCTGCATACGGCTGTGTGTATGTACACAATGTCTGTATGTAAATGTTTTTAAACTAATATTCTTTGTATAGAAATACTATACTCTCTTGTTGCAGTTTCTCTGGTCTTCACCACTCTCTTCTTTATGCTTGGGTGGTCATATTTTGAAATTTCCCCAGGACCAGTTTTTCATGCAGTCACGTTTCTCATCACATCTGAAGGATGTTGTGCTTCGCATGGTAATTAGGTCCTCTTTGTTTCATCTGCTGAACCGCTCTCTGTTACTTCCTGCAGCACGCTCACGACTGGAGGCTATTGCTGAAATGTTAGAGCAGTGGAGATTCTCTAGGAGTAAACAGCTTCATGTTAACTCACTTTTTTCTTTTTTTTAATGCTGATTTACATCCTGTTTAAACCTTGTGCAATTATATTTATTCTTCTTGCCTTCTTAGAGTAATGGCATTTATTGAAATAATTTATTATTGCATTGTGTGGTTAGTGGGTGTGTATGGAAATCATCTGAGTATTTACAAATACATATGACTTTATATATAAAAACAAACAAGTATCTGTCTCCCTAAGGCTTGAAAATGCTGATGGCTTCGCTGGGAGTGCAAGTTGCTGTCAGGCTTCGCAGAGTTTATGCTTTCATGGCGGAAAAGAAAGCTCTGGTTGTTAGTTTTTCTGTCCCTGTGTGAGGGCAAGCTGAGGGTGGCTTTGGGCTGTGTTTGGTGTTTGGGGGGCTGAGCAGGGCCTGACGAGTGTGCAGTTTGCTTTGAGAGCCCCTCTCTGTGGATGCTGGAACGGGGACCCGTGTGTGGCACAGCAGGGACTGGAATCCAGCACTCCTGTAACCCTGGCCAGGCCACTCTCTGAGACAGGAGTTTCTTTCAGCACAATCTTATTGCCTCCCTTCTAGTTGTCAAGTTACAGCAGAGAATCAAGTCCTATGTTTTTAGACTTTGTTGTTTAGAAGAAAATTTTCCAAACTTTCATGACCCCTTTTGCTGGTGCAGTTGGCTCCTGCGTGTTAGGGCTGGCAGGTTGCTCCAGCTGGAGCCAAAGCACAGTTTCGTTGGAGGCAGCTCAGGTTGTGCTGCCGAGCCGGTGAACCCTGATGGCACTGGGGAAGGCAACAGAAACCAGGTCAGGTTTGCCCTGAGGCTGCTGGGGAACCCCTGCCTGGGGTCCCTGCAGAGAGACATTCAGGGCAGCAGCACTGGAAATGCCTACAGTCCTGTCAAGAAATATGAAGTGATCGAGTAACTGACCCTGAATTCCCTTTGAGTTGGTACAAAGCTCTGGAATGCATTTTTGCAAAACATACCCCAGTGTTGTTACACCAGGAACCATCGTGCTGTCTGAAATGCCTGCCTGCTGGAGGGTGCAGGGCAGGAGCATTCCAAGCAGCTCATGGTGGCAAGGCAGGAGCGGCAGAAGGAATGTTTTTTCACCCTGGTAGTGCACTCCAGCTGATACGTGTTGGGTATGCTGCTGGCCCAAGGGGTGCATGTGTATATACATAGGGGTGCAGATAGGCTTGGGAGACATGAGAACAGCTGTGAGAGACAGCAAGTGCTTTTGCCAACACTTGAAAATCCTGGGGTGTCACTTTTTCTTCCTTTCGGAGTTAATAGTGCTGTGGTTACTCTGATTATAATGATTGCATATCCCTTTAAGTGGTGTCTAGATTGAAGTTTACGTGGCATTTTTTCCTTGTTTGTGTGTTCTGAAAACATATTTTAAAAGTCTCTAAAATAATATTACCAAACATCAAGTAAAATCCTGTCTCCTGCAGGCCTGATGAGATCATATGCCTATGACTGTCTGTTATCTTCCGCTGACACATGGAATTAAGTCCTGGGCTATCCTCACCTAGGAAGACATCATTCTGCCAGCTCTTTCTCTCTTCTGGCCATTTCACATACAATGCTCTGGAAAAGCCAATGAGAAAAATTTGGCAGTTTGATAATTCAAGTCTCTTCGTCTTCATTTTGTTGAGCTTCCTGGTGGCGCACAAGCAGAGGCATTTGTGTAAAAACACCACACACATATTTAGCCCTTCAACAATTCTGTGATTTTAATACACTGAGTTGTATGTGGAAGGGAAATGGGATTTTCTGTTATCCCGCTGGCAAAGCTGTTGGTGAGGAAAGCCTGAAATTGAGCCATTCAGCTCTGCAACTTTGGGGACACAGTTTCTACTATGGAAGATCAAATTTAGCAGTACTGCCACTTGTCCTAATATTGTTTTATTTTATGGGGTTTTAAAAATTCTAGGAAATTGTGACAAGCAGGGACAGACATTTAGTCATTTCTCTAACTGAAGTTTTCATTTACTTAAGTAAATTCTGTGTTGTTTCTTTCCAGAGCTCCTGCTATTATTTTGTTTCGTTTCCTTAATTAAAGTGGTATAACAGGTTGAAATCAGTAGGAGACCCCTCTGTTTTTATCACAGTGAAGCTTTTTTTAGACCATCAAATGATTTTGAATTTTCATATTTATGTAAAGCTTTTAAAATATTGTTTTAAGTCCAAATCAAAGCATTTCCCCTTCCTCCCTCCAATTCAAAATTATCATTAGACAACAAATTGCTCATTGTCTGGCTTAACATGAGTGGTTGGCTCTCAATCTTGCATTCAGATCTCCACGTCACTGTCTGATGGGAGATTTATTCCCCATCTGTTTCCATTTCTACACTGCAAGTTCAGCCTGGTACATGAGCTGTTGCACAGTTTTGGGGTTTGTGATCCATATTTAATTCACCTAACTTCCAGTCTTTAACTGAGACTCCCCAATTAAGCAGAGTGGTGACCCTGGCCTCTCTCTGTAGTCAGTGCAGAAGTGGGTTCACCCAGAAGGTGACTCTGGCCATGGAAGATCTCAATTAAATGCCTAAAGAATAGCTTCTCTAAGATCAAGCTGCTATGTGCTTTAAGCAGTTCCTCTAAAAGAAACCTTGTTGGCTTATAGAGACATGCTGATAATGGGCTCATTGGCTTGTTAGGTCAGCCAGTAAAAGGGATGCTGGAGGTCCTTGGGGCTTAAGTACCAAGACAGCATTGTGTTTCTGGGGAGATCATGCATTTCAAGAGTGTGATGTGAGACATGAGATTGCAAAGTCATCCCCAAGCTGCATTTATTCCCCTGAAATGCTCACAGTGTCAGACCTGATTTCAGTTACAAAATGGAAATAATAGATAAAAAAAGGTCAAACCATTTATTGAGGATTGACATTTGCAGCAGTCAGGAATCTCCAGTCATATACAGCTTTGTGTATATATGTCACTCCTATATGACACCATCCTGCTGAGGATCACCAAACCACTACTTTCCTGCCATAACTAGGTGATGGCACGTTATCTGTGCCTTGTTATGTTTATACAGGTGCCTAAACATAGAAATGCAGAGTTAACTAACTTGTCCAAAGCTGCCATACATATCTAGCAAAACAAAAGTATAAATTCCCAAATCCCCTTTGTGACTTTAAAATGCTTTTTTCTTCTTCTACTTTAATAAATTTTGTCAGAATAGTTCTGTGAAATGAAACTGAAATTAACTGTTTTCATTGAAAGCTGAGTGTTAAAGCGTCGGTGTCCTTGATCGTGTTGCATACAATGGCGGTTGAATATTGGATCATTGACAGGGTTTGTGGATTGAGTGCAGTGCAGGAAACTAGATTGAGTGTAATAGCCCAGGCAGGGATCCAGAGATCAACTCCTAATTGTGTTCATCCACGACCTGGACACAGACTACCACACAGTGTGTGTGAAATAGGACTAGCAGCAGTCCAGAGATTAGTAGATGATATTTGCCATTAAGATCTAAGTAAAGGGAAGGAGAAATACATATGCTGTCAGGTACATGCACACACACCCATGTGCACGTGCAGAGTAGGAGAGGCACCTCAGATAGGGCTGGCAACAGCAAAGTAATTAAAGGTGCTGAAGCATTAAGTGCCAAGACATCCTCTCCAAGGGTACAGAAGGTTTGCTAATGTCAGTGCTCATATCCCAAAGGTATCATGCAATTCTGGTATTTGTCTCCAATGCCCTTTGTGAGATTTGCGTTGCCTGGGAGCCAGTCTGTTTTCTCCTTGCCTTAATGGTCTGACTTTGAGAGCTGAGCCTTGAGATCACTGTGCCTCAAGGAGACCCAACACACCCTCAGTTAATGTGGTCCTTAGGGCTGTTTTCTTCCCATTGCTCATGCATTGCTTCAGCATTATTTCTCAGTGCTTTGCATTAACGGGCTAATATCCTGGCACAAGGAATTTGAGGACCTTGTGCAGATAAAGGCAGTGTAATTTATAGGGCGAATACAATAGTAGTCTTTAAAAGATTGATAGAGTGACCCATCGATCGCATAACAGGTATTAGGTCTCATATTTTCTTTTCCCCCTTCCTGCTCTCAAATAGGAAGCTTTTTAGCTTCTGGATAAGATGCCAAGAATTCTAGTCAAACCCAACTTCAATAGTGCAGAGAAAAAGATGTTTAGAGTGTAATGAAACTTGTCTTCCAAGTTAACTTAAATTCTTGTTTAGATATCTTTTAAGATTAGTCTAAGAATAATAAAGTGTTATTTATAGTGAACTTCCTGGCCAAAGACCTCTGGGCAGCTTCAGAATACCAGAACAAAGGATTTACAGCCCATTGACTGCTTAAAATGGTGATGTTATTTTCAGATACAAAATTTCAGATTCCTTTTGCCTTTATGACAAAAAGGAAAAGCTGTCTACTAATCCTTCAGATTCTGGAGATACTCTCGATAGTGCGGTACATGTGGGTCAATTTCTGTAGCTTGATTTTTAATATTTTACAAATCTGCATGATGTCTTCTGTGCAGATTTGTGTCAGAATAAATGGAGGGATAGGATCTGCTCTGGCTGCTGTGGGGGATTTTCCTGTAGTGTCCTGTCTCCTAATAAATAAGTGTCCATTTCTGATGGGATGCGGCAGCAGGTCAGCATCCTTAGGTAAAGAAAGGCTTCCTGAAGTGAACAGCAGTCACAGAAAGTAAATTAATGGAAGCTGGCATCTGCTGATCTCTTTGACAATAAGGAATTCCGCTGCCAACATTTAAAAACCATTGGAAATGGTCTCCATTGGAAACCAGATTTCGACTTTCTGCCCTGGGCTGCCAGAAGTATTTCAGCATAAAATGCTAAAGTAAGTTGAACTTTCAATTATAATTTCAATGACTGTCTAGTGAAATGGATTAATGCTCTGGCACTGCACCTTTGAGGCTTTGGCTCGAATCTTGTAGGATAAAAATCTGTCTGCTTTGACAGTTGAAAAGGTCAGAAGTGAAATAATGTCAGGTGGTCTTAGCCCAATTCAATGTCTCGATTAAGAAGTAGATGTAAAAGTTGTTGATGTGGGATATAATATCAGATCCCTTGCAAAAATATAAGTATGTTTATTTACATTTTGTCATCAAAATTAGATGCAGACAACTGCATTTGGGAGAGGTGGAGCTTAGCTCACACTTCAGGAACACTGAATTGCAAAGCGAGCAAAATGCAGTATCTTAAGTTCAAAGACTTGATTTCAGTCAACTTGAAATTGATTTCCTGATATTTGACTGTGTCAAACATAGTTCACTTAAATATTTTTAAGGTTTAATTTGGGAATTTTTATTAGCTGAGAGTGTATAGAAAGGCAATGTTTTTCTTACTGTTCAGGCAGGGCAAGAGGTCTCCTCAATTTACTTTTGAAGCTGCTGAAATTCAATTCCTAAGCTTATTAAATAGAATTGTGGTTAGGGAGCAAAATATGGATATTTGCAGAATGCATTTTTTCTCTTATTTGAATACATACTTACATAATTTTATATGATGTTAATTTATAAATATAAATTACTTCTCCAGGCATCCCTGAAGAAAGGTCACTATGCAAAATTTGTAGCAATAGTAACAGAAATTTTTCTTGGGCAAAAGAAACAAGTATGGGGTTGGGGCCGTGTATCTCAGCGATGTGGATGGTGGCTAACAGAGCTGCAGAGCACCTTTGCTGCCTTTGATCTGTCCCAACCTCGCCTCTCCCCAGCCCTCCTCACAAGCCCTCCAAGGCCAGACAGCCTTGGCGCTGCTCTGCCAAGTGAAGTCACAGATTTTATTTGCTTATTTCAATAAGAAACACACGCAGGGGATAATGCAAATTGAAAATCAGCTGTCATGGTATGCCACATAAATTACCCGGTTCTGGTTTGTAATCCATTACAGATGATTAAATAAATGAGTGCTTATGTCCTTTTCAGTGCTCGTAGGCATCTTTGTTTTATTTAATTCCCTGTTCCTTCCCTCTGTGTGTGTATATATGGGATGTTGTGGTTTTTTTTCAAGTTGTGTTTCCATCTTAAGGCAAAGGAACCACAGTCTCCACGTGACTGTTACGCAGTGCAAGAGCTGATGGAACTGTACATACATTGTAAAGATTAATTGGCATTCAATTAGGCCCCATAAAGCATGGCATGCCATGCATTATCTTCTGCTTTGCCTTCAGTGTGGGTGTGGTTCAGTTCACATGGTGGACACAGACTGACAAAAGTCTGTTTCTGAAGTGTATCATGTACCTTTTAGTAGGCTGATCCTCCCGGTTAGAAAACCCTGGAAGAGCTTCGGGATTCAGATATGGACAGCTTAATGTGGGGCAGTCGCAACACGATCTTGCTTTGCTCTGCTGAGATGTACTAAGTGGGGCCCAGGGGACCATTGAAACCACAGAATTATCTTTTATTTGTTCTATAGATTTTTCTGACCGAAAAAAAAAATGTAATACATCACCATCTTCACCCTTCAAAGACATGGAGTTTAATTGCGGTGCAGTCCCATGGGGCACCGGTGGTGCTGCCGTGGTGGGTGCCAGGGATGGCAGAGGCCAAACACCCTGAGTGCAAACCCTTATTTATAAAGGAACAAAGTAGTAATTTTGCGACTATCACGGCTCAAAGATGGGACCATTTCCCTAGTAATAAAACTATTACTCTGTAACTGTTTACTTATCGGGAGACCATTATGTGATTGATGACCTGAAAATGGAGGTTATCTTTCAATTCATTTGAAATGCAAACTGACTAGAAAATCTATAGTTACTGCAGCGTATTTTTAAGCAAAATCAGGCACCTACATTGACTTCCTATTTACATATCTTTGAGAAGAAAAATCACATAAAAGCTATCAAGAAACACATTTCACAGCAGGCAAATTAATTGGTTTTACTGTATTTGAATGGAGGGTTTGTCAAATAAAACATGCCATGACAGTTAATAGTGTCATTTAGAGGCAGAAAATTATTGGCTTATTTGTTATTGGATAAAAGGAAGGCAAACACTTTGTATTAGGAAGTTTTAATGTGTTTAAAATCCTCATTAGGGATTTATGGACATTCTTGCTTAGCATAGCGCCTCATTAATTTGAGGCTAAACAGTTACTTCTGTGTTTCAATTCCAATTTTTTTTTTCCCCTTTTCTTTAATTAGATCTCGCATTAGAGTTTGGTCTCTACACCACTGGAGATGTAGAATTAATTAATGTGATTTATAAATCTAATGGAAGTGAGTTATTCTTAGATATCTTTTCATTTTAGTGAGCAGTTTAACTGCACACAGCATAAGTGCACACAGATCTAAGAGATTTGGGGAGCTCAGGAAAAGTATGTGGCTTCTGCGTTGAATACATTTAGCAGCGTCCCTTGGCATTAATAGATCAAAGCGTTTTAATTAGAAATGTAACTAAAAGAGAGACCATAAAGATCCCATTCAAAATCAGATTTTCTTTGTTCTAAGTTCTGTACTGTCCAAAAGGTGTTATTTTAGCTTCCCCTTTGTGTGATAATCATGACATTCAGTGGCACTTGGAGTATGTATGTCTTACTATTTAATGAACATAAGATCTGGCTCTTAATGGCCTGAATTTTCATGCATTTGCAATCAAGACATAATCATTAATTAATTTTGTTAGTATTAATAAAAGGAAAATAGCTTTTATTTAATGTAGGAATTTCACTTATTTGATTGAAGGTTATATTAACAATGTATTTGTGTAGACTAGTTATGCTAACAGGTAGTGTTAGCATTTAAACCTTAAGATATTTCAAAATACATTTGTTTTGTTTCCCCTGGAGCAGAAACATGTGCTTGTGCTTTAAATTCTGACTCTCCTTTTTGAAGATACATAGTCGGAGGACACAATTTACAAGTTGTGGCTGTGATGGAAGGATGTATGAAAACAACTAATTTGCAAACAAGTTCTGAGCAATTAATTTGGGTCCCAGCATTGGCCATGCAGGTGTGCGAACTACTGTACAAATTATACCCAGAAGTACATTTTTCTATGAGAAAATTCATACCTGCTTTAAAAAAAAAGAAAAGATGTGGAACAGGTACCCAACACAACCACCCACTGCATCCTTATTGCCACGGTAGAGGTATTGTCAGATGTAAATATATATTTTTTAAATTCCTCTTGAAAACCTCAGAAGAAATGTTACCGTCTGAATTCATGGGGTCAAATAATGCTTCAGGTTACACTGATGCAACTTCACTGACATCAGCAGAGTTTAGTTGTGTCACAAAGGCCACGGTCTGACCTGGTGACTTTGTTACTATTTTAGCAGGAATTTATACAACTTCTGCCTGATGCTGCTCTCATGCTGGCATGTACTGGGAACAGACACCGCATTCCAGTAATGTGAAATAGATTTAAAGGAGACCAAATTCCAAGTTATATTAAATCTAGACAGCTATGTCCATATAGTAAAGGCATTTTGTGTAATTTCCAAGGGATTCTAGTCAGTGGGTTACACTGAGAGTAAATATGGTGGGTAGTTTACACATCCCCCTAACTGAGGGCAGATAGACTTGGGAGCCAAGCTCCCTTCGTACATACACCTTCTGTACTGCTTCATTGTCTTTGGAGAAGTTAGATTTCATTCATACTGGCAAGAGGAAGGCAAGAAACAGACACTTGATCATTATTTCTGCCACATCATATATCTCACTGCACCAGAAGCTTGCATGGTCTGTTTGTCTGGCTTTGATGTTTCAAGTGGACAAGTGCACGGTGGCATTTTAGGTCAGGGTGCCTTTTATCATCACATTAATGGAAATGTATAAAGTAACCTCTTCCAGAATAAGGTGAAAATACCAAGGCACATAAGAAAATGTACTTATTTTATGTAAGTAAATAAGTACTTGCAGTCATTGGAAGAGAGGGAACAGAGAGGGAGGAAGGAAGGAAAGGAAAGGGAAAGTTTTATGTTCCAAATTTCCTTGCTCTTTGTCAGTATTAAATGATTGCAACAGCCTTTATGCAAGCCAGTGTTCTGGTCACAAATTAAGTACTGCACATGCCACTTTTGATGTGGCCTGGCTTAATACTGATACTATCAGTTCCTCTGGTATTATCATTATGGCAAGTTTCTACATTCAGAATATTCTGTAAGTAAAATGTGCAGCCTTACCTACATTAGAAAACTCCCAGGAGACCTTGAAGTGAGAGATCACTTCATCAGACTTCTCTCTCTAATAGAGTTTGGCAATTTAGTGCATGAAAATAACGGTGAACCATTGAGTATAAATTGAACATCAGCATATTATGCTTTCATGGAGACTATTTCATGCTGATCAACATTGAAATGGCATTGTTAAAAGAAAACATCAAAGAAATGAAAAAGAAAAAAATGGGCTAAATACAGTACACACTGAGAAGAAGAAGCAAAATATAATTGTCACATCCAGGTCAATCTGGTTTAAAAGTTGCTGTAGCAGAACTAAATGCCAGTGAAAAAATGTTGTCATTGCAGTCGGGCTTACTGGACTGAGTGGTGTTGTAAGCTGAGTTCTTTGTAGGGAGATCAAACTGCAATTTCTTGCAGTCTGTGGGCTGGTCACCCAACCTGACATGACTGCACTGGTTTATCTGGCTCTTGGGTGCTTGGAGAGAAGCGTATTAGAGTCATTTGCTTTTGTATGAAATTAAAGGTACCCTTTGTGGGAAGCTTTGGCTTCTGAACTAGAGACCTTTTGGGAAATTCACTAAAATCAGTGCGAGTCTGATTCAGTCACATTTTGGACCATGCTAGTAAGTTGTTTTTCCTAGGTAATATGCTTTACTCAAAGGAAAAGGCATAAACTTCTCCATCCAGAACTGGAAGAGCAGCTCTGACTGCAGGCCAAGCTGTCTTAGGTTGACAAATGAATTAATTTGCTCCTTAAAACTTGTTTGTGTTTTCAGGTTCTCCAATAAATGTGTATTTTACACAACTACTTCTTCACTATTTATATCAAGGGGGGGCAGAGGAGCAGCTCTCTGTATTTTAAGCAGTAGATTTTTCTTTCTCTCCTCATTTTTTATATATGGGAAAAGTATATACTTACACAGGCTTTTTGAGAAGTCCTGGGAGATATTTTGGGTATAAAAAGAATGGGAAACACAGTGTTCTTATGGCATTATGGCTCCAGGAAGGTGGAGGCACTAAAAGAAAACAGTGGACGTGCATTGTTTGGGGCTCACAAATGGCTCACTTGAGAAATAATAACCCCATGAAAAACCGTTATATGTATCTGTATACTTTCCTCCAAAACACAAACATAGAATATATGTTGGTGATATTTCCATATCAAATACACCTGAAAAAAAAATAACTTCAGGTTGCAATCTTCATTCCTTGCTCTTTTGCTGCTCCCTTTCTTATGCATTTGCATTAAAGTTGCTAAGTAACAGCCGGGATCCTCCCAGCTAGTGAGATTAGTTGACGTCTGTTTCGGGGGTCTTAAACATGAGTGACCCTTTTTGGACAAAATATTAGTCAGAGAGTAAACTGAACTGTGAAACAATACAAGGAGATTTGAACAGTGGGCTGTGAGCAGAGGTGTGAACCTTACTTGCAGCAGATGTGGAATGACTTTCCTCAGGAGGAGTAATGTGTGGTCAGATGGCAACTGAGGGGAATGTCAGGAATGACCAAAGAGGGGAAATGAAGCCTGAACATGGAAGGAAATAATGATGGCAATCAAAGGAAACCTGGTGTTGGGAGGACATGGGTGCATACTCTATTCAGGTATTGCCTATTCTTAGACTTGTAATGAGCATATCAGAAAAAATTGAATCATAGGTTCATGTAGGTTGGAAAGATGTTCAAAAGTCATCTAGTCCAAAATCTTGTGTCTGGAAACTCTGCTCTTCTTAATGCCCAATCCATTTCATACTTGTGTCAATCAGAAAAACCAAGCACCCTCTGCTAGCCTGGCAGGAGCTGAAGGCATTGAGGACAAGGCTTCTGCCGACTGTCCTGGTTTTGCTGTTTCTGGTTTCCTGACTGTTTTCCTCTTATCACTATATGGTGCACACTGGAGTGATCAATCAAGGCTCATGCACAGGATCTTTTCATGCTGGCAAGTGAAAAATCAATTTGTGTTCGAAGGAGTAAACAGTAGTATGAGCTTCATCTCCCCAGAGTCAAAATGGATGCCTTGATGAAGGAGATGACAAGGAAAACTGAGCCCTTGATGTATAAGCACATAGGTGCTCATACACAAGGAATGAGAGTGGGTTCATTTTACATGCTATACTTACCTTCTCAATAAAACTAATTCAGGATGAGGAGATTACTTGTTGAATGCCAATCGTGCATCAATAAAACTGGGGAGATTTTCATGAACAGTTTATTCAGGTGGAAATGTAGTCGGTCAGTTCTGGCAAAGACATTATTCACTGTGTGTTTCTGCTTTATGGCATGACATTTGAATTTTCAGAACTATTCTGACAACTCTGTTGCTAACATTTCTGAGAAATGTCTGCTGTTGGATGTAAATTACAAGGAAAGGAGTCTTTATATGATTTTTCTCTGCCACAAAAACAAAATCTGTTCTCAAGCAGGTTATAAATTGTCCAGGAGGTAAGAGTGGTCAAGGAACTGTTGAATGGATAAATGGAAGGTTAGATCCACGTGCCTTATCAGATATTGTAACCATTTACCCAATGTCATTAAAGGCTACTATTCCTCCACTCTTTAGATTTCTGTCCTGCTTTCCTCCCTTTAAAGTCATCACTGAGCCACCCAAGCCATGCATTAGACCTTTGGTTCCCCATCATTTAAGCTCTCTTCTCTCTTCTGTGAGACTAAAAAGTTAAGAGAATCTTAGAATAGGGGCTTGTATTAGGTGGAATATTTTGACCATCTGACCTTTTCATTTTTCTTTTTAGCAAGCAATATTTAAAAGTAAACATGAAGCATTTTGATGCAAAAGAATTTTGCCCAATTAAAAGGAAATTGGAAGATGAGTTCAGTGTAGCATGTAGCTGTTGTGAAATCCTTCTTTGATTGAAGTTTTATTACCTCAGGATGTCTGTCTGCAACTTACGTAGCATTCACTGGTTTTCTGTCTGGGGTTTGTGAATGCACTGCCAACTGAGAGAAGAGCTCAGTGAATGTGAATTGCAGCCACTTGGTCTTGTGGGAGCCAAATTCCTGGCTGTCCTTCCAGCTGAGTTAGACCATGCTGTTCACAGAGGAGAAAAGCTGTGCCCTCCTTTTTAGACTGATTACTGATGAAAGCTGAAGGAGAAAGGGGGGGTTTGAAGGAGAAGGTGTAGTTGGGGGGTGTAGAATCACATAATGGGTCCTAAAATGCTTGATTTTTATTAGATTCAGAAAGTAGTAATATGGGATGAATGGCAGTTTATTAATGGCAATTATAATAACAATTTGTTATAGCGCTAGCACTTGAGAAAGTGATGAATATTTTATCTGCTCTGCTTCGTTCTGTCCTGATGAGTCTATGCTTGGATGCCATGGTGTGCCATGTGGACCTGCTCACACTTGTTAGCTGAATGCAAGTGTTTATGGACAATTAAACTTGCAATTTTTGATTCACACTTTGAAAGGTTGAGAGGTTGTTTTATCTTTTCTTTTTTCTTGCAAGATAGACTAAGTTCCTAATAGATCTCTGCCTTTCAAGTCTCTTAGAATGTGCAACTGCAGCATGAATTTAGAAAAATGGTCTCATTTCTTTAGAAATCCATTAATAGTAATGTACTGAAAGGCTCTTACATTGATCTTCTTTCTGATAGCCATGTTGTAATAATTATTCTTTTAATGTTTGCATCAATCTAAATGTTTTCCTCTTTGTGCTAGCTCCTACTTGGATCTCCCTATATGACAATCACAGCACTTTGACATCTTGCATTACTTTAATACCAGTGATTCAAAACAAAGCAATGCCAAAGGGAACAAAAGTTCTGTCAAGCCATTAAAATCTTCCTTGCCATTAACACAATTAAATTGATGCATGAGCATTTAAAGTTATTAGCAAGTGCTGCCAGCAGAAGCTGGTAGTGATTGTGTAATATGTAGTGAGCTTTATTAAAGTAAAATGGTACATTTATTGTTATTATCATCATTACTTCTGAAGTAACGTAAACTTAAACAGGGCTGTGAATTGGGAGAGGACAGGGAGTCAAGTAAGAACATGCCCTTCCCTGTATTAGTAGCCAGGTACACAGTTATCATTTTTCTGAACAAAGGAATACACATGGTACCTTGGCTAACCATTAAAGCTGGCAAGTGTAATGGTAGGGATGGGTGTTAAATAAAGAGAGAGCTTCTGTACCTCTGCTGCTCTCACTCTTCCCAGTCTGACTCACTTGGCTGGATTTTGGGCTGCTCCTGTTACTGCTGTGAGAAATTCAGTGGTTGATGTGTACACTGTAAGCTTATTGGGAGTGTATTTGTTTTGTTTTATTGTATTCCAACATACTAATTTTTCAATGAAAAAAAAAGGCATGTATTAGAGACACGTGTACTCCCACTGCACATTTCAGTAATGCCCCTGCTTGCTAACCTTTGGACTAACTGTATTCCTCACTGAAAGGCGAGCTGGTATGAAGAATGGAAAACACAAATTAGCAAAGAATTTACCGGTATTGAGAGGGAAAACAGTGATTTAAGTGAAAAGTAGGGAGATGGAGGAAATCCAATGAAGTCCAAGTCATGCGGTGTGAGGGTGGACTGACTGCATGGCTATGCAGTTCATGCTGACCATCCAGTTCTCAGCCCAGGTTTGTTAGGTAATTTGAGCTGAATAGAAACTGAGAATAAAAGGTAAGACTCTTTTTTGGTTGTTTAAAGCGAAATTATGTAAAATTATAATCTATAATAGATAAAAATCACTAATACCCCTGCATTGTATTCATGTTCACTGAGGTAATTTTTTTACCAAGATACTGATGAACTGTTGGGAGTTCAGAGAACAGTGATGAAATAATCCAAAGGGGAGGAAAATCTTGTTTATCAGGAAAGAAGGTAAAAGTTGAATGTACAGCATTTGAGAATAGTGGAATATAATTTTGCATGTGCATGGTGTAAATGTGAAAGGAAATAATGAATTACTTAGAGTAGTGAGAGGAGCTCTATGGAAAGGCTGAGATGACACTGAAAGCAAAATTTTAACCATTATCATAAAAAAGTACCAAATAGTTTACAACATTGCTGCATATTTTATTAAGGAAAGGGATGGGAGACCCTACAGTTTTTCAGACAGACTAGCCACAGTACTAGAAGATATAGGGATAATGTGCTACATTAGCAGAGCCTGAACTTGGTGATCTAATGTGTCTTTGTGGTCTTTGACTTCCCAGGGAGGTGGTGGAGTCGTCCTCCCTGGAGGTGTTTAAGAGAAGACTGGACGAGGAGCTTAGTGACATGGTCTAGCCAGGGGGTGTAGGGCTGGATGACCCTGGGCCCCTTCCGGCTCGGAGTGGCCTGCTAGACTGTGAGGGATCTGGGTTGGTGTTATGCTCTGGGATGTGCTCTCGGTCTCTGTACGGGTGTTAGGTGGTGAGTTGGACTAGATGATCCTTGTGGGTCCCTTCCAACTCATAATATTCTGTGATTCTGTGTTTCTTAGGTGTGTGGATTTATTCTTGAAGCTTAGTGCTGCCTGAAATATAGATGAAAGGGCATGGTCAATGCTTTTGGTCAAGCTCTATAGCAGATTAGGGTGACTAGGATTAAATTTAGTCATGAGTATCTTTTACCAAACTAGTGACTTAGGGCAATAATGTAGAAGCATCAGGCAGAAAAGTCTCACTGAATATTTATAGCAAAATGGACTTACCTATGTTTTGGTACCTTGCTGAATATTCTCTCTTCCTCCTCTACTTTACCCAAGAGCCCATCATAGATATCTGCAAGGGCTAAGAATGGTTGTACAGACTGGTCATGTCTACCTGTTGTTTCTCCGGATACGGAGGTGTGCCTGTATTTTCAGTTGGAATATACAGTATTAGTAGCACCACCATGTATGTAGGGGGATATAGTTTTGTGCGTAAATATATTGCATCTTTCTAAGGGGAAAAGGAGTAGCTGTCAAGCCTCTCAAGGTGGATTCCTGTGTGCTGTGCAGGCTTCAGAAGATGCTTAACCTGCAACAGGCTGATGAAGTGAGGGACAACAAAATCAGCAACCACCCTTATAGTCCAACCAGTATTTTACTACAGTATGTGTTTAAGTTTTAAGAACTGTCTGAGCTGTTAGCCTATTAAGCTGTAGGATAAGATAGTTGATGATAACAGCTTTCTCCTAACTGTTATCACCTCTGTCCTTCGCTGCAGCATGTGGCAAGTTAAGCCAAACCTTGCCTTCTCTCTGAAGGCTGCCCATAGGAGTAACAGTGGGATCTTCTTCAATTACAGAAGTTTCAGGCAATTCTAGTGCCAGTTCTCAACTGTGAGGAAATCAGAGTACTTTATTGCTTCAAAAATGTTGTTAGTAGCACAAAGGAGCTTGCAAGAAAAAAACAACTTTTGACAAAATGGATCCTGCTGATGATTTATGTTGATCTGAACTGGAAAATTTGTTAGGCTGGAAGCGTGGATACAGCAGTCTTCAAACAGAGGCAGTTGCCTGTTAGCTGTTCACCTGTGCAGTTGTAGTCATTGAACTTTGCATCTAGCATCTGACTAACCACTTTTATTTTCTTTAAACCTAGGTTACCCTTCCCAATGACTCCAGCTGTGTGGAAGAAATATTGCGGGTGAGTAATATCCTTTGCTTTTTTTATCTTTCATATAAATTGTAGTGCTGTTATTTCATCTTTCAAGGAGAGGGTTTGTAGGGCTGTCTTTAACACTACAGTTAAATAGTAAGATGTCAGTGGGTCTGTTTTAAAGAGACACAGCCAAGTGGTAGGCCCAGACTGCTCCTTAGTGGTTAAGATCAGTTCACCTAATATTTTGCATCTGCCAACTTGTCTGCTTCAGGATTTATACATATCCCTGTCCTTTTTTAAGGTCTCAGTCTCCCTGAGTCTATCCAAGACACATTTCTCTCCTACCCTGAACTGGAGTTGCCTTAATTCTCTCCCTCCCAAACTGACCTACAGTCTTTCTCCTTCCCCCAGACTACAGTTGCTCATCATTCATGGTTTTGTTAAAGACTTACAGACATTTTTGGGGGATCTCTGGTCAGTGGTTGAATGCAGAAAATTACAACAAACTAAGCATGGCTTAATTGCAACAAGATCATGTAGCAAGAGGAGGAGATTGTGCACAAATCATGTATGTATAAATCTGCCTTTAAATGTAGGATGGATTTTTCTTCAGACACCTCTAACTTTGGGTTTCTTTCTTGGCAATGAGGTTTGCCTGGGTGCAGTTTTGCAACCTGGCAGTCCCTCTTTGGGATTTAGGTTTTTATCCTCGTGGGCTCAGTTTCTTCTCTGTCAGCGTTACATCCCTGGGATTGCCAGGCAACCTGCTAGTTTTTGGTGTAGAAGGGATCAAATTTCATGGGAATTATTGTTGGCCATATCCTTATTACAAGGAGCTAGTGCTGCAGATTAACCCAGACCTGAAATTGTGAGTAACAATCATGCCAACTTGCTTTCGAAGACATGGACTTACTCTTGCAAATAAAAATAAAATAAAGTGGTTTGCCAGTATTCACTGCAATCCACATTTAAGTAGTTTTGGAAACTTGCTCCTGGTTTGTCTACACACATTATCTTGGACTGCTGGAGATGTCCTTATGGGTTGACAGTCTTGCTGCAGAAGTGTGTTGAAGCAGCAGGCAAGCATGCGTGTGCAGACCTGCAGTAACATAGGAGTATCTGCATGTGCACCCAGGAGCAATGAATGCAAGGAAATAAATAACATTTACTTTCAGCTTTCAAAGTGAGCAGGAAATGTTGAAAGGCTGTGTGAAATACTTGATATATTTTAAATCTCTTCTTCCCCTGTTTATATATTTCAATTAGGTTCATTACTATATTTGGAATGAATGACTTGTTGGCTGGGGAAAACAGTTGTTTTCAGTAAACAGCATCAAAAGAAAATGTGATGTGGTGAATTTCAGGGATCAATCATCAAGGTGACAGTTTTAATGTGGGAACGGTGCATATAAATCACAGGAAGCAGAAATGTCTTTTTTCTAATCAAGAGGAGGTGATCCTATTTCCTGCCCCAGGACTGTAATTTGAGTCAACAAGCAGAATGTCCCGGGCTTCCTTCTGAAACCTGCTGAGATTGGAGCAGGATTTGCTGTTGCCTTCAGAGGATGGGGATGAACTGCAGAGTTGCCATTCCTGCCACCCATGTGCCATTAAACTCAAGGCAGTTCTTTGGTTGGACAGAGCAGGGATTTGGCAGGTTTCCATGTCTCTGGGGGTCTCCCTCATAAGGACATGTAATGGACACCTGAAAAAGGGATATAAACCAGATCTTTCTTAACTGCTAGCTGCAGATGCCCAGAGGCACCCCTTGTGCCCAGCCTTGCCATCCAGCATGGAGTAAACCTGCCCCCCGTAGCCACTGACTTAGCTAGAAGCCACCTTGAGCAAATGAAACCACCTGTGTGGGGAGCAGATACAGGCTTGGCACATGGACCTTGGCCATGGTTCCCCCAGGGTGCAATTCCCTCCCGACTTGTGCAGCAAGGTGGGTTTGATGTTGCCTCACAGTGCCTCTGAGCCATCAGTGTGGTGTTGGGCCACTCTGGGCCCTGACGGGCTGTCTGAGCCTTCTTGTAACCTGTCTGCAAGTGGGCTGAGGGCTTGCCAGCCTAGCCCCGGGTTTGTGAACATGCAATCACAGAGCTCCTTTGGGGCTGCCCAGCAAAGAGCCGGCAAACCACAACCCCAGCTGGCTGCCTTCAGCAGCAGCAGTGGTTTTAAGCTTTCAGACACATGTGGTGCTGAATCACATGTGGAAGTAGAAGTACCTAGGTTTGATCAATGACTTTGTTCTTCTCAAATTGATACTGCAGAGCAAGCTAGCAGGAAATGTGTTTTGGCTGCATGCAGAGTATCATATTTTCTGCTTGATAGGCAATGGAGAGAAAATAAGTAAGAGAATGTGATGTCCAGCAGTGGTCAAAATCCAGTTTTCAGGCTCCCCATGGAAGCCCTGTGTCAGGAAATTCAGGCTGTCTGCTCCAGATGAAAGAATGACCCTTGGCTTTAGCAAAGATTTGTGCTTTGAGAATCTGGATTAAGCTCCCAGCCCTGACAGGTACTTTTTGGCCTTTTGGAGCCATTTACATAAGCTCTGAAGAGTCTCAACTCCCTGATGGCTGTTTCCCTAGGTAAAAAAAAAAAAAAAAAAAGTTAGCATTTCTGTTCTATCAAGGATGTTGCAGAGCTAAACACGAAGGATTCCAAGACAGTCAGGTCCTGTAGGTGAGAGCTGGGCTATGACTGTGAATTTTGACCAACCCAATGACTGGCAGCCACTGGCAGCTTCTGCTCTGGGCCATGCCTGCTGCCCAACTGCACCAAAACAGCTAGAGGAGGGATACTCTCCCTTGGGACATGGCATGCCTTGAGGTTCACTTTTTGCTGGTTGGTTTGGTTTTGTGTGTTTTGTTGGGTTTTTTTTTAAGTTGGGGAATTAGGTGTCTTAATTCAGTTCCACCGCTCAGAAGGACAGTTTCTCTTAAGGGTTTTTTGCTAGGCTTTACAAGGAAGAGATACTCACACTAAGATCTATGACCTCTGATTTTACACAGCTCTTTTTTCAAACTGAACTTGATTAATGGTTTTTGTAATTGTAGAGGTTTGCAATTCCTAATCTGTCTTCCTTTTTTTTTTTCATCCTGAAAAAGAGGTTTAATTGAGTTTATATTCAAAAATTTTCTACCAAGTGAGGGGAAAGGTCTTGACTCAGCTCAGATCTCTGAGTCTTCAGAGACAAAATTTCACAGTCCTTTGGATTTTCTGAAACACTTAGCTACTTATGACATGTAGTGTAAATGCTTTAAGAACTGCTCCCAATACTCCAAGTAAAGGTTAATGGGAGACCTCCTGTTGATTTTTTTTTGTCTCCTGTTGATTTTACTTTTCTAACTAGGATGACTGAGAAAGTTGTGAAAAAAAAATACAAAATAATACAGATTTGCATTTAATACAAGTTGCTAATACCAAATTGAAAGATGAAGGCAAATACAGTGGTGGCCAGTACACTTTTTTCTATTCCAAAATGTGTTTAGGGTTTTTGTAAACCAATGTAATGGTTTTAAAAGTGTGGATAACATGGAAGACAGGCAATTACAACTATGTGTGTGTAATTCACATTTTATTAATATGAATTTAAATTAAGTTGTCACTTTCTATGTGAAGCCATTGAAAAATGAGTTCATTGAAATGTTGTGATACAAAGTGCAGATGGAGTGGGAGAACTGACATTTAAAACCAGTCTCCAAAGCTGTTACTTGTGCCGCTTGTACCAGTGCTTTACATCAGTGTGCCTTGCTGTCACTGCTTGTGATGTGAACCATGTGCTGTCTCAGGCATAGAAGGGTGTGTAGGTGACACTGAGGGTGAACAAGCAGCAATCCTTTCCCTGCCTGTAGAAAGCACAGAAGGGACCTTCCTTAGCACTGGTTTACCTCTGGGTTAAAAGTTGATCAGCATATGTACATTACATTGCAAAGAAAGGAAATTTAACTAAATCTTCTAAAAGACTTGTAGTGTAAATTGAAACTTTGGGATGGGTGTTTAGGCAACCGATTAGACTTAATGTGGCAGAAGGGAGACTCTGATCTGTACACATGCAGCTTTCCTGTCTGTGTTCTAACCATCTGGGCAGGCACTTCTGTCTAGAAATCTGTCCCTGCTCACAGGAACAAAAGAATTCTTGTAGGTGTATATTCACTGTGGTA
Organism: Pitta sordida; assembly: GCA_013390025.1. NCBI lineage: Eukaryota > Metazoa > Chordata > Aves > Passeriformes > Pittidae > Pitta > Pitta sordida. The sequence goes on from WEKX01011678.1 coordinate 485,668, forward strand.
AGGCATCAAGTAATTAGATTGACTCCTGATATTATGTGGACAGCTGTGATATTAATTAAAAGCTTTCTAGTCTGGAAGCAAAACAAATCCTAAATATAATTCAAATTGTAATAAGCGTAGGAATAAATGGAGTTAAATGAGCAAAGTCTGTAATTTGTGTGGTCGTCTTCTTGTGAGTAATGACATTGGAGAATATGTAAATTCATCACCAGGTGAAAATGCCCTTGACTGGACAAATTATGTGTAGTATTACCTTCCTCATGCCAATTGAAAGCACTAATGGATTTAATATGCATCATCCATAGCCAAAGTGAGCTGTTCACACAGCAAAATTACACTGTAACAGATATAACCCATTATTTGCCCCTCAGTAATTTTTTTCTCTTCTAAAATACAAACCAACACTGAAGAATGATGCTAAACATAATTACAATAATTGTAATTTGAAAAATACAGGTATGGTGTCCAGTGTGGTTACAAATGCACTTAGTAGCAGACAGGCAGTTTAAATATTTTCATGTGGAGTCTGGGGGCTTGCAGGGGAGGACATGATGTGAATTTAAAATGATTATCCAGACGTCACTGGACAAGTGAATAACGAGCTGACTGGCCTAGTAAATCATGTGAACCTGTCAAATGTGGGAACACGTTGGGGAGGAGATGATGTCAAGTAACAGTAACTTAGCAACCTGGCATTTAGCTGTCCAGAGAATGAGTAAGAGTAGCCACTTTTAAATAGCTGAGTAAATAAATGAATCCCTATACATCTTAGGTGTGCTGTAAAAATAGCCTGGCACTGTATGTTTTGTGTCAACCTGCTTCTTTCTCCAGGATAAGGTGATTTATTATTTCTATTGAAATGAAAAAATGGATTGAAAAGTTAACCCACGTGTAGATGTGGATCTGTGGCCTTTGTCCCTTCTCTGGTGCTGCAGCCTTTGAAAGCGTGCAAGGAACGAGTAATAGCCTGCTTTGGGAGTTTGGGTTTGTTTTTTTTCCTTTGGACTTTGCTTATGTACACAAAGATTTGGATGGATAAAAACAATTAATTTCTTAGCAATTTCTAAGCCATTGCATTTGCAGCTTTTTATCAGCATTTTTTCAATGGCGGCAGAGCCAGTTCCTGCTTTAGCATCAAAATAAATCAAGGGGTAATTCCACTGACCTCTGATCTCATTTGAGTTCATTGAATTCTTCTTCCTCCCACAATGGTATAAATTGGCAGCAACTCCACTTATGTCACTGCTGCTGTTATTAAATAAAAAGGAGTTACCTCTGCATTACTTTAGGTATACATAAAAGCAGTGACTGGTTCTTTGCTCTGATGACTCTCTAGATGCAGTCTCGTTTCAGAAAATGGAAATGTTGAGTAGTTCCTTGAGAAGAGCTCCTTCCTGATTTGGTAGTTGAACAGCTCAATTCTAGCCTCAGTATCTCCACAAGCATTATCACCACAAGCATTCAGGAACAATTCCAGGAAGGTCAAAGGAAGCCTTTTTCCAGCATTTTGTGCACTGTCCAGTATACACACAGGCAGGGTATGATCAATAGTTGGAGTAATTTGAGGACAACCAGGTGTAAACTTGAAATGCAAAAGACTCTTGAGGAGTTAGAGAAGGCAGCCTTAGGTCTCCCCAGTCTAGAGCAGACCCTTCACACAGACCCTGACCTTGGCCCCCTGTGTGTTCTGCACCTGAACACAGGACAACAGCGTTATTCAAGTTTTTGTCCATGCACCCTTACAGGGACATCGTTGTGGTGGCACCCACGAGAAGGACACCTCAGGACCCTATCCCAAATCTCTGTATATTAATTTGAACTGTCTATATTAACTTAGGTGTTTATGATGTTGAAAGCTCAGAGCTGACTTTAGGCTAGCTGAGTGGGAAGTTGGCATGAGTTAATGCCAAGTATTTATCTTAAGCAGTTGGTTTTGTGGGCCACTGCTGCACTGCTGGCGTGGCACAGGTTGTGTGTGAGAGGAGTTCACTTGTGAGGCAGAAATGTAGTATAAATCTGCTTTGTGCTGCTGGATCAATGCCAAGCAGGCTGCATGCTGTTGGGGAGTTGACAGGGAGGAAAGGTTGTCTGTCTGATCTGACAAATGCATGTGGGTGTGCAGAGTTTCCTGTATTCGAAAGCTGGTGTTTTGCACCTGCCTGTTACAGGGATAAATGCCTCTTCAAGATGTAAGGCAGCAAAAGATTAGACCTTTGTCAGGACAGACAAGCAAGGCCTGATTCCAGCTTGCAGGCACATTTATCAAATAAAGACTTTATTTTCATAGCAGTATTAAATAAATTATTTAGGAAAGAACTTTGAAATGTAAAATCTGATCATTATGTGGGCCTATTTCAGCCTGTCTACACTGTAACAATAAAAAAAGATTACAAAAGGTATTCAGGATAAGAGAGAGAGATTGCCATGTACCTATTTCAAACTCACTATTCAATTCTGTTTTCTTATCTCCCTTACCATAATATTTTAACATATATTTTTGTACTGGCAAATTGAAATATTGCCGATTTCAGTAGTGTTATATAATTCTGCTATCATTGTGAGATTTATCAATGCTACTAAAATTACTGTAAAGTGAACTGACATCACAAAAGCTTGGACACGTATTACTGCTCCTGAAGAGAAAGTGAGTACTCCCATGATAAATGAATGATTGCCAATGAGGAAGAAAAGCATATTTTCCAAGCTCTTCAGCATCTCTTTTGTACCAAAACAACCACTTGTAATTTCTCTTGCTTATTAATAGTCAGCTCAGAAACAATCCACTATGTATTGCAACGTTACATCCTCAGCATCCTCCCTCCGATTCAGTACTCTGTTATGGTAAAAATAATCACATATTATGAGACTATGCAAAGTAATTGTTTTAAAACCAGTTCAAACAAGAAAGTTATTGAAGCCAAGTCTTTGTCTCAGAGGAAGAGATAATAAGTTTTGCAATTTCTGTGGAAGATCAGATGCACTCTCTGGGCACTTAAAAGTGTTGGGGTTTTTATATGCTACCTTTTCAAATACCTCTTAAGTTTTGTACTTCCAGAAATAAGTGAAAGAGACAAAAATTGTGGGAAAACAATTTGATGGAGACTTGTATTTGAATGAAGAGTATCATAAAACTAAGATTCCTACCCCGTGTTTGGAGACCCATGGGACCTGAATTCCCATGCCTTTTCATCCTTGTAAATAGAGTAACTCCCTTATCTTTGAGTGAAAGTGTGAGAGAAAACAGACCCAAGGAATCTGGGATGTCAGATCGGCTCTGACCTTTTGTATGCTCCCATGAACAGAAGAAGGGCCCAAGTGCTGAACTCAATGGAAAATTTTAAATACTACAACACCGTTACAGTGTTTGGCTCTGGCTGTAGCAGGTATCTTCCCTTAAGGACCTTGTGGGCTGCATGAGTGTATGTTGTGTAAAAACATAAGAACTTCTGACCCTGTTGTGTGTCTGTCCTGGAGTGCTGCTGCTGATTCCAGAACTGCCAGTAACAGCTTCAGCACTGTCTGCAGTGCAGCCAAGGAGAAAAGCCATCTGAAGCTTCTATGCTCCACTTACACAGCTTACTGCCAGAGTCTTAAACAAAAAAATCTAGTCCTATTTTGAGATAGAGGTAGTAGAATATTTCTCTGGTCTCAGATTAATCATTTCTGTTATTTCATCTTGTCCTGTCAAAATGAAACATGGTTAAATACGGGCACTGAGTGTTTAAACTGCTAGCAATGTTACCTTTCATTTAAGTAGATTAATAATGTGTACTCTACATAACAAATTGCTTTAGGCACAGAATGAAGACATTGAAAACATATTAAAATCGAGTTAGGCTTTCTGAAATAAATGCATGCTTTAGAAACGATTCTGGTTCAAAATGTCTGTAACATCTTCTGTGGCTCTTTTTCTCACAAAAGAGAAGGGCCTCATTTCTGCAGCCCTGAGGGCAAGCGTTACAAATTTAAATTTCTGGTAGGAGGCTTCCCCATGAGTCCGGGCTGCTGAGGAAGCTGGTGGGGTCCATGAAGAATAAATTGGCCGTATGTGTTTAGTCAAGAGAAATAGATTAGGAAAAGGCTAGGCAGATGTGCAGTGTCCAAGAGAACACTGAGCTGGAAGATATAACTGAACAAATCTTCAGAAAGAGTTTCAAAATCTCACCTCTTTACAATTCTCTTGTGAAGATTGAGCTGGGCATGACAGTCAAAAAACTCTTAAAAAATAGTTGGTGGTTAAAAGAAATATATTCGAGGAAAGAACTAAAGGAATTAAAATAATAGACCAAAAAGAGACTAGATGCTTGAGACATGCTCAGTCTTGCCGCTGTGTTTACATCTGCATGTTGTAGCTTTTGATTCTTTACTGCTTTGTGCTCTTAGAAAGAAAGCAGGACAGTGATGACACCTGGAGCAATCCTGAAGTTCCAACTTCTGCTCTCAGAGGAGAACAGGGTGGAAGTGTTCTGTTAGAGCAGATACTAGTTATACTTGTTGCCAGTTTCTTAATGTACTGCCATCCAAATTTAACCAAAGTCACTCCAAATTTATTTTTCTTAAAGCAAGAATACAGACACCAACTGGTTTATGGACCAGCAAGTTTATTTCTTCCTGAGAGACCTCCTGGACAAGGAGGTGGACTTTTCCTTGGAAGAAGTCACAGAATCACAGAATACTATGAGTTGGAAGGGACCCACAAGGATCATCTAGTCCAACTCACCATCTAACTCCTGTACAGAGATCGAACGCACACCCCAGAAGTCACGTGGCTATGGGGTTTGTGGAAGCAGCCTGACATGGGTAGTCAGTCTTATGGTCGTCATCTGTCTTAAGTTCAAGTTGTTCCACATTCTGTAGGGAGAATAGTTCTGGAAGCTGCCTTTTAGAGAAGAACATTCATGTCTTAGACTTTAAGACTGTCGTGTGCCATTCCTGAAGGTGTATTCCGTCTTACCTGTGGAGATTGTTGTAGCTGTCAAAGCCTGTGGAATACACCAAACCTGCCAGTAAAGGACTGACATGGTTCATCTTCTCATCTCTTTGAGCACCCTCTCAATATGTTCTTGAATGCATGTATTCAGATAAAACATCTTACCTTTCATTTTCCTGAATAACCTTGAGGTGCCCCTTTGCTTCTATGAAATGGTAAAGTAGAACCTCACCCACACTGCCATCCTTAAAAAGTTAAATTAGTCACTAGCAAAGGGCATTGATGTCCTCAGCTGGAATTATTGGGGTGATAATTGGCCAAAAGCAAGGCTCAGTCAGACATTTAGAATTACAGTACATACTGTGGATTGTTCCTTTCTATAGAAAAATGTTAACATTTCTTTAAAGAAAGCATGTTATTGAATTAAATGTTCAGAGAAACATTAGAAACTTCCAATCTATTTTAGCCATACATTTCAAATTGTGCTTATAATAAGTTCCTTTGAATTTCTTAATACAGTACATGGGTTTTAATATACATTTGAGAAAAATGCACACTGTGGATGGGTAGCACATTTGAGGGTTTTCAAACTGTCACAGTAAAATTGTCATATTTGTTTAATTAGCCTGTAGAACCTGCCACATTGATTTGTCAGCTGTGTAACAATAACTTCAGATACTTAGAAAATTGGTCCAGAATCTCTCTTTTATTTTTTTGAAAGTCAGGCCTAAGTGCCCAGATTTGTATTTGTTCATCATTCTGCATACAGAATCAAACCCTGATCTCCTGGGTGAGAGGCGGGGACACTCACCACTGTACTAAAGTGGAAAATGGCAGGTATGATCTCTTGTCAGAAATGCTTTGAGATCTTCTGATGGAATTTATTGTGGAAGCACTGAGTGTTAAAGGCCCCTTTGGGCTTTGTAGTCTGTTAATTTCTTTGCTATGAGTATATCCTACTAAAGAATACATTGTTTGTGTACACCAAGGTACCATAACCTTTAAAAATACTTTTCTGTGACTCAGAACAAAATCTTTTGTGTTTGGTTTATGGGAGAATATCCCTAGTAGTGATTTTTATTTTTTTTTTTAAATCAAGCCAATTAATCCCTTCCACTTATTCCAGTATTTTATCATTTCTAACCTCTTGAGTCTCTAATCTTTTCAACAAGAGGTCTGAACTGCCAGTTTATCTGAAACAGTAGTGTTGTAGCAATCAAATGAAAACTGGTGCTCAGAGTTTCTTTGAAGAGCAGCCCCTTGTCATTCCTGAGTTCAGACAAAAACAAAGAACACAGCTTCAACAGTGAGGCATTCACTGGAGGGTTCTTTCCATGAAAATAGTTATCACTTCTTTTTTCCTTGTCAATTGAGTCATTGTTGCTTCTAAAAGAGGTTGTCATGATCTCCTCATTACCATTTTTCTTAATATGGTAAGTGTAAACTACAAGAAAGCTCATGTTTGAAAGGATACAGGAACCCTAAGGAATGTTGCACTAACTGCTTGTGCTCTTTGAAAAGGCTTAGACTGGAAATTTGACTAAATGTATCATTCTGTCTACTTTGCAGCAGCAATGTCATTTCATAGAGTCTTTCACTTACAACACAAGTTACCCTTCAAAAAGAATGCTGTGTTACTGCATCCAGCCTTTGTATGTATCCAGAACAGTGAGATCAACAACTCCTTTCGGTAGTTGCTGGAACTCAATAATACCTTGCACTTCGTACTTAAAAAAATAAATTCTTTGGCAGGTTTATTCCAGTTCATCTTTGTTCGGTAACTGGTAACTGTCAGTGTTTGACACCAGCTGGAGCTGCAACTATCACTAACTGCTTAACAGCAGCCATGGTCTACTGGGTGGTCTTTTCTTGGGCTTGCTCCAAGTTTGTTCCAGATTGCTCATGTGACCCCTGATAAACTTTTGCTAATGAACAGTTTTCTATTCCTTTTTGGTCATCTAGAAGCAAAAAAAGACGATATATGTCATCGTCTAGTAATGTAGATACATGATTTTTAAATGCCAGAACACCAAACCTACTGCATTTCATTGCTGTGGCTTTTGTGTCCTATACATTGATTTTCCTGTGGGAAAGAAAGTAATGTACTGTTTAGAGATGGGAAGGTTATGGACTTTGCCCTTTTTCAGCCCTTTTTTTAGGACTTAGTTTGTTTCAATGTAGTTTGCTGTCAGAAGGTTTTTTTTAAATGCAGACACAGTAGGAGGATATATCTATCTGGTGTAGTCAGAACTCGCTGATTTCAGATGTTAGGACTGCTCTACGTGGGACCAAGCATCCTCAGCTGTCATATATTTTAGTGGCAGTCCCAAGTATTAAAATTTCCAACCTTAAACTTACTAGCTCTGTAAAAAAGAACATGCTGAGAAATGAGGAATCAAATGCATGCAACAGGAGGAATCTGTCTAGCAGGAAAACCCAGAAGCCTCCATACGTTAAGGGAGATCAAAAAAGGCCTCGGCATATTTTGGCTTTAGTTTTCTTTACTCCTTAAAGTGGCTTTTATTTAGGTAAGGCTGACATGCCAAAAAAAGTATATGTTGTATCAAAATACCTTCTATAGCATACATACTTTTTTTCTACACCTGTTAGCTGAGCAGGAGTGGATCAAAGGGAGTGGTGGCATGATTTACAGGACACACAGATGCAGGAACAGACCTGCTTCAAGGCACAAGTGAGGAAAAGGAAATCCAGACTGAAATGTTTGTTCTTTTCTGAAGGCTAAAATTACTATAATAAATGCCAGGTTGCATGAGAGGGTTTCAGGTGTCTGCTTAGGTTTCTTTATAAGAACAGAATTAAAGGGTTGAGCATGAAAGGTAGCAAGGGCTCTACCTTTCTTTTACAGATGAGAACCCATAGTATATTTTTTGGCAAAAATGCTAGGCTTTTTAACGTTACAAAAGAAACCAAGGGGACAAATTAGAGGATCCAATGATTAGGCTTCAGTTTGGAATTTTTTGTGCATCCAGGGCTTGCTCAATGTTGATCAAGCTGGCAGTGTTGTCCACACAGGATTTTCTTGCCAATATTCAGAAATTCCACCACTGCACAAGACATCATATAAGGCCAAAAAAATGAGACAGGTTTTACCCCCAAAGCATTCATAGTCCCTGATGTCCACTGGGAAAATAATCATGCTCCTTAGGAGAAAGTGAATTCTTCATACACGAAGGGAGAACTCTGCAAATTCTCAACTGACACGTGATAGAGTATCAAATAAATGAGTAAAAGGAAATGGTGACAACAGCTTTGGAAGGGCAGGTTTGAGCTTTTCTAGGTGTTCACTGTCTCTGTACTTGAGCCTCAAACCACTATTTCACCGGTATTATATTGAGGTGTTGATGAGATTGTGTAAGAATAACATTAAAAACAATTGTTATCCTGGCACACCCACTCAGGAAAACCCATGCTGCAACACTGCCTGTGTGGTAAGCAGAGTCTTGGTTTTGAAGGCAAAAAACCAGCTTTTGTAAAGGATTTCAATGTGTATTGTACGGCAGTGTGTGATAGCTTCATTTCTTTGTATTTGAGTAACAGCTTGGAGTCCAATCTTGATGAAACTAAATCATGACTTATAAAAAAAAAATCAGCTCTAAACGCAAATAAGTTGCCTTACATGGTTTCTTAATTTCCCCCATACACCATTTCAGATAATTAATGCTCCTTTAAGACTAAAGCTGGCATTTCCTGGCACAAGCTAATGTTTTCAAATTCCTGATGATTTCTGGACTCAGTTTCATCGTATTTTCAGGATGTAAGCTATAAGCTGGTTACATGAGTCTAAAAATGTAAAACTTAAACAGTTTCTGTGCTAAGCCCACAGTACAAGAAGTCTTGTAGTCTAGCTATTTCATTTTGCCTGATGCTGGATTTTAAGATTTTATTTTTTCATCACATTGGCATATGTGGCTCCAGGAATTAAATGCAGTTTATAATAAATTACATTGATACGGTCTTGTCCTGTGACTACATAATTCACTGTTGTATTTTGTATGAAAAAAAAAAACATGAATTGATTACATATGGCAATGTAAAGGAGATGATGTAATGTATTGTATAAATGTGCACAGTGGAGTGCCTCAGGGTAGGAGTAGTCTTGTTTTGTAACTGTAAATTATAGTTCTGCTCTCCTCTTGGTGTGAACCCTAAGTTTCAGAGAAGAAAACAGGCAATTCAAGACATGCTTTTTTGCTTGTGAAGCTCAGGATGGATGGAACAAATTACCAGATTCCCTTAAACAAGTGCCAGCAGTGAATAGTTTCAAAACACAGTTGCTTATTTACTTGGAGAATGGTTTTTTGCCAATGTTTTTTAAATTGCAGAGATGAAATTATATGTTAGTATTAGTAACTTTTGAAAGAATTAGCTTTTTATTACTTATTGTGCCTTTGTTTATATTATACTGTTTTAGTGCCAGGATGTTATGTTGTATTTAACAGTTCAATGCATACTTCCTATCTCTTGAGGCCCTCATGAAAATTAGATGTGCCATCCCTGGGGATAGTTACCAACAAGTATGATTTTGAATAAATAAAATCAATGGGATATGGTTGTGCATCTCAGTGGGGATGAGAAACTGGCAAGAACAGGATGTATTGCATTGGCCACGATGCCCACAGCAGGGCTCTGGTTCCATGTATTGGGCAACAAAACCATTAGTTTAGTTATTGGGAGTGACAGCTGAAGGACGCTTGCCTTTCTGGAACTGGATTCTGTACACATGACTGCAAGTACCTCAGTATTTGTGGGCATATCGTTGACTTGTAGAACTCTAAAACTTGTGTTAGCTGATGTTAACTGAATATCCAGTTCTGAATGTGATACTGAACAGAGAAGGCTAAGAATTATTTGATATGGATGATCAGGATTTCACCCTCGTGATTGCTCTGGTGTTCTTGAAGTGCTCTGTGAAAGACATAGCACCAAACCCTGTCCGTAACACCCGAGTGAGCAGGGCCTTGAGTGTGACCCATTCTGACACTTCCGTGGTCATGACCCATCAGTAGGTCTGTGCAGAAGAACAGTTGTATGGACATAGAAATACCTCATGTGGTCCAGCATATCATGTGTGATTGGCAAACTTCAAAGCTTTGGTCATTGTCTCTTTGTGCAGAGCCATCATCCTTAACAAATCCCACGTATTCCTGCTATAGACAAGATGCCTCTTGGATGGAAAGGAGTTACCTCAGTGTTGTTATTTCTAGTCAGTGCATGTCTGTCTTTGTACCCAACAATGGTTTAAGACAAAGACATCATGGGGCAGAGAGGTAATCGTATGTGGGACGCATCTGCCTTTGACTCTGTGATACCCTAGGATCCCATTTTCCACTGAACTCTGAATTCTCTGTCATGATACAAAACTTCATGAGAGAGCTGTTCCACGTGCTTCCTGTAAGGTTCTTTTCCGTTTTTTACATGGTGTGTTTTGTTTGCTTATTTTATTCTATGACTTCCCCATGTCCTTTCTTTACTGTGCTCACACAGGTAACCTCAGCCAAGCAGGAGCAGGGATGCAGCTGCTGTAGGTCTCTCGTTCTGTGCAGTTCACTATAATGATGTTTCTGTAGTAGGGCCCTTAGAGTATTGTCCAATATGTTCCTAAAAATTCAAGAAGGTTCTCAAGGGTGCAAAACTTGCTTGGGATTGAATTGAAGGATTGTCCTGGGCAGTGGGAGCCACATTCAGGACAGGTTTTGACTATATAATCTTCCTGAGGTGGACTTAGAAGACAGTTACACTGATCCACCATGAAGGACGGCATCCAACTTGTTTCACAGAGGAGCCTCAGGAGTGAACTATGATGTGCACAGTGTGGGCCATTTGAGGCCTGGGCCCAGCAGGTACCCAAATCATTTGACAGGGTAGATACACTCTTACATAGGCTATGGATTGTATCAGACTTGTTAAATTGGAGTCTGGTGGTGGGTTCATGTGGTGTGGCTTCATTATTCTCTCCCTGAAACAGCCTTGTGAGCTGACATACCTTCTCACTGTAATGTGGAGCATTGTTTTTTCCACACACACAAGAGCAGTAAGTACATCAATCATATTTACAATTTTTTATTGTCTTGTAAATGCTCTAAGCAAAGACTATGAGTGTTATTAGTTATATAAGCTACAATATGAGGAAAATATATTGAAAAGTTTGAGGTATACAGGAGTCAGAGAGTATTGAGAAACTCAGCAGAAAAAGAAAATATCCATATTTCTTTGTGGATTTCCAAATGTTAACAAAGTAGGAAAGGAAAACATATGTTGTAAAGTTCATGGTCAACCACTATTGGCTTCTAGAGCAATTTCTATATTTATTTTCACTGAATATAATTTGTGTGTGTCCGCTTCTTGTTAATGTAGAAAGGAATATTAATTCAGCATAGGATGATATGGAATGCATCCCATTGCCCAGTTGGCAAAGAGAACTTATATATTATCATTGATAAACCCACAGATGAGCACTGTGGTAAGGGAAATAATTGCTTTTTGTAGAATAAACTGTACCTTTTCAATAATAAACTCATTCAGGTATACACTGTATTTCCAAGTGGCTTTCAAACAGGTTTTAGTACAGTACAAGATAAATTCTAGTATGACAAAGACATCATTGCAGATGCCACCACATTGTTCCCCAAAAATTATGTACTGGGAACTAGCCACTCATAATAAATTTGCTAAAATATTTTCATGAGTAATAGGTTTCCTGCCTTAACAATCATACCAGGAAAATTTGCTTTCTTTGGAGGTTATCACTGAAGTATTTTGGTTGGGTTTTTTTTCCTCTTACAGGGAAAATGGCGAGGTCTCCCTTTGATGATGAGAATTTTTTTAAATTATTAAACATGATAAACAAATGTATATTCATGAATTTATCTATCATGTGCCTGTGTATACTGACAATGTATGAAAATTTCTTTCCTAAAGAAGCCTTTCGCCCAGTATAAATCAGTCCAGATTATTGGTCAGGATATTCCCATCTGCTTGTGCAGAGTTCCCATTCCTTCATAAGGAATATGAATGAAAACAACCCATAGGGTTATCACTGTTGTGTTCCCTTAGGGTTTAATGTCATTTGCTTGTCCCTGCATAAATATATATTCATTCTTTCCTTAGCCTTTCCTCCAAAGATGAAGCTGGCTGAGATATTTTTTAATTCAGTATGCATCACACATAAAATGTGGCTGCCCCTCATGTATTACTGGCTTCCTAGCAGATAGAGTTTGATCAGGTTTGTATAAATGCAGAAATCAGAGAGATGCTGTGAAATAAGACATGCTTTTTACTAAGGTTGCATTGATAAATAGTTAATAAAACATTAATAAATCATTAGTAGAGTCTTTAATAAATGGTAAATCACTTGGCTATCTTTATTCCATCAAGGCAGTAGGTTGCTTAGCACCACCAGCTGTAGCATCAAGTTTATAATAACCTTAGAACATCTATTCATCACATATTAATTTTTCTGAATGCAACTTTAACATACTCTGTCACCAAAAATTGGAGAAAATTTAAAGCAAAAGATTTAGCTAAGAGTCAAAAGGACTAAGAGGGGCATTTGACAGAGAGAATACCACAGATGAGGTCTCTTTAGCAGCCGTGACCTCAGATTGCATTTATTGCTAGTGGTGTGTGTTGGGCTGCTCCTCCTCCTGCTCCACTGGCTGCCCTGTAATGATGTGGGTAAAGTGTCAGTCCTGAGACTGCCTTTGTGGCCACAGAAGGAAAGCACCAGGATTGCTGCTTTCTTCTTCTGTCTTTTTTGTGAATGTATCCACAAGAGAGCCAGTATGGGTAGGGTTTGGCCAACAGAGATCTATCAAAACTACAGAACAAGGAAAAAGGGCTGGAAAAGGTCTTAGAAATCTCTAGTCATCATCTACTATGCATCTCTGTCCCATATAGGAATCAGTTCTGCCTAAGCCATTCCTTAGCCATGTGTGCTAAATGTCCTTAAATGTGTTACTGCACAGATGGAGTCTGTGTAGCTCTCTGAACAATCTATTTCACTGCTGTGGAATCCTTACCATTAGAGAGCCTTTTCTTATGTCTAACTGGAATTTTTTCTGACTGCAGTTGAAGTTCTTATGTAGTATAAAACTGGGGAACAGATTATTCTCTCCTTTATGAACAACTCTTTCTGTAATTGAGGACTGTTCTCATGTCTCCCCTCAATTCTCCCAAGAGAAGTAGCATGAGCCCTGTATCTTGGGAGACTTCAAATTAGATCAGGCTAAGCAGTTTAGAATGCACTGTAGGAAGGGAAGCTGCCTCTGTAGGAATGCAGAGTACACAGTCCTGGTTCTTTTTTCCATAATGACCTCTTAGAGCCTGGCTCAGTGCTTTTATCTGTACTTAAAAACACGGCACACTTTTCTTTTGAACAAGGAGGAAATGATGGAAAAATGAAATACGGAGACAGGAAATAAATCTTGAAGGCGGCTATTAATTTTAGTGACTGGTTTTGTAAAGCTATTTACCATCTGCCCCATATCCCCCATACTCAGTTCTTTAGCTCTGACCTTTTACTTAGAAATCCTTCCCAGTCCTTTCCTTCCATTGAAACCGTGATTTGGCTTTGTATCTCTGCTGTCCTTAGAAGGTTTGCTTCGGGTGTTTGTATCTTGGGTGATTCATTAGATCGTGTCTGCATGTGTCCTTCTTAGTTACTTACCTGAGGGCTTTTATAGCTGAAAAAGCAGACTTAGCTGAAGGGGCGAGCGTGCCTAGCTCTAATAAATAAAACACATGGAGCCAATTAAAACAATGTTTAAATAATTTTCAGAAAGGAGGATGCTTGATGTTACTACATCAGAGGACCACGGTGACTTCGAAGCCAACAAACTGTGCAGGTTTACTTTCTCATTTAATCTCCAGGTCTATAAAAAAATGCATGCTTCCATGGCAGTCATTTACCCACTCCAACAGTTAACATGATTTTGGAATTACTTTAAGTCCAAACCATGTGAAAATAAATCCTAACTCAATTTTGTGGGATTACTTTGTTTCCATTAAATTCCTCTTTAAAGCATTTCATATGCTCGGTTGTATTATTTTTACTTCCAGGAATTTCTAAATACTTCTAAATTTGGATTGATTAAAATTTTTTAACTTTTCCTGGAAAAAAAACCCCAACAACAACAAAAAAAACCCTAATGCAATTCCCTGCCTACTTCTCCAGGTATTTACAAACCAAGGTGGCTATAGACACATCTTAATGGATGCATACACAACACACGTACTGTCTCTTTATAGTCTTAAGTATGAGAAGTTAGCTATATCAGATTTCACAAGCTAAACAAAATAGAGCTTAGCGAGTACTTAAAAATGAGGGACCTCCAAAAGAAACTGGGGCATAGCAAAAAATGGTGAAGTCATGTGGATGATTAAACAAATGACATCCTTTCTTCTGATTCTCCAGGCTAACCTGCCTGTACTTAAGGAGCAGAGTAGGAGCGAGTTAAGCAGACAGTCACATCCCGACAGGATGTAGGGTTTTGACCTTTCCCTGTCGACAGTGCAGTGCCATTTTTGTGTGTCATTCTGTAGCTCAGCAGTGCTCAGCCCAAGTGTGGTATGCAGCCATATGCCACGTGGTATACGTGTGGTATACCACACATGGTCGGTGTGGGGCTGCTGCCCAGACATTTTTAAGTGGCATTTGTCACATGAGTAAACTCAAAATTTTCTCTACCATCACTCAGAGTTCTTTGGTCAACACTGCTCTGGCACCTCTCTGTAGGTGCATATAGCTATGTTTCTTTAACCAACTACATATATACTTTCTTATTACTTCCACATACAGTCTTTCATTATACACTGCACTTTAAATTCTTGTGCTGTTTTTCCATGTGTGATAGATCCTATCTGGAATTTTCTGTTCAATAATTTTTATTGCAGTGATAATTGAAGTGTAATGCTTCATTGTAGCTGGCTTGTACCTTTGTAATATACCTTGATGCTCACGAGGTCACTCTGTAAACACATTGATTGGATAGTCCTAACCTAACTGAAGTTGACTTTCGCTTCTGACCTCAGAGGAGTCAGGATTTCTTACCTTGTAATTGAATTTCCTTAAATAATATCAGACTCCTTTTCCCTTTTCTTGCTGTTTTGTGTTGCTGCCTCCCCTAATAGGGAAATGACTGAGTTTTCTTACTCTTCAGACTGCCAGATGTGTATGCAGTGGATACTAGATGCATTTTATAGTGAATGTGCTGAAATGTTTGCTGGCATCACCTTCCCATGAGTCCCAGGCTTTCTGTATAGCCTTTTATGTGTGGCCAGGAAGAGACTGAGGTCAAGCCTATAATTGAAGTTCTAGAACATGCTTCATTTCTGCCTTCAATCAGGCTGCCTGGCCCTCTTTTAATTATGTGATACAGTCTCTGTTTCATCATTTTGCTATGAAGAGATTGGCCACAAAGCAGCCTCTATGGCATAAAATTTGGCAGAGGCATGCAGGATTTGGATTATATTATCTCACAGAAAAGTTCACCGGGTGTTAAATCTTTTTCTGCCTTCCTCTGTGGGGAGGTCAGACAATCAATGCAATGTAACAGTGTACTTCTTGTCATGGCACTGAGCTGCTGCAGCCTCATGCACCGGGAGGGATGAGCTGTTCACCAGCTGCTTCTTTCCTCCTCGTTGCCACTGTTTGGACTTTGTGTAATGAGAAGAGGCCTGGGCTCCACAGCAGAGACCCAGAAGCACAAATATCTGCACCTCCCCTGTCCCTGCGTCATCTCCCAAGGCTCCAAAGGCGGCACTGTGCTTATCTGTGGTGCTGGTGCAGAGCCCCGTAGGGCTGAGCTGCTGGACCAGCCCTGTCCTTCTGCCTCTGCCAGGTGGTTGATCCTGACCTCTGTCCCTTGCAGGGCTCAGCCAGCCCTTCCTGCAGTAGCAGCATTGCTAAGGGTACAAATTTGATGGGCCAAAAATACCAGTGCCTAACGGGAGCTGAAGGAAGTTTATATGTCTGCCTGTCCCACTGACTGACAACCATGGTGCATAGTTTTCTCTCTCTTAACCTCCCATATGACACATCATTTTGGAGGGACAACTGAAGCTCTGAAAGTCAGTGAATTATATGTTAGTGTCAGCTGTAGTCACCCAGGGCGTGTCTTTAGCCAAAAGGTACCCACCACACTGCCCTTTTGACAACAGTTATGTTTTCTTTAATTAATTGTATTATATTCTAATTCGTGGAGCATTTGCAGTGGTTGTCATGTTATGTCATGTCATTCATGAGTTTTGTTGTGAATGGCCCTGTGTTTGACCAGTGTGAAGTAACAGCTGGAAAGTTTAGTTTACAGCAGTCAGGATTATGGCCATTGAACATAAAATTTCCTAGATCAGACCCTCTTTTGCTCTTTGCCCCTCTTGCCTCAAGAAAGAATTCTTTCTGAGCTTTGAAGGCAAAGAAAAACAACCAAGACAAAGATATGTACAGCAGAATTCCAGAGACAAGTATTACTGTCTCTCTGGATATTTATTAAATTAAAAACAAAGATAAGAGAGAAATTAGCAGTATCTACCATTATACATGCTCATTAGAAGGGCATTTACAAGCTCTGCCTAAACCAACACTTCTGCAACTTTTCTGGTTTACTGACTTTTGTGCCCCTGTGAACACAAGCCCCAGTCTGCTCCCATCAAACTCACTGGGGCAGCAGTTCCAGGCACAGTGTGAAAGAGCAGGGTGTACACTGTCTATTCTGCTGGTATTTCATAACCATGGGGACCCAGGTAATTTCTTTGATAGCTGGAACATGCATGTACAAATGATGAATGAACACACTGATACAGAAAATGAGCACGTTGCTTAGAGGTTCTGGTAGGGAGGTCTTCACTGGAGACTTGGATTTCTTAGTTAATCACAGACTTTCTGTGTAGCCCTGTGCAAGGCACCTTATCTCAGTCTCTCATTTAAAAATGGAACTCATAGTGATCTGTGAGGTTTCTTGACGCAATAGGTCCCTGTGGCCACTGCCATGAGAAGAGGCTTTTGTGCATAGTACACTGTCCATCTCTCTTCTACACCAGGCAAACCCATTCCAGATTTTTCTAGACCTGTCTCTGGTTCGTTTTGCCACTTTAAAGTCTTGAATAGTGCTGCACCTTGCTGTCATGCACCGCTACATAGGGTTGCATCCAGTGCGATACAGGAGGGTCCTTTCCTACTTGGGCTTTGCAGGTAAAACCCTGCTCTATTCATAAAGCTCGACAGGCTGACCATGGAGGTGGCCTCAGCTGCCTGATGGAGACACAGATGGTCACAATTTCAAAACCTGTCCTCACTCTTGTCCTGAGGAAGTGCTGTCTATTGGGTAATTAAAGTGTCCAACGGTGACATACGATGTGTGGTGGTGGAGATGCGTCCTTGAACAATTGCATCTTCTCACTCAATGGGGCATACATGACCATTTTTAGCTCTCTTTCTTCTTTATGTACATGCATTTGTTTTCAAAACTTTTTGTTTCTTCCCTAGGAGATGACCCATTCCTGGCCTCCTCCTCTTACTGCTATTCACACTCCTGGCAAGGCTGAGCAGACCAAGTTTTCTATCCCAAGCAAGGTACAAATAAGCTGTTACCAGTGACCTGATTAGCATTCTGTTCTGTTGAGTGTTCTGCGCTGGAGAGTTTATTTTTGTAATTGGTCCCATTTTCAAAAGTTTCTAATACTATTTTTGGATGGAAATTCCCAATCAGACTGTTGTTACTAGTAGAACTGCTTATTTAAAGCTGCAGAAGATACAGTGGAAGCAAAGTGAACTTTGTTGTTATAGGAGTCTTTCCTCATCAAGTACAATATATTCCGTTTGTTATTCTTCCGTTATTATTTGTGCACTGAAGAGGTTGAAATGGTCATGTGTTCCCACTTAATGATTGATTACATGGTGAGATTTAAGCTGCATGGTCACATTGAGGTGACTGAAAGTGTTGTTGCGTGTGAGGAGTGTGACGGCAACTGGCTGTGTCAAACCCCAGTGCCACACAGGGTTGGGCAATATGAGCCTCAGCATTGGCCTTGTTGAAGGCACAACACTCAGCACTTGCCATGTCAAAAACACATGCCACCAACACACTGAATTGTTGAGTTGTATGAGTTGAACATGCTTTTAGTCCAAATTCCATTATTGCCTTCTGTGATTCTGGTAACACTGCTAGAGGTCAAGCTCATACCTGAGGCAGGTATTGCTGGAGGTATCTCATACTGAGACCTGAACAGCTGTGACCTGATGATGGGGAGAACTTCCCCGGGGTGGGAAATCTACGCCAGTGTCTTGTGGACCTACATAAAAGTTTCTTTCTAAAGGCAGGACCTTGGAAAATATCTTATAAAACTGGTACTGTGTAACATTATGATTCAAGCAATCATACCCTGTTTTAGAAGCTGGAATATGATCTTCCTCTTACTGATTTTTATAAAAAGGCCCTCACTGTCCTTCTGGTAGGCTTGTAATTCTACAAGAGATTATTGCTCATTGCAAAATGGGTAAAAGTCAGTTGAACCCTTGTAGGTGAACTGTGGGAATACAGTGAGAATTCAGGTCTTTGCCCACTGGAAGCTCGTTTGTTTGTTTTTAATTAATACCATCTCCTAATTTAAGTGCTCTGTTACTGACGGGCCCTACAGAAACTGGTTTGAGTCTTGCAGACTGCCACTATCTCCATTGGCAGCAGAAAAAATGAAGGTTCAGAGAGGATAAAGTTTTGCTTTGCTTTTCTGTTTCTATTAAGTTGGCTTTGAACTTTTAAGATCCACATCAAAGTTAATTTCTAGGCACATTAAATGTTGATCCTAAAATTCTTGACCATATCACTTCAATACAAATATAAATTAGATTATTTTAGCTAGCATTTCAGGAAATAGGCAAGCACATAAATGTTTCCACATTTGCTAGTTTGAGATTAAAAAATAAAACAGAAATGTCTCTTCAGAACATCACTTTAAATCAATTATGGCTGGCCAAATTATGTATCTAGGACATGTGTCTAGATTGCACAGCCGTATAAACCAGAGACGGACACCATTAGAAATTCTCAATTTGGCTATTAAAAAAAGGTATCCTCATAAGAAACATATATAAAAAAGTGTGATAAAAGAGGCAGAACTTATGAGAACATTTTATCCCTTTGCATTCAAATATAAAGTGCCATGTTTACTCTCAGGGCATTATTTACTTCACAAGGGACAGACTGACAGCACAATATAATATTAGGAACTAATAATGCCCTAGGAGGAAGTGCAGTGAGGGCTTTAATGACTTTAACATCCTACAGAACTAACACTTCCAGCCTGGCTGTAAGATGAGCTTGTAAATAACACCTTAATTTCAAATGATCAAACTCTGCTTGGAAGGAAAGCTGATGACAGTCACTGTGATCTATAAAGGCTAGAGAAAAACTAAACAAGAAAACGCCGTGACATTAAGGAAGCAGCTTAGTTATTGTGAGCCAACAAGAGTCCTGGCATTAGCATGCTCCGTGTTGCAAGCCAGATTCTTTGCTGGTTTTAAGTTGTTGTACTTCCATTGATTTCATTGGATTTGGACCAATTTCCATCAAGTGAAGATCTACTTCCTGCATCTTTATCAAATCCTGTGTATCACAGTCCAAATTAAAAGAGTTACTGTCAGTAAAAGATTACTGTATTTCCAGGCAGTGAGATCAAACAAAAGAAATGGCGCTGAATTTAATGCACAGTCGCACTCATGGTGCATTCTAAATTGTACCTCCTGGATGGCTCATATACACATCCATGGCCAAGCCTGGAAAAGTCTTGGAACACTGTGGGTATAAATCTGTGCAATGTCTCCATAAAGGGAGTATGTAGATTTACAGCAGCTGAGGACAAGCTCTTGCCTGAACTGTGAAGGGTCCCTCAGTGGTGCTCTGTCTCCACAGTTAATGTTTTTTTAAACTAATGTGACTAGTACTGCCTTAAGAATCCCACAGTCCCTTCCCTGTACCATCTCCCTATTTCTGTAACTCCAGTGCCCTTAATCTAGTGAGTCAGGATACGTATATCTTACCTTCTTCATCGTACCTAACTAATGCTGACATTTTGTGTGTTCTTCTTTGTAGGACTCCCAGCATTTGACCTCAGGATACAATGTACAAAGTAGGTCTTGATCATCCTAGTCCTAACAGTCAGGGTTGGGTATTTTCTTTTTCTGCTTAACATCATTAAAACAAAGGCTACAAAATTAATTTCTGTGGTGCTAAAGCAGATCAGTTCCATTTTTTTATTACATGTTATGCATTGTGGCATGTTGTGAAACCAAGTATAATTAGATGGGCTGACAGCTTTGGGTGCATTTTAATTCTACAGTAATCTTTTGACATTTGAAAATGTGTTTCCTTTGTTTGCAGAGTGGAGTGATCCAGCAGGGAAAGTTGCAACTAAGTCAGTGCCACAGAAGTCGTAAGTATTATTATTTCCAGCTTTAAATCTCGTTTTAAATTTATCATGAAGAATGAGCTTATTTCTCCAAAGGTAACTAAAATCTAGCTCTGCTCATAATCTTGTCCTGATGTTCAGGTGTTCTCAGTAGTCCTTAAAAATTAGCCATAAACCAGTTTTATATTTTCAGTGCATAATACTGTTTCTTCTTTTTAAGCATTAGCTAACAGAGGTATGTGTGAAAGATGAGTTTATTAAGCAGAAATAATGCTGAATTTAGTTCTACAGCTTGCCAAAATTAAATCACTTTTATGCTTCTCTCATCAGATACTAAGCCTCTTACAATAGAAAATGCAACCCAATGAACAGATGATGCAGGAATTTTAACATTCATACAGTGAGAGAGAGTAAAACACTTCATACGGAATAATTCTGCTAGCTGGTGTTGAAAAGCTAGTCTTGAGTTTCATACACTTTGAAACAGCTGAAAATGACAGATGATCTATAAATATGACAGTTGAAAATTGTGGAAGAGCTAATGCTCCATTGTGTTAAACCATTTCTCTTTGGTTCTTCTCTGGTGTAAAGCTGCAGCAATGTAGCAATGAGTTGAGACTGAACTGGTTTTTCTGGTTTTTCTACTTTTATCCCAGGTTCTCAAAGTAAATTACAAACAGGAAATAAATAGGAACTTTGAAAAGGAGGTGGTTGTTTTTATGTTTAGGAAAATTTGTGGATCTGATTTCCTTTCAGAGCTTTTTTTTAGCATTAAAGTGTTTTAAACAAGTGAATGCAGAACTGCACTAGCTTAACTGATATTTGTGTAAATACAATATGTTCATTTAAAATTACTTCAGAATTATTCTAATGGTTACTCTTAATCTACTAAGGACACTATTTTAAGTAGATCCCTCCAGGGGAAGACAATTCAATGTGGAGATACCTACAGAGGTTTTTTAAGTTAATTTATATACACCGATTCTTAGCACAAGTTTGTGTACAGGGAAGGATGTGTTGCAGTCCAGTGACTTGTCTGTGACCATGTAAGAAATACAGGACTAGAGTAGATGTGGGTGCCAAATTCATTAATTTAGTCACCAGGCTCTGAAGGTCCAACAGTTTACTCATAAACTCAAGTCAAGGAAGTACTTCTTCAAATGAAGTTGGTTGAGTAAAGCTTTATAAAATTGTGGCTGAACAAATGATTCAATTTTAAAATTAAATAGGTTTTTTTCAGATTACATGAGAATAAATAGGAGTTGGATAAGATAGGTCAATTTGTGCAAATAGCAGTTGTTTATTAAATTGAGTAACAAATTAATTTTTGCCCTTTGTTATTTGGTTTCCAGTAGTGGCTGGGGTTTTTGTAAAGAATCCAGCCAACTGTACCCGCTGTTCTTGGTATCAGAACGGGTGCATTCATGTTTGAGAACATCTAAGTCATCCAAATCTAACATCAACCACATTCCATAGCAAAAAAAAAAAAAGTAAAGAAATATTATTGCATCTTAAAATTATTTTTCTCCTAAAGCAAGTGTATTTGGATTCCACTGTGAAAAATATTTTAGTGAGTATACCATAAAATACAATATTTCAATAGTTTGTAACCAACGGTAATAGACTTGTCAATCATGGTTTATAGTTATAAGCTGAATTTCAAAAGAACAGTGCTTCAGAGCTCAGTGGTATATAGTGCATTTAATGGGACCAAAGCTCTCTATAGGAAGCCTGATATAAAACCTGAAGACACTGAGTACGTTTTATGAACCAGTTGCTCTCTGTTCTGCTGCTTGATCTAAAGTTCCAGTACTATCAATCAGATTTCTGCTGCAATGAACTGCCTTCTTATGGTAGGTGATAGATTTTACACATGAGAGAGCAGAGCTGCAATAAAGCTACTTTTATTTTTAGCTTCCAAATGAAGATCAGCTAACCCATTACTAGCACTTTTTCTCTTTTACTGCAGAAAAATTGTTAAGGCAGCTTCTAAGAATTTCCATAGGGCTTTGGGAGGTTAGAAGGCAGTCCACTGTGAGACTTGGTATTACGAGGCCAATTTGTTTCTTTAGATCTTTGTGTGCAGTTACCACCACCTTCACAGGGAATTACAGCACTTGAGGACATAATGAAATTAAAGCAGAGAGTGGGGCAGAAAGATGTAATGGTATCAAGAAGAGCTGGATAGTGCAATCCAAGCAAACCCTCATAGATACAGAACTCCTGCAGTTATTGTATATTTTAATGATACAGTATTTATCAGATTGCAGTTGTGTTAAGAAGGATTAAATCTTTCTAACACTGGTAGGTTTCAGGGATATTGGAGCATATAAGAGAAATTACAGTCCAACTTATCCCCAGTAACATCTGTTGCTGCTGTGTCAGCCGTAGCACAACATTACTGACTGCAAAACTGCATCCCCCACCAATTCCTTATATGTTTTGTCAAGGTAGTCTGTTTTCTGTATTTCAGTTTGATCAAATCTTTCTGAATTTGACTTTGTTGATCTGTCTGCTTTTTTAGAGTCCTTTTAACCTGGATGTTTCTAGCTCCCAAATTTTTTAGTTGCATGTGCAGTTCAAGTGAAACTGAAGTAATCTTTTCCATTTGTATTGGTCCTAATGACAGTCCTATAGATTCCATTCGCTTTTTTAGAAATCCATAGGAGTTGGTAGTAATGTGCTTGCCTTCACCATATCACCGAGTGATACCATGACTAGTTGAAGGGTGAATGCAGAACAAAGATACTTTACCTTCATAATGCTGCATTCTGCTCCAGAAGTCAAGCTGCCGGTGTGTCATTACAGAATTCAAGTGTAAAGAACATCATGGAAGATCATACAAAGGGATGTATGGTCTTTGCATGATAACCTTTCAGATGCAGTTTCTAGGGGGAACATAACTGCCGGGCAGATTAATTGAACAACCTGCTGCTTTTGTACAGGGATGCAAGATGCATGACTTCTTGTCTCAGTAAAGCTTTCTGAAATACAAATTTCATCCTTTTTATAATATTTCGGTGTAGTTCATTACATCCAAATGCTGGAAGCACCCAATACCCAGTGCTCTGCAGCAGGTAAAGTGGAGGGTAGAGTAGTTGAGATTGTGTCTAAATTCTGCCCATGTTGTACATGAGTACATAACTAACCTCAGATGCTAATTTTTACTCAAAAATCTTGAAATTTTGAACAATCCTGTGCATGAATGCGTGTTTACTGTGGTGAGTTTTTATAGCTGAAATCAGGCTATGTAAAACTGCAGAACTTGGCTTCCCTTTTTTTAATTTCAAATTCACTGTAAATCTCTGCTGAGTATTGTGCAGTCAGTTTTCAGCCAGTCTGCTCTGATTAGTTTATTATGAAGCATACTAAGCAGGAACAGATAAGGTGCAACCAATTGCACTGAGAAGGATTTTCTGTCAACTTCCATGAATCTGAGGGTACGAACTCAGTTCATGACTTAGGTTTCTGTTATATAATTACCATTGCAAGTGTGTCATCCTCAAACATCCAGTGCTTTTGTTCTGTTTTGGTTGTTAGCATTTGGCCTCTCTCCAGCTGGAAACTACCCAGAACCTTTTTAATCAAGCACATCCTGTGTTTCGAAATCATGCTGCAGAGTAGTCTTGGGTAGTTTCCATAAAAGCCTAGCTAAAAAGAAGAATGTAATCATAATGGTATTCTTCCCCTGTCATAAAATTACTTCCTATACTTACTGTATTAATACAGTATTAAAAGGCCCTTCTCATGGGCTCAGTGAACTACCGGAAACCATTAAAAACTTAGAGCAGCAAATTTTTATGGATCAGACAAAACCGAGTCGTTTTATCTTTATAGAGTTTTTGTTATCCATCATACTTAATGATACACAACCTGTGTGGGGACTAGAGAACAGCTAAATAAAGTGAGCTCAAAACTAAAACAAGGAGCTGAGATTCTTTTTGTCACATTTCAGCAGGGTTTTTTCTAAGGGGGTTCACCACTGCTTTTAGTTGGACCAGGATTTCGCTTCATCGTTCTAAAACATCCAAATAATTACCAGTATTTTTCCAATCCCAAATATTATAATACTTGATGAAAGCATGTTTGAAAATGGAAATGTGCTTTTCGACATCTAACTACTTTTCATGAGTATCTAATGGCTTTTTGGAAATTCTCCACTGTGTCAGGCACAGCCACCTGGAAGCATAGAAAACAAAATTTGGCAGCATGTTGAAGCCATGAATTAAAGGTAATTCACAGTTTGAAATGAATCAGCATGAGGTCCTTATGAAGAGTAATCAGACATCAAGAGGATTTTACACCAAGAGTTATATATTAGATATTGCGACAACAAGTAATGTTGTTTTTCAGAACATTTCAAATCAAGAAGCACTGATGAAATTTTAACCTTGAAAGGAATAAGTTAAAAAACAAAAATAAAAACCCATCACATTGGATTCATTCAGTGTTCGTGCATCATTTCCAAAAATGTACCATGAACCAAAAATGTAAAATTCGTCTCCAACTGGACTAGGAAGAACATTTCTTTACATACCAACTCCATATCTGTGTTCCAGTCACTATGCAGCCCAGGTATAATACACTGGAGAAGCTGAATTCGTAGTATTACTAATAACAGGTTTTAGCCAATCATATTAAAGCAGGAGAGTGTCAGTGTTGATACCCTGCTTTCTGTCATAGCTCACGTTCACTTAGCGAGCGTGGCAAGCTTTAATCATTAGACTAAGTATTGCCTGTTTGTTAGAAGTAGGAAGCTCCAAAGATACTCCCTCTGGGTATACTGGGAAAGTCATGAATATGAGGGCTTTGCACTGCCATGTACAAATTATGATAAGTGAAACAACAGTGGCATGTAATTGGAATTCCATTAATCTTTAGCGAGCTCCAGTGCACTATATTAAAGGCCCAAATAGCAAATGAAAATAGAAGGGTCTCTTTTGAGAAGATGTCATTCATCATTCCTATTTACTCTTTTATTTTGTAAGTTACAAGTTTGCTTTGCGTCCTTTTGCTGCATAAGGTCTTGGGTTTGCAGCAATGTTTTGTTCCTCACTGCTACAGACTTTGCCTTTTGAGGAAACCATGAAGTAATTTGGAATAAAATATGCAAGCATTTCCTATGGACAGTTGCTGGTAGAAAAAAACTTGCAAAATATCTCAGCTCATGTAAAATGTTAAAATCCAGTGTTATAATTAGAAGCCCTGTATCTTTGAAGATAAGTCCATTATTCAAAATAATTTCTAAATTAGACTTTTAATTTGTTTTCATTATTCAACAGGCTCACATACAGTTTAACCTCCCTGTCAAAATAAAGTTACTTCTTAATACATTCTTTTCCATGATCTTTTTCTCCTGGCATGTTTATAAATCAGTTTAAAAGATTGTGGGAACAGAAGTAAATTAATTCTGTGGTATTTTGCTGATCAATGTTGAATAATTTTTCTTGCCTATCAGAGACTTACTGTCTTCAAGACTGAAACAAGCCAAACAGCTGCATTCTTGCCAGTGCTGCTGATTGCAACTCAAGTGAGCACTGAACCATTTGAGATTCCTCTGATACTGAATAACCCCCCATTAAAAATTCAACATTTATTTGCCCTAACTAATGAGTAGCAGCTGAAATACTTTGTTCTCAAGGAGGATGCACTGCTGCATCACTGCCAAGTGCATGCAATCACTGAACTGCAACCATTGAAGTGTCAGCATTAATAGAGAGAGGTAAATGACACACAATAACATGTTTGGATCCCTGATGTATTTCCCTGTCCGCTGTATATCAATTCCCATTTTGGAAACTGGTTAGACTGCAAATCTCTGTATTTAAAGAGGTTTCTCACAGGCAGCAGCATATGTTGTGCCTTTATGGCTTAAGGCCAGTCTCAAACCAACCTCCCAATTTGCATTTCTGTGGGATGGAATCACTTCCGAACTTCACTGCAACTTCAAACATTCATTTTGAAAAGCAAATCTGCTTAGTGAAACTGAAAATGTTAATCGGAATGGAGAAGAGGAAGACACCACACTCAGTACCTCTCCCACAGATCTGTTTTGTGTCATGCACATCTGCTGATACAATATATATAAATTAACTTCTTGCTTGGCTTTCTGTCTACCATAACTTGGACCTCACTCTGCTCCCTTTATCTTAGCTCTGACCTGTCAGTAAATTTCAGGTCCAGAGCCAAGCCATTTCTCTCTCTGGCTTGTTCCTCCTGGTGTTCTTTACTCCAGTCCCTTTCACTCCTTGTGTCATGGCTTCCTGACTTTGTAGACTTCAGTAGCCTAAGACAGAGGAAATTGTCACCCAGATTCATCTGCACCATGCTGCAAAATAGTTGTAGTCAGAAATGGCTGATTATCTTGAGAGAAGAATGGATTTTGCCAGGAAGCCTGGCATTCATAATACCAGAGTGGGCTTGAAACTCCGAATTTGTGTCCTAAATACCCTAGGTAAGACTAACAGCAACTTTTCCTAATATCCCAACTTAATCCTTAGCATCTTTCCTCTGAATCCCTCTGACAACCCCAATAATCCACCGCATTTTTCTCAGCTTTACACTCTATCCAGAGGAACTTATATTGCTACCATTATCCTTTGGGCAGAGGGCTCAGCAGGGCTCCAAAGCCTATCAATTTTCTGGCCAGAGGGCTTATTTTTTATGAAGTGAAGTTCTCACAACACCCCACGGGGCTTGGCCACGCTCACTGCATTATCCTCTGTCTTGGATAGCCCTTGGAGCCACAGATTCAGAATAACTGTACCTTACAAATACATCCTCCCAAATAGTGGAAAAGGAAAATACTCCCCACTGCTGGGCTAATTACTGCTCTAAATTCCTGGAGGAAGAGCTGCTTCCCTCACTTGTGTGTATACATGTCGGAAAAATGCTTTATGAGACTTTCCCAATTCTGTAACCACAGTTTTCAAAAAAAACTATGTAGCCCTTGAGGAGGAGGGTGATGACTGTAGCCTTATTCCAGTAGGTGCAGACCAGTTGTTTAATTAATATCCATGTTGTAGAAACACAGGAGGGGGCCTAAAAACCTGGCAAATAACTAGATTATTAGAAAATATTTCTACGGGAGCTTTTTACCATTCAAGACAAAATAGTAAGCAAAATCTGAAAGTGATTTAGATTTCAGGAAATTGTCCCTTTCTGGAAAGTGTTGCTTAGTCAAAATGCTTCACAAAAATGATCTTCACAGGTTTTGAAAGAAAGATGTTGACTCATCTATTGTCAAGAAAGGCCTAAGTGCAGCTGTCAAGCTCGTCTTGAGCCTCCAGAAGCAGTAAATGTCTGCAGTAATGAGAGAATTGCTTTCACATCTATTTACCTGTAAGACTACTAATTAGAGTATTTGCTTTTTGGGTATCCCTGCCAAGTTACATATACATAACTGTGTCTTAAGGACATATATGTGCTTTTCTGCAGAGAGAGGAATGTGAATCAGTTCTGGCCATATTTGATTTAACATGAATTTCAATAGTTCCAGACAAATTCGAAAGCCTATACAAATCATAGAGCTTGAAGTCTGGCTGTGTGCTAGACTGGAATTTTTTGTTAGGTCAGACCTTTATCTCAGCTTCTTTTTGTGGTTCTTTATGGGGAGATTGAAGAGGAACTGAAACTGGTGACCTGTCTTGACCTTTAGTACTGGATTAAAATTCCAACTTGCTGCCATGGCAACGGGACCTTGAAAATTAGATCCTGAGAGAAGCAGGGAGAAACTTAAAACTGCAATTGCTGCACTGAACTGAAGAAAGGTTGCTTACAAATGTCAGTGACAGGCTCTTAATTGAAATAATCTGCCTTTCCCTGCACTAAAAAAAATAAGAGAGAAATGAAAGCAAACAAAAAACAAACGAACAAGCAAAACCCTCCCCAAAATTGTCTTGATATTGTTTTTTTTAAATAAAAATCTGTTGCAATTCAGATCCCATGCTGCTGAATGCAGCGCAGGCTCTGACATTAGAGGTGGCAGAAAGCCAACCTGTATGGTGAGAAAGGATCCAGACATGCACTTGCAAAGGTCTGAACCCCACCAGACCAGAGTGGCAGCAGGAGCGAGACAGTGACCAGTGTTAAATCACAGGTTACCTTTCTATTTTTTTCTCCTTTAACCTGATACCAGGGATCAAAAGAGACATCAGTGTCTCACCTGACTCCTAGAATCCATGCAATTATCTCTTCTGTAGGTGTAAAGGGATAAACATAAGCTAGATAGTGCAATTTCAGATCAAGTGTGATAAAAGTTACTCATTTTCCAATCTAATCAATGCAACAGTCAGAGGGAGATAATAGTGTAAGTCCTTCACTGTTAAAAGAGGTTAAGTTGTTTTTTTCCCCATGGAGAGCAGAATGCAGTTGTAACCTGAAGAGAGAAGATTCTAAGGGTCACCTGAAGGATTTCCCGCTCTTTTCCACTTTATCCAGGAATCCCACTCATCCCAAAATCAAATAACATGAAGATCAGGTTGAAACACAATCTCATGTAAACCTGTGACTTTCCCCAGACTCATCCTGAGGATGCTCTGAGGGCCCTGCTCACCTTCCCAAGGCAACAGAAGACCAAAAGGAGCCCCTATCACGCAGGGGAATGCTGCCTCCTAGCAGCCATTAGCCCATTTTTCAGCAGTCCCTGTAGGCATTGCTGTCTTTTTCACAAAAAAAAACCAAAAACCAAAAACCCAAACCAAAAAGCAACCTAAAGCCACCACCAAAAAAAAAAAAAACCCAAATAAAAATGAGATTTTACATATCAGAAAAAGGATGTTTCTTAATGGACAAGTAGATAGCGTTGAATTGGATTAGATGCTGTGTACAGGTAGATAACTGCTGCAGAATCAGATTGGATTGTAAGTACTAAATAGTACTATATGGCTAGATGAAAGTTTAACCGTTGTAGATAGATCGGGCAGTAAATTTTTGGAAGAGACAGTTTTGCTGAAGCTCAGTGTCTAAACTTCAAAAATCCCAAGATCGCGTTTGGAGTCTGACTTGAAGAAGAAGGCAGGCGCAGAAAAATATGTACTACCTTTAGTTTTCTTTAGATTGTACTACCCAAGTATTGGATTTGTTATTTATTTGTGCAGTATAGAATTATCAGATCAGAGGAAATGTTACAGATGTTCCCAAACACAAAATTTTGCACGATGTGTTTTGTATCGTTGCATGGCTTAGAGGGAATGTTTATCACTAATAGTGTCCATTATCAAGGGCAAGTTGCATTGGAATAATGCATTTTATCATTTTAACAAAACACTGATTTTTGGAGTAGATTGTTGATACATGGTAGAAAGATGGTGAGTAGATGAGCAGTCTTTTAACAAAGGGAAAAAATCCACTTAACATTTCTCAGGCTCTGAGTTATGTGCCTCAGTAATGTCAGACAGTTAAAAATAGAGACCATTATTTGAAATTTCAAGTGTCGAATTAATTCCTAGAGTAAATTAGTTGTTTCAGAGGAGTTGCTGTCAGAGATGAATTCGGCCCATCCTGCTGTACACTTGCCAATGTTACCATTTCCTGCAAAACACCACTAATTCTGCCTTAATTACTGTCAGACTGGACTATGGAGCCCTGGAGTATCTGGCAATAAACTTGTGTTTTGCTGGGAGGGAAGGTAAAGAACCATTTAAATAGGTTTTTGAAATAAGCATGAAATCTCTGAAGATGTACTGTTGTAGTATAGACTGTATATCAAAATATATAAGCATCTGGTTGCAACAATGGCTTTGTAAACACATTACTGAGCAAACTATGAAAAGTAATCCACCAAGGGGCTGTTTCCCTAACTCATAAGCATGAAGTTAAGAGACCAGTGCCATAAAGTAGATATGTGCTGTTAAAAAATACTTTTTATGTGAGATTATTTTGTGTTAAACCCAATAGATGATTCCTTTTTTATTTTTAGATGCTTGAAAATACTTGTGTTTAAGGGAAAAGTCAGCTGTCCTCAGAAAATCTATGAATAATTCATTAACACGGGGCAAACAATGCTTGAGGGTGGAATGCAAGTGCCCATATGTACCTCACACGGGCAGAGTGCAGCGGTGTCATGCAGCCCTACTACAGCTATGCATTAGCTTTTTGTGGAATTATAGTATTGCGATGGATAATGAGAAAAGCCTTCAGCATTCTCACTCCTTTTAGCAGCCTGCAGGCATGGCCTGAGGAGTGGTTGGAACCCACCTCCCACTGCAGGCACAGCCTGCTGCTTCCTGAGCCCTGTGGTGCCCTGGTGAGCTCTCAGCTGCCCCAGGGCAGCGGGGCTGGCGGCTGCTTACACAGGAGGGACACAGTGCCTTACAGATGTTTGGGGTGACCACAGTTTCCAACTAATCCTGGCACGACTGTCAATCATGTGCATTTCACTTGCTCCCTGAACTAGTGCAGAGCAGCCTGCTGCAAATAGAAAAGGCATGAGATAAACCATGCTATGGTAGGAGTAGTTCTGATCCCTTGTTGGCACCTTGCTTCGTGCCTGGCCTTCCCACTGTACAATGTTCATGGATGATGTCAAGAAGGAACAAGAGATCACAGCCCGAGGAGGATCTGAATTCTGGGTTGATAAGCTTTGCTGGGTTTACCCGTCATGTCTTCCTTCAAAGCAAACAGCAGTGCTCCTGGTGACTGCAAGAGGAGTTTACTCAGAGAATGCAGCTCACTCTCCAAGGGATTTTATTCAGGAAATTGCAAAACTTGAGTAAGAAAAGGTGTTAAGTGAATTATATACAAACTGGATATGGAATTAATCTGCCATAGCCAAAACCCAGTAAGAGCTCATGTATTGCCAGTTGCTGACATTTCTTGCTGTTTTGTAACTTGTGCAGCTATGCAAACACTGAGCTAAAAATCCAATATCGCCTTCCCTCTCCAAAGTACAGAATTTTCTATGCTCCTTTGCTTTAGCCAAAGTGTTACTCACTATTCTTCTTATTATTAGTTGACTCTTGTGAATTTAAAAAAACTACAGAAGAACTGAGGTTAGTTGGATCCTTGGATTACAGTTCTTCTGTAGCATGGTACCTAGCTCAGACTGGTGAATACTAACAAGAGGCTATTCATTGATTTTGTTTGCTTTGTCTCAGACAGTAAGTAGAAAAAGTACATATTTAAGAGACTGGAAAAAAATGTATATAGTTGAAATCTCAGATGTGATTGAGGTACAGTTCTTAGAAGTAATGGGTGATTGAGACTGTTCAGAAGCAAGAGCAATATAGTCGAGTCTCCTATACCACAGTACCGCGGTCTTGTTCATCTCCCGCGAAGCCTCCATTTGCCCCGCACCCTCACACAACCCCCCGGCACTATTTTGGCGCGGCGTTGCTGTGTATTGGTTGCTGCAGCAGCCATGCCGCTGTGCCAGGGCAGGGTAGCGGCGGAGCCACTGCTGTGCCGGGGGTGGGGGGGAGAACCAGCGGAGCCGCCGCCACTGTGGTGTCTGTGTGTGTTGATTTGTATATTCATGATGGCCTAATTGAATATTCATGCGTGCCAGGTCGCGCATGTGCAGCTGCAAAAAGGGACCTCCTTAATCGCTGAAAAATCACGCTGCAAAGATGTGAAGCCGCCATCTAAGGGGTGCGAAGTGGAAGAGGGTTGACTGTACCTGGTTATGAAGATTTTACAGAACATGTATTAGTATAAGGATATAGTGTTTCAGCAATGTTGTGTTTTTAGAGGCTTAAGGCCTTAACAAGCAGCTGTTGTTCATCTGTGGTAAGTTTTTTAAAAGTCCCTTCAGATAGGTAAAATTACTTCATGTGTAGCCTGCAGAGCACACCCCATGCATTGTATTAAAAAAAAGAATAAAGCAAACACAATGAATCTGTTAAATCATAATGACTCCCAATAGTGACAAATTTGCAGATTAAAGCTCATTGAATACACATTTAAATGATAAATGATAATGGCTTGGAAAGAGTCATTATGATCTATTTCATCAATAATCCACATTTTTTGCTTTGTAACTACACCAAGGATGGATATAATGAATACTGCCTGATGAAAAAAACATTTTGTTTATGAAAGAGTATCAGAGAAAAGAAATTCTCAAATTAACAAATTTAAGTGGTTGTTCCTGTTTGTGTATACATGACAGATTTTTCCCATTATTAATATTAATAATTTACAGCTTCAGAGCTTGTACTCCGGGGAAAAAAAAACAACCACAGAACATGGTTAGACCTAGTATCCCTCAAACTGCAGTTGATTTCACTGGATTTTGTAAAGTGTAAATGCAATGTAGCAGGCATGCAGAGTTAAATATTCAAGGTGTTAGACTGCAGACTGTTCAGTGCCTGTGAGCACCCAATCCCATAAAGTTTATGGGCAGGATTCAATGTGTTTGTCACTGTTTGTCATGTTTCCCATGCAGAAACATGCACATTTTCTTAATTCGCTGTGCACTGGGATTTGCTCTGCCTGTGCAGGACAGCCTTCAGGGTACTCCAGCAGTTCCCAAGTGCACTCACTTCAGTCCAGGTGGTGCTGATGTGTTTTGGTGCTGACAGGCATGCACCTGTGGAAGATCTGGTAGGGTTTTGTCAAGAAAATCATCAAATTGTGCTGAAACAAAATTTCCTGCTAATGAAAAAGGAGGGGTAGAGTTTAGACCCAAGTGTGCTGTATTGCCAGCTCTTGGCTGTAACCTTATGTACATGTGGGCTCATGCCTGACCAGGTTGGGACTTCAGTGGCAAGTGCCTTTAGGACTGTTTTCCTGGAGGCAACTTATAAAGCAACAGCAAAACTCTGCTGGGTATTAGGGGTGACAAAGTACATCTTTATGGGATATTCTGACTGAAATTAGCAGTTGAAGCTGAAATTTTTGAAATTGAGTAGTTACTTTAATATGTGACACCCAAAAGCTAAATCTGCTTCAAATGTTAACTGTGGTGGCCTTATTGTGTTGCTGGATAAACTGGATGAATTAACAGTGGAGGAGGATCCCACTGCACTTAGTCATAAATGTCATCTCAGTGAGTTTACCAGAATCATTCATCTGAAGGATGTGAAGGTCCTTTTCAAGAAACACGTTTATCAGGTTCTTCTGGGCATTTTCTGTTTTCTGGTAACATACCATTGCAGATTAGCACCATGGAGCCATTTAATAATAAACAAGACTGTTGGAATGTTGTCTGCAAAAAAAGAGCAAGATCCAGTTCTGGGACCTAGATAGCCCTCTTAAAAGCATCGATGATTTAGGTAGTTTTGGTTTTTAAAAATTGCTTATTTTGCTCGTAGATATTTTCACCACGAGTGAAACAAGTGGCTGTCATTTCAGGCAGTTGATATCTGCATAAATACAGCGTTAGTAGCATCCCATGCTACCACAATGTTTTGAATTATGGAAGTGGAGGACTTTTTAACTTTGAACACATGCTTCATGTAAATACTCCAGTAAAACATACGTTCACAATGAATTTTTGTATCCCTTCTCCTCCTGAAAGCTGTATGCCAAGTTATCCCTAAAGCCTGTGGTTGAGCCTGTGAGGCTGGGGTGATGTTCCAAAGCGCCTGCTCAATGAGAGCCATGGGAGCAGCTGTGATTTCACTCTGCATTAGAGCTTCCCAGACCAGAGCTGGTGTGTCCTCTTGTCCCATAATGGCCTCAGGAGTGGCATGGGGACATTGCTGTGCAGGGTCATGCTCAGCTGAGCCGGACAAAGCGCTGTGCTGCCAGTGTGCTCTGAGAAGCAAACGGTAGAAATGCCTTTGCAGCCCATCTGGATGTGCTGGAGACGTGGCCTTAATGCTTTAGAAGTGCAAAGATGACCCAGAGTATGGGAGAAAGTGATTCCTCCTCCTTCCCTGGCAGCCTGTGGGTGCTGGCCTGAGCCAGCACAGACCTGGCCCCTGTGTTTTGATAACCTGGTCGCTCTGTGTGTGGCCAGCTCCAGCCTCCTGAATCCCTGCAGTCCCTGTTATGGCCAGGCTAATGACTTCAAAACTTCTCATTAAATATTCCTCTTGGCAAAGTTTGGTTCATGGATGGTCTCAGGGAGGAGGGAGGGGGAGTTCCAAGTGTTATAAGAACAGCTTTATTTTTAGGCCTTTTTCCTTAATAAGGTTTTCTGAAATGACTTGATATAATAAATGGGTCTTTTTAAATTTGAAAAGTTCAGTTCTAAGTTCAGAGGTAGCCCTTGGGCACTGTGGTGGAAGATCCTTGTACATACTAGAGTGATTATTGACAGAATTCAATTTATTTACCCTGATCTCCTAATTCCTAACAAATTTTCTAAATGTGCCCTTTAAAATCCCTACAGAACACTACAGATTTTGGGTAATTCCAGACCTGCACCTGAGATTATTGCTTTATTGCCTTCCTTCTTTTTATCCCCTTGCCCAGACTGCCCAGTCCTCTGACATTTCTTTTTCAATATATTCTAAGCAGAATATGTGTGTTTGTCCTTCTACAGCTTTCCACTTAGCATTTATCCAGCACATCAGGTCTGTTCTGTTGATTCAGGCACTTTCCACTCCCTCCTCTAACTTGTTTCAGCAATGGACTTGCCGATGCTAAAAATAATAAGTTTTTTTCAGCAATTTCATGGCTTTCCAATGAGTTCAGTGAAAACAGATGACATGTTTATTCCTGTATTGACAACTGAGAATGCTCTGGAAGTTTGTAAACTGTCTACCTCTCTGACTTCCCTGTATATTTCCACCTCCTGGCACCCACCATGATACGATTTCTTGTTGGAGGGTTGACTTGACTCATATTTCAGGGTGCAGGAGGTTTGACTGCTGTCTGTATAGTCCTCACAATCATTGTCGTAAGTCAGAAGATACTTAGAGAAGACAACAGAGTAAAGATGGAAAGAAAGCTGGAAGGTCAGCTTAACTGTGCCCAGTCAGCATCAGCTCTGCTTCTGTTTCTGATGCAAGTTTCTCTGTGGTGCTAAGGAATTGCTTTGGGGCCACATTTCCCTAATTTAGGTGCTTGGTAATGGTCATTGTGCCAAACTGAACTGTTGCTTCCTGATGCACTGAGTGCCTGACAGCCTTCCCCATGCTCCTCACGAGTTTGCTTGTCCAGGTGTGCAGGGTGTGTGTGTGATGGCTTAAGTCAAATCAGACACTAGTCATGTCACAGATGTTTCAAGGGTACAGGCATAACAGGCATGAGCGTGGAATACAGTAGGGGAAGAAAAACACAGATGTTGGGGGAAGATGAATTTGTTCTTAAGGCACAAGATTGGTGCTCAGGAGAATTTGATTTTAATTTCAGCTCTAACATGGACTTCCTGTATGACCTTTTGGAAATCATGTCTTTATTCTCAGTTTATAAATAGGAACAATGTTTTTTTCCCATTCCCTGCTCTTTCAGTTTAGACAGTGCAGTTGCTAAAGCAAGGCCTCTTACCCTATGTCTTTGTGCTGACCTGTTCTCTCCCAGTGCAGTCACACATGTATGATATGGCACAAAGTTGGGGATAGGGAGAGGAAAAATGTAAAACTGAGAGTGGAAATGCATGTCACTGCTTAAGAATTTACAGAATTTAATATGAGCTGATTGGAAAAAACCTAATGAAAACATTGCCTATTATAGACCAAGATTTTTATAATTTCTGTGAACCTCTGTAATGCAAGAGGCTTCTGTAAAAAAACTGTTAGTTTAATCTCTGTTTAAACTCTTAATAGGACTTTTTACATAAGCTGTGTTTTAGCATGCATTTGGGATGAGTGCATTACCCATGAGTAGTGAACTCACAAGTGAGTTATGCAGGTAATCCCAAACGAGTGCCAATAAAATTTTTATAACACATAGCATCATTATGGAATTCGTTTATGCCACATATTTTACAGGGGAAAAAACTATTTTGGTCATATATTAGAGAGTTTATAATTTTTTTTACTGGTGCTGTTTTTCACTTCCCTCTGCCTCTAAAGCTGAGCCAAGTGAATAACAGCAATCCTAGAAGGAAGGGAAAATTAGAACAAACACATGCTTGAAATCTCTCTGAAAATGAAACAAGGGCCAGATTCTAATCTCCTTACTCATACCAAACACCACCATACCCCCTGAATAGCTCCATAGATTTCTTTGGGACCATTTGTCAAGTGAAGTGCTATTTGACATGTGTGGCAATACCCAGAATTGGCTCAATCTAAACTAGCCTTTTCCATTTAAGCCCTCCAAAGCTTGCTGTCTTCAGTGGTTAGAAACACATATTTATGTTTTTTATTGCATCAAAAGGAAGAATTCTCACGCTGCTTAGAGGGGTTATTTCAACCCCTTTTTAACAGAGTTGAATGATGCAAAGCAGAATCCCAGCACCTCTGTAAAGCTGAGCTAGAGAAAAGCCCTTCTGGAGGGGTGGCTGGCAGGCTAAGCATGCTGCTTCCCACCCTATTTGATAGGTCGTGATCAGGCAGCAAAAACGGAGGAATTTGAACCTTCCACTTTACCAGCTGGAGTCAGCAGCTTTACACACCCCACTTCAGACCACTGATGCAACACATGTAAACCTGTTGCATCCATGTCCCCATCTCTTCAGCATATTGGCTGCCATGGTCCATATTCAGTCCACTCCTCTTGAGAACAATTATTTCACCTCAGAGACTTGAATCCTGTATCTTTTTTAGTGTAAACACAGTGCATTCTCAGAGAGAGTTTTTATATATCTCTTGTTTTCTGCTGCTGTGTTAATTTTATTGCCAGGACATAAGTCAACAGAAGAACTTGAGTTGGCTTTATTGAGAGTAGGATCAGGCCATAAACATCTTGGGTTGGTTCTTTTGTCTCACATAACTCCACTAATAAAATGCAGTGTCTGATGATGGCTAATCAAGGATTGCTGCTTAAAGTTCCACAGGTAACCTGGCTCTCTCCACGTTAACCTCCTTCTTTCACTTCCTTGATTATGTTAAATAGGAAACAGTTATTCAACTACAGTGTTATGTTCACTGAAGGCATTTGATTAATTAACTGTGTTTTGAACTCTTGTGACCCAAGGCTGAAATATAGCTCAGACGAAAATGACAGAAGCCCAGCAATGGGATGGGAGTATGGAAGAGCACCAGTAAATTGTCCATGGGCAGCCCACATTCATGTTCATGTTTATCCTTGTAGAACTTGCTAAAAGTAAAGACAGATGTCCAGCTTATCTCATGTAGTCAATAGCAATAATAAGTACGGATGCTGCTCACTGCGAGTTGAGCCTACTCCTGCTGTCACTCTGTCTTTATGTATCCACAGAGAGAAAACCTGGAAGGCAGGCAAAGAAAAAAAAAGGTATTGCCAGAAATCCCTGTAGGCTATCTGAGAAGGAGCGGATGTGTAAAGCATTTCTTTCTGCATAAACATTTAGAAATCAAGCTCTCATAAGTCAGGGATCCACCAAATGTGGTGTGAAGAGGCAGATGAAGCCTGCCTTCTGGCATGCCAGCATTTGCTGATTGATTTGGAATGCAGAAGGGCCCTTTTTATTTTTATTTTAAAATTTGAACCACATCTTAATACAAATCAGGTGAAAAATAAATTGAAAAATAGCAAGCCTGAGATTACAGATGTGCCAGTTTCATATTGTTCAGTTTAGCTGAGGTCATAGTCAAGCCCATCAAGTTCACATCGTTTAGTGTGCGGCCACTGAGGTAATATTCAAACAAAAGAAAAGCAGTCAGAATGCTGATACGCTCCTACTTTGCCAGCTGGCCTCATTCAGCTGTGCAAAGCACACTGGCTTCAGCTATGTAAGGAACTTAAATCAGTAAGGAATACAGGTTTTAAAAAGGATATGCAGTTCCAAACAGCCCATTCGTGCTCCAGCTCTCTGACTTCAAATCAGTCATAAAGAAGAAATACCTCTCCTAATATGCAGTTTCATATTCTGAAATTTAGAATGTAAGAGCTATGCTAATGATGATACAGTTAATTTAGACAGAGGAATTTTTCAACAGGGGACATTTGTGTCTGCTCCGTATTTAGAGAAATCTCAAACTTCCTAGAAAGCCTACAAGTAGAATTACTGGCTTCCGTTCCTCCTCCATACTGGTGATGTTACCATGCTGGTTCCCTGCACACAGGTATAGATTTATGTAGATTAATTTGGTATAGTACAGTGAATTGCCACTATGATATATATTTTAGAATTACTTCCTAGCACAGCCTAATGGCTGGAATCAAATAAAACATAAAAGTAGATTTATATAGATTGCTGTATAAATCAGATAAAGCTTTATGTTACCTAGCACTGGTAATGGAAGCTTTTCCTGCAAATAATATAGAAGTTTTTCATGTAATATTTTCATTATTTCAGTGAAAGTAAAGCAACAAAAAAGAAAAGAAATAAACAAGTCTATTGGGCTTAGCCACCATTAAACATCATTAACTACAATTTTGCCTGACAAGTTCTCTCATCTGGTGATGGGTGAAATGGTAGAAAAGTAGACTGAACAATTGCATAAACCCAAATGAAATATGCCCTTGTATTCTAAGTGTGCACAGTTCAGTCAGTTAAAATAGAGCAATTTATTATGCTTTAGCAGCTTGAGCTTAATCTCGTTTTAAATAGATCTCTTTTTTTTTTTAACTTCTTGCTGTGATTTAACTGGTTTGAGAAGACACATGATATACTGCTACACAGTCTCTGCTTGCTCTCTCACTAGTTTACTTTGAAATAGCTTTAATAGAGTGCTGCTGATGAAAATAACTCACAGGAAATGTAGATAATCCTTTAAACAACAGTGAATATATTTGTTTTGTTTGAAATGAGGCTTAATGGAAGAGGCAAGAGTACAGAGTGGAGAGAAAGGAGATGGGCGGAGCAGAATGGTCAGCAGCACCCTCCTGGAAATTTGGGAACTCTCCCAGGCGACAGGGCATCCCCTTTGCATAAGCTCCTCAAGGTTAATCGCCTCTCAGAGTTTTGGGCCAGCCTTTCATGTTTCTTACTGGTCAGTTTTTAATATCAAACTGCTACTGCAAATCTCTGTGGACCACATTGCCATATTGACCACCCGTTGTCAAAATAGGTTGGAGTGTTTATAAAAATCTCCTCACATAATATAGGCAAAGCTTTCACCTGCCTGCATTCGAAGTGTGTTCCGCTGTTCCTCGAGGCAGGGAGTACGTGACCTTTTCTGAGCGGAATATTTTGACTGTAGACATTTGGTTTGATATTATGCTGTAGTTTTCCACTTATTCATTAGGCCCCTCAGCCTTTGTGGTTTTTCACAGGTAATTCTGTAATTACACCAGCTGTGATAAATACTTTCTTGAAATCTTACTTGAGGAAGTTTAACTCAGTCCCTTTGCATGTGGGAGGAAATAAGCATCTAACATAGTGTTTGCAGTGTTGATTGATACAAGGAGCCATGCCAGATGTGTATGAACTTGTGCATTTATATGAGATCCTACAGGAATGAAAGAGGGGTGTGTTTTCAGGGAAATTTTATTTTATTTTGTGTGTGTGTGTGTTCAGCAGCCGAGGGACACCAAATGCTTCATATAACTGGGTGCTCTGGCTGGCACAGGCTGCTCTGACAATAGGAAGATGGACCCTTTCACCTTCAGATTACTAGTTGAAATTTAAGGCAGATTTGTAGGGAACAAAAGTCATTACACTCTCAGAGCTATTCAGTGGCCTGTGTGAAATAAAATTCTCCATCGGAGTCTAGTGGACATGTGTCCAAATCCAGAACCTGTGATCCTAATTGGCACTACTGTTGATAGTGGCAGCATAGAGGCCAAGGGCTGAATGGGCATACAGATGGAATTTCCTCTCCTTGCCCAGAACTGGGTTAAAGACCAGTGGGATGTTTGTGTTACTTCTGCACGTGATATGATTGGGTTTTGGATTGAGAAGGCACTGCTAACTTCAAAAGCATTTGTGAAGTCTTGAGTCTTCTAAAAAAGCCTTAGGCTAATTTTTTTTCCTTAATTTGGAGAAAAAATTGTTAGCAATGTTTCTGGAGCTGGCTGAAGCTTTGAGGTGTTTTGAGTAAAAAAAGTAGAGAGAAAAATGTTTTAATTAAAAGTCAGAGAATACCAGGAAAATCAGTAGAGAGGGACTGTATGTGCTGTTCCTTCTCATGAATCACTGTTTAAAAAGAACCAGATTCACTGGTCTAAAATATATTTTCCTAGAAGAAATTTGCTGTTTCCTAATAAAAAAAAGGGAAAAGAATCGCCCTAAAAACAAAAAGAATGCGCCCCCCAGCTGACTGCCTAAAGCAACTCCATGACCATGAGTATGTATTGTGATCAGAGACCATATATTGCTGAAACTCCTTGATGGAATGAGTTTTAATTTGGTTTACAGAAAGCTTTAGGGGATATGGCTCTCTACAAATTAGACCACAGGAGCTATAAAATGAAGGATGTCCTCCCTAATTAGAAACAGTGGAGCAGTCTGGTGTTCTTCCTAGTTGTAGCCTCATGGGTACTCTCTCACAAGTGAACTCTGGGCAATAGATGCTTCTCTAGTAACTGTTATCTGTCTTTTTGCTGGAGTTTATCTGTCATCCAATTTTCTCTCTCCATTTCTGTATATGCCTTTCTATGTAACTGAGGTAAATTCTTAACTGAAACTTTGAATGGCTGCTGCAAAACAGAAATTCATATGTCACTTGGTAATTAGTTACCATTACCAGAGCAGATTATTTATTTTAAATACTAGGAAATGGTTCTCAAACTCAGGTGAACATGGCAGTCAGTTTAGGGGTTTCCTTTTGCAAAGTGCAGCTGTGTCAACTGTTTTCTTATGCCTTTTCTGGTGAAGTTAATGAGAGTTAAAGAGAGGAATATAGATGGACTGAAATAAATTATGCTTTATGGTAATCAAATTCAATTTTCTAGACACATTTTTTTGCAAGAAAGCGTTCATCAAACTGGGATGCAGGTTTTTGGACAAGAAAATAATACAGTTTTTTATGGGTAGAAAAAAATAATTATGCCTGGAAATCAGGATGTCTACAGCTTGACATTTGTGCCGAATGATAAAACCAGATTTAAGTTTAAATGAAAAAGAGCATTAGGCTAAGTGCAGAGCAGTTGAAATGTGTTTCCAAACTGCATATGAAAGGAAAGCTGAATGCGGAGCTGAGCTGGGGAGCATTCAGAGGCTGCGCCTTAAGCAGCTCTAATTTGACTTTTTAATTGTCGGTAAGGGAGGACATCCAGGCTCTTAATTCATCAACATCTTTTCATGTAGACTTACATGAAGTAGGACCAGTGACTGATCCAATGAAAGCTTTAATTTACTTGTGACATATTGTTTCCACTAGGAGTTGTTGTAGACAAATCTGAGAACAATTACTAGGTGAATAAAAGAGGACGAAAAAAAGAGTCAAGTATTACTCTGGAATGTAAGTAAAAAATGGAAATTTAGAGTCAATCAAAATATTTATTTTACTGCCCAACGTGGGGTATTCCTGTCAGGAAAGGGCTGTATTTTTAAATGTGATTGCTGTTTAGATTTTATCAGAATGTGTAACTGAACACGTCTCATGACCATCTTATTTTCATGTAGTATTTCATCCTCCGGCTTTGTAGGGGAACTTTATGCCAAGAGAACTCACTGGAGACTGAGTGACAGATCAGGCTGTTGTCCCACATTCCCTTTCTACTAAATCACAGTTTTCTTTAGATGGAAGGTGGCTATTGTGAAGCTGTCAAACTGAGGAAAGTTAAATGGGCTGAAGTGAAGGCTCCTGCTAACAATAGCAGCTATCTCTGTCAAATGAAAGCTCAGCAGACAGTTACAAGGCAATTCGGCACTGATGGGTGGTCGATTAAAAACAACAAAAGGCAAGATGAATGAAAGGGGAAAATCCCTATTACTTTGTGGTAGGAGCAAGGGGAAAACCAAAAATAAAATAAAAAGTCCACCTCACCCAACCCCGTAGCAATTGGAACAGACTTGTAGTTAGCATGACCTTCATCATCTCAGATATGGCACAATAAAACTGACAAGATTATTTTCTCTTCAAGCAGTGCTGAGGTATTTTCATTGGCAAAAATCTGGAAAAGTAAAATAAATGCAGAGTTCAAGGCAATTGAAGAATTCTTGAATCTGATAACAGCTGGAACATAGTGCCACCAGGAAAAATAGCTTGGTTTTGTGCTAAAAAAATTATGACTTGATCATTTTTTTACACTGTCATTTCTGAGATTTTGAAGGTTACTCTATAGACAACCAGAAGAGGATTAGAGAGAAATTATCTTTGAGCTCAAGGGAGCACCAATTTAAATTGGATTTGAGATACAACTTTTGCATTACCTTAGGAGATGAAAGGTAGTGTTGTGCCCTTATAGTTACCCAACTGCCTAACCATATGTATCAACTGGATTAGTCTGTAGATTAACAGCTCGTGCACCAAGTGCAAGGTGTATCGTGCAATTTTCTCTTTGTGGGACTCATCCTTTTCCAATTGAACTAACATCAAAACTCAGCCAACATGGGGAGTCACTGCAGCCTGCATATCAGACATAAGGTAAAAGTACACACTTATTCCTTAGAAGATAATTGTCACTAAGACTTAGACTTGCTACAGCAGGTCTGTAGAGTGAGATGAAAAAGTACAAAAGTAATAGTCTAGGAAAAGAGGTACGTTATGTCCTTGTACCTATCCTGATGGAAAATTAAGGTTTGAAACCCTAGTGAAATTTGATGGGAAGCAAGCACCTAGACCCAGTTAGATCCTATAAAATTTCCATTCTTTTTCTCACACTTTTAATGCTAGGATAAAAAACCCAAGAAAAGCAAACAGGTTCTTAGACAGCATACAGTTGGGACTCAGGTTGCTACCAGCAGTGGAACCAGGGCTCAAAATGATTCTGATAATGGATTGGAGTAAAAAACAGAGATAAAGCATGTGGACTGAGCCCAGTGAAGGTCTGTGAAGGTAAAATGAGGGACTGGAGGGACATTTCTCATATGAGGAAAGGCTAAGGGAGCTGGGCCTGTTCAGCCTGGAGAAGACTGAGAGGAGACCTCATCAATGCACACAAATATGTTAAGGGTGAGTGTCAAGGGGATGAGACCAGACTCTCTTCAGTGGTGCCTGGTGACAGGACATGGGATAACAAGCACAAACTGAACCACAGAAAACTCCATCTGAATAGGAGGAAAAACCTCTTTACTGTGAGGGTGACTGAACAGTGGAACAGACTGCCTAGAGAGGTTGTGCCATCTCCTTCACTGGAGATATTCAAAAGT
>WEKX01011680.1:0-14742 GCA_013390025.1 Pitta sordida
CGGCACACCCAGGAGCGCGCGGCCGCCGCCACCAGCCTCTTCCTCCGGGCCGGCGCCCACACCTGCGCCTGCTACGCCAACCCTGGCACTGCCAAGGCCGAGGGGCTCAACGGGTACCGGGAGCGGCAGGGACAGACGGCAGCCCCCGCCTCGGGCTGTGGCTGCGGGCTGGAGGAGGCGGTGGACGGCGTGCGCTTCATCGCCGACCACATGCGCAGCGAGGATGACGACCAGAGCGTGAGTGCGGCTGGGGATGGGGCTCAGGGGCGTGGGCAGAACTGTGGGGTGCAGACAGGGGCGTTGGGTGCAGAGTGTGCACTGGCTCGTGGCTGTGCCACAGCAAGGGA
The DNA here is from genome assembly GCA_013390025.1 of Pitta sordida. NCBI lineage: Eukaryota > Metazoa > Chordata > Aves > Passeriformes > Pittidae > Pitta > Pitta sordida. The sequence goes on from WEKX01011680.1 coordinate 348, forward strand.
GGTGCACAAGCACCAGGGGGGTCCCTGCCTAGCCCTGTGCCCAGGGACTACCTCCCCCAGGCCCTGCCCAGGCAGGGGGTCGTGCTCTGGTCCCTGACCCACCGCTGCAGCCCCAGCCTGAGGCAGCTGCTCTAGAAAATCAAGAGGATTCCAGGGCACCTGGCCCTGCATGGCACTGCGAGGCTGCAGATTTTGGCAGAGCCCTCTCTGGCTCCACTTACTGGGGAGATGAGTTTCCTGGGCTCAGCAGTGCTGGTGGCAGCGGCAGGAGAGCCCCGTGGGGCCCATGGCAGGCTGGCAGGCAGCCCTGGGAGCTGCAGTGCTGAGGGAGCAGATTCAGAGCTCTGAGGAGCCACCCAACGCCCGCTCCAGGCAGCAGTGGGTGATGCCCAAGGCCCCCAGCCTGACTTGGACTTTCTCCTGGCCCCGTGCAGGTGAGCGAGGACTGGAAGTACGTGGCCATGGTCATCGACCGCCTCTTCTTGTGGATCTTCGTCTTTGTCTGTGTCTTCGGCACCGTTGGCATGTTCCTCCAGCCCCTCTTCCAGAATTACGCCACCAACTCCCTGCTGCAGCTCGGGCAGGGCACCCCCACCTCCAAGTAGCGCGGGGAAGGGCCGGTCCCGGGGCCAGAGAACCGGGTGCTGGGCTCAGGCAGCCCCTGCAAACCAATAAATACTCACACGGGACGGGGCTGGTTCCATCTGGTGTCATTTCATTCCACACTGAGCTCTGTGGGCCGGAGGGAGCGTGATGCAGCCGGGGTTGGGGGGTGCTCCTCAAGGGAAGAGGACAGGGAGGAATTAGCAAAGAGGAAACCCCCAATTGCCGAGGGAAGGAGAGCCCAGCTTTTTCCTCAGCTCCTGGGAGCACCTTCACTGCCAGGCCAGGCCAGGGCCATGCAGGGCAGAGCCCCTGGCCCCTGCCTGGCTCTGCCAACCCCTGGGCTACCCCTGGGGCTCCCAGAGGCCTGGCAGAGCTGCCCTGGCAGCAGGAGCAGAGGCACGGGGAGGAGGATGGAGCTGCTTAGCTCTGTCTGTCCTCGAGGTGAGCACATGGACCAGGCAGCAGGAGGATATTTTTAGGTCCTACCTGCAGGCAGCGAGTGCCAGGGGCTGCTCTGCCAGTGCCACTGTCCTCTGCTCCACTCCAGTGGAGCCAAGAGCAGATACAAGATAAGTTGTGCAAGAGAAAATACAATTAATCACCCCGAGCTGGGAGCTGTTGGCATCTGCCGGGCCCTGCCGTGGGTCACTGGGCTGGGAGCTCCAGCCAGGCAGCAGCACCTCCCGTGCTCCTCTGGCTGGCAGGAATTGGCCTCATCGGGGAAAACTGAGCTGGAGTGTTTGCTATAAATACCACTAATCCCCGGGGCTGGGGGGAGCGGCGCTGACAGGGCCTGGCAGCTCACAGGGCTGGGGGAAGCTGCACGCTAGAAATTAATTTAAATCCCAGCACTTTGCCCAGCTGGAGAAATCCTGGCTGCTCCAGCTGCTTCTGCTGGAGCTCCTGCTCTCAGGGGTGCACCCCAACACTGAGTTATTGAAAGCTTTGCCCCTAAAGCAGCCCAGGGGCTTGTCCCACTTCATCCCAGCTTTGTGTTCCCACTGCTGTCCAGTCTCAGTTCAGGGGGGTACTGGAGCCCCCCGAGTCCTGGGAGGGTGGGAGAAGCACAACAGGCACAGCTCCCTGAGCAGCCCCTGCACAGCCTCCAGTTCTGTCCCGGTGCTTTTGGTGACCTGCTCAGTGCCAAGGCAGTTGTCACCCCTCACAGCTCTGCATCAGGGTGGGTGTCCGAGGGCAGCTGCAGGAGGGGTGAACCTGTGACAGCCACTTCTCAGCAAGCGCTGACCCTTCTGGGAGTCCTGTGGAGGGGGCCTTGCTCACAGCCTCAGGCTTTCTCCTCATTTTGGGCTGCACTTCCACGCTCACAGCTCTTTGGTCTCTGTCCAGTATCACCAGTGGCAGCTCCCATCCCAAAGCTGGTCTATGCTGTGCCCAGGGAAAGGGGCTGTTTGACAACACCCAATACATTTGCTGGCACATGGCAACAGCTTTGCTGCTCCTCAAACGCTTAACAGGACCTGCTGCAGCCACCACCGGCCTCCTGAGCCCATGGTACAGCCAGCAGTGGGGCAAAGGAACTGGGAGAGCCCTGTGCCAGCAGTCAGGGCCAGCCCCAGCTCTCCCAATGAGCCCCTCACCTGAGGCAAGAGGCTCGGAACTGCCCCAGCTCTGCCCTTGATCATTTAGCAAATACTAAATGATCCCCTCAATAACTCCCCTCTGTGCCTCCCAAACCCCAACACCGGCCCCTCTCCCCCGTAGCAGAAATGAACACACTCAGAGCCAGCAACACAGAAAAACCTTTTTGTTATTAATGCAGAATGTTACACTGGTCCTGCTGCACCTTACAGAGGTCAGACACCTTCCAACAAAGAAAACCAGCCAGGCAGGCTGTGTGGAATTTTTTTTTTCTTTTTCTCAAAAGAGAAAACTTGCCTCAAAACCTGCCAGAGGGATCTGCACTGTGTGGTCCAAAGGTTTCAAGCTCACAGTCTGAGAATCCCTCTGGTTTCTTGTGCCTTCTTTTAAAAACAGAAAAGGGGAGACAAAACTATAAAAGCACATGAGGACTGAGCCTGCTCTCATTTAAAAAAACCAGAATCGTTTACATGCACGTTTCAAAAAGGCAGGGGCTGACAGGGACAGGGCAGCTGGGCCCGTGGGGAAACTGCTGCACACTCCTCACTGCAAGGAAGTGGTGAAAGAAGGATGAGCACAGCCGAGCACAGCCTGTGCACACTCAGCCCCCACCCCTCGCAGGGAGCTTCACTACGCATCAAGGACACAGAAATTCTCCTCCTCTTGGGGTTTGCGGATCCAGCTGCCGTAGCCCAGCTCTCGCAGGGTGCTGAAGAAGCACTGCTTGGCAGCCTGGTACTCTGTGGCTGCCCCCTTGGCCTCCGAGTACACAGGGAAGCTGAGCAGGTCCTGGCGGCTGTTCTTGGCACACAGCTGCTGGAACAGGGCGAACATTTTCCTCTTGGACACACGAGACACCTCCAGCTTCGGGCTGAGGAGGAAGACAAAGGCAGCGATGAGGGACATGACAAGAAGAGCCACAAGGAACGAGGAGCTCTGGGCTCAGCAGGGCTCTGTGGTAACATTTGGTTTTCCTTCAGAAGTGCTTGCTCATGTCCCTTTAAAATTCCTCCCTCCAGCCCTCTCCATGTGTCGGGTGCTGTAACAGTGCAGCTTGTCCTCCCCACCGCAGAGCTGCCCCCCTTCCCAAAGAAAGAAAAGCAGTGTCAGGAAAGGCTCCTCTTACCCATCTACTTTCCCTTTGGTGCCATCCAAGATTTCCACTTCGCTTTCATCAGCAAGACACCAATTCACTGATGACTCCTTGGTCTTGCCCATCTGCCTCGCAGAGTCGTACACACTGACTCGCCCAACCTGCAGGAGGCAAGAGAGGTCCTTACCCTGGTCCTGCTGTGCCATCCCCCACGGGTTCAGCTCATCCCAAACTTGACAGCAACAAGGACGAGGGTCCTTAAGCTGAAGGCCAGAGGGGTGACTCCAGTGTTTATTTCCCAAACCAAGACATGGCCAGTAACCCCCAAACCGTGAGGTGACACAAAGTGGGCACAGTTGTCCTGTGCAGGGCCAGGAGTTGGACTCTGTGAGACACTGTGAGTCCCTTCCAACTCGGGATATCCCATGATTCTATGATTCTGTTTCTGGTCATTAATTCCTGCCCCTCCTGGAGGGCTCTGCCCAGTGATCCCCCTGGAGAGCACCTTGGCGACCCCTGAACCCACAGGCAGAGGAATTGGGGACAGAAGGATGACGATGTGCCACAGTACCTCGGGATGGTTGATGCGATACGGAGCCTGGAGCTTCTCCTTCAGTGTGTTCCCATCCTTTGCCACGCGGCAGCAAATGGCTCGGGTCAGGTGTCCCTGACTGTACAAGTACCCTGTGGAAACAAAGGGGGTGGGAAATAGGATGTCCCAGGGGGACGGACCTGCCAGACCCTGAGAACCACAGCACTGCTGACAGGCTCCTGCCAGCCCACAGCATGTGTATCAGCACAGCTACACAGGCTCTGAGTGTGTCACAGACTGCAACACTTCTCACTGAGGACACAAACATGCAGTTTGTTTCACCCTCCCAGATCATATGTGCCTCCTAAAAATCCAGAACCTTGGAGAGAAACTCACTCCACCCAGAGTGTAAAATCCACAGACTCCCTTTTCCCTTCCAAACAGCTCAGTTTCAGTCTGTTCCTCCTACAGCCTCCACAAACAAACGTTGCCATCACACAGGGGAGGACGGGGAGTTGTCACTGCAGCCCAGCTGTACCACCCCAGCCCTGAAAGGAGAGAGGGTCTCTCACCAAGTGTAACGGAGCTGAGATAGACCGGCTCTAGGAAGTGTGACAGCAATGCTCCTTGCAAGCCAAGCACATTCCAGCGTAAGATTTTGTCGCTGCAGGACATGGTTCGTAACCGCTCCCCGTGCTGGATCCCATCCCACGTGGGCACAATGTCACTCGACTCCACGGGAATGGTGCCTTCCCCTGCACGAGAGAACAAGAGATGTACAGAGTCAGATATTCAATAAATCAAAACCCCATCAGCAGCTGCACAAGAAGATTCTGGATATGCAGAGCGAGTCTGACACCAGGTTCAGGGAAGAATCTGGCACTCGGTACTGAACACAGACAAGTTGTCTTCAATGTGGCTGAGGCAGAGAAGGGTGGCAGAGACACAGGAGATGTAAACTTGCCAAGTGTGGCAGTTCTGACAGGCAGAGCTGGGAGAGCAAAGGGACTCTCCCTAATGCCCTTCCGTCTCCCTCCTTTGGTTCCCGAGTGCTTCAAGTCCCACAGCAGCACACAGAGAGAAGCAAGGCAGCTCTGGAGCACCAGAAAGGCTCAGAGGAGAGGACTGGAGCCAGCCCAGTGTGCAGGGAGCGATGGCACTCACCATTCTCCACCTTGGTCCGGAGCTTGCCCTGCTTGGTGTTCTCAAAGAGAGGCTGGTGCTGGGGTGGCCCCTTCACGCTTGGCTGGTCACTGCAGGATTTATCAAAGAGTGCTCCGTCTCCACACGGTGCTGTGCTGGAAAACAAACCCTCCCCAGTCAGCACTGACTGTCAGGAACAGCCAGGGCTGGGGCACAACACCCACCCCCACAAACCTGACATAGAGGTGAAAGGTAACACCGGTCTTTATTTTGAGTCTCTGTCCTTCTGCTGGCTCAAAAATGCTCTCTTGTGCAGAGGAAGGGTTGGATGGATCATATTTCATCAGCTCACTGTAGAGAAACCTGAAAATAACACCATCCTGTCAAAAGGCTGCTCTGGTCCTCAGACTGACAGGCAGGGCCTCACAGCACCCACTCCTGCTGCACTGGAGAGTGGAGACCAGAAGCTGTGGCTGAGGATGCTTTGGGAAGTGCTTAATGCACAAAAAGGGTAAAAAAATCCAACAGATTTTCTGCCGTGCAGAGGACAAGCAATAAAAAGCAGTATCCTGTGCATGGAGCAGAGAAAAAGGAGCTTGGGTGCTGCTGCCTGCACACCTCTGATCCCAGTGTGAGGACTCCAAGGTTGTAAATGAGCACCTTTAGTCAGCACCAAGTTTGCATGAAGAGTAAAGGGCCCCGTGGGCAGCTGAACTCAAGTGGTATCAACACGAGCCCATAAACTGTTCACAATGATGGCATCCTTTACAGCTTCTTCTGGCCAGGGAAAAACCATGAGATTTCCCACCCAGTGTCAAGGACTAAATTAAAACTGCAGCTAAGCAGGGAGTCCTTGAGCAGAGCCTGTGCAGGGGCTGATTTTGCAGGGAGAGGTGGAGTTTGCTGACAGGCTCTGCTGTGCCAGAGCAGCCACTGCTGTCAAGAGTAACAGCTGAGACAGACAGTCAGCAAGACACAATCCTGATTCATCACTTCCCAGGGACCTGCCCTCGACACCTTCCCCTGCTGAGGAACTCGGAGCACAGCAGCAGCAGCAGCAGCACGTGAAGGCCTGAGGGAAGCAGCTGCCTTTGCTGTTCTTAACTGACATTAAACAGGCAGTCCAGCTTCATCTCATTTTAGTTTTCAAGAAGTGCCAGTGAATGTTTGTAGAGAGAAGGGAACAATTGTGCAGTTTAATTAGGAAAGCTGTTTCCAACCTCTGAAGAAGCAAACACACGCAGAATGTTTTCCTGAATCCTCCCACACCCAGACCCAGAAAGGGCAGGAGAGGACCCATCCTGCAGTGCTCGGTGCTCAGGCTGCAGAGCACCCTGCACACCAGCCCAGCAGCTTCTCGTGAAGTACATCAGATGCCACCCTTGGGCTCCTGGGGACTCGCCCATTTGGGCACTATTCTGATCACAAATAACGTCCCTCTCTTTAACAACCCCTGGGTAACAAGTGTCACAGGATCACAGCATCTCTCAGCTCTCCAAGGAACCCCTTTGGAATGGGTCAGCACCTCCCAGCAGGCCCCTCTCCATTTCCTTTGGGTTTCCCTCTTTTCTCACCTCACAAAACCTCTTCGAGAAATGATTTCTGCGTGACAGTCGTTCACTGTCTCCCCCTTCAAGCTCAGCTCTTCTCCTTTCACACAACGATTCCCTGAAATAAATAAATAAATTAATAAATAACAGGGCAAGTGTCAAAGTTGCTTCACGGCCTCAGAGACAGAAAAAGGGGTTCACCCTGGGTCAAGTCTTATTTCTTTGGGCTCCTGAGCAGCAGCAGCACCCTGGCTGTTAAATCATGATCCTGATCCAAGCCATCAGGAAAATAAAGGGACAAGAAGCAACCACCCCTTTAGGGACAACCAAACTGTCATGGGTTTAGGGGCACCGACCCTTCACAAGGGCTTTTCAGCCCATCTCTGCTGGCAGAGGCCTGGCAGCTCAGGAGGGAGGGAGGGAGGTGAGAAGCTGGGGGATCATGTGCTGTACCACACGAGGAACTCACGCTCTGATGCACAGCCTAGCACGCAGCAATGCAAAGACTAAGAGCAATATAGCTGCAGGCACACTGGCTGTGCTCTCTGCCTCTCTAACCAGATCACTTGTGACACCGCTCGAGCCCTGGGAACGTTTTGTGCCCTCTCTGAAGAGGCCTCCGGCAACATCCACCTCTGAGCCGCGCCTGACAGGGAGCCCAGCGTGCGAGGGAGAGCTCAGAGAATGGTGGAGGGAGGCTGTTGGTACCTGTTCCGAGGCTGACCACCTCTCCCAAGCCCTGCTCCGCTCTCCTCATGACGATGGCAGCCAGGATCTTGCGGCCCAGCAGCCCCTGCTGGAGGCGGGCAGTGAGGCAGTTGAAGCGCTGGTGGCTCAGCATGGCCATCTGATCCTGCAGGGTGCTGCCACTCACCGGGAGCTGGGGGGACACACACAACACCACAGGTCACACAGCGACAGCCCAGGAAGTCATTGGAACACAGAAAACACAAGCTTTGGGCAGGTTGATTACACTGTGCCAAGGGGCGGGTGAAGTTCTTGTTAAGTATTTCTGGGAAGATCTTGTCCAAGGCTTTCTGCTTTGGCCACATCGATCAGAGAAAGCAGCAGCCTGTCCTCCTGGCAGCAAGGGACACTGAGGAATGGCTTCCTGAGAACAACAGGGCAAAGGAACAAACCCATCTTGCCTGTTCCCAGAGAATCAGCCAAGGAAATCTGTGCTGGGCTTTGGAGAAATTGCTCCCCTGCCTGTGAGGAGACGGCACAGTCACTCCCACTGCAGACTCACCTCCTCCAGCACTGCTGACTGACCAAATCCCTCCTGATGGCTTTGCTATTTAGAGCCCCAGCTGCTGTGCTCAGCTGTGCAGCCCAGAATGAGGCTTTGCAGAGATCACAACACTCTAAGTGAGATTTAAAGCAGCCCAGGTTTGGGGCAGCCTGACACAACCCCAGCCGTGCTCTGATCCGATGGGTGAGTTCTTGGAGCTGACACATAATTTTTAATGGGGCACGAAGAATTTGGAAGAAGTTACACAAAAAAAAAGTCACACCATTAAAAATGAGCACGTTTCTCCACTACTACAGGAAGACATTTCAGTAACTTGTGGAAGAATCTCATAATAATTCAGCCCTAAAACAGAGGCCATCAGGATGGAAGGGTGTGCCTTCCACCCTCTGGGAAACATCTAACTCACTGGAGGAAAACCACATCAGGTTATCCACAGCTGCAGAGAACAAAGACTAATTTTGAAGGCATTTTTCTGCTGGACTGAAAGGGGGACAGACAGGGCTCCAAACACAGTCCTACCTGTGACAGGAGAGGATTTACCTCAGGGACATTCATGCCTTCCATGCGCTCAGTCTTCTCTGACTCCCCGATCAGGACTCTCAGTGCTGCATCAGCTGCCTCCTGCTTGCCCTGCTTCTTGCTGTGTGCAGCCACAGCCGGGAACCAGCGGCCTCCAACCTTGGCCTGATAGATAAACCTGGAAAGAAATCCAGAGACCTGTGGGTTTCAGCCTGGTGGAGAGAGGAGGGCAGCAGAGGGAGTTTATTGTCACCCAGACATAAGGTCTGGCAGAGGCAGCAGCTCGCCCGACTGTCACCCCAAACTGCATCAGCAATTTGGATCTTTCTGCCCTTTCTCCAGCACAGCACAACAGCAGCAGTGCAAAATCTCCTCCTGGCCAGGTGCAGCTACTCACTTGGGGTCATGGGGAGGTCCTGACTGGTCCACGAGTTTGAACTCTGCAGCAAACCCATTGGAGCGGGCGTATTCCAGCAGGCCACTGACAGGATTGACATTGAGATACTTGATGAGATCCCCAACACCCTTCGCCTTCTCCACCTTGGACTCCTCTGGAGTGGGGATCCACGGCCCACAGGGCTTCAGGACAGGCTGCAGCAGAGTCAGACAGGACAAGGCTGTTAACACCGAGCAGCTGCACTCACTGCAGGCCAAGGGCAGCAGCAAACCTCTGCTGGAGCCAGCATGTGACCCACTGGGAAAGGGGGGAACACCCAAGTCAAAACACTTGGGTCTTAAAAAGCAGCATTTTGTACCTGTTCAGGCAAGGCATGGGGCACATACTCTCCAGAAAGAATCTTCAAAGCAACATCTGCTGCCATTTGCTTTGCTCCCTTCTTGCTGTTTCCTACCACAGCAGGGAAAATTTGGTCACCCATTTTCACACAGTAGCTGAACCTGACAGGACATTACAGCACATGGAAAGTGTTAACCACAGGTGTCTTGATCTGGTTATTATCCCCATCTCCCACACCCAGTAAATCCTTCTGGGTTATTTCCAGTGGAAATCTGGCGTGATGACCCTTAACACTCCCAGGAGAGCACCACCAGGTAGGGTACAGGACTGGAACTTGCTCCTGCTCTGGCAGAAGAAACAGCATTTTTTCTTTGAAAAGGGACAACTGCTTTGGGTCTCTGTGGAGGCAGATATCTTGGAGGAGCCATGCCCAGAATCCTTGGATAAGACGAGCACTCAGCTCGGTCAGCAAGGGGTCCAGGAATGTGGATACCACGCTGAGGAGGAAGGGTAGGGAGGAAAGTTTCCATCCTCCCTCAGAGCTGACAAGAGCATGCCATACCTGGGATCATGTGGTGGGCCTTCCTGAGCCAGCAGCTGGAATTCAATTATGCTCCCTGACTTCTGTCCATAATCCATCAGCACGTTGATGGGGTGCTTCCCAGTGCCAGGAGGCAGGCTGAGGGGATCTGCTGCAGGTGACACCTCTGCCTCTGGCCTTGGCTCTGCCTCTGGCCTTGGCTCTGCCTCTGGCTGCAAAGGCTACAGTAAGATTAGAGGAAACCAGTGTCAGACTAAATACTGCTTGAGCAGCCTCACAAGTAAAAAAACCAGAACTCACCAATTCCAGTTCCAAACTGTCAGAGAGAAACGGCTCCTCCTGTTTTATTCCACTCTGGTTCTGCGCTTGGCTCAGCAGGGCCCTCAGGGCATTTGCTGCTGCCCTTTGCTTGGCCATTTTCTTGCTCCCTGCTTCTGCTGGTGGGAATTGGTGCCCGTCAATCACTGCCTGGAACTTAAACCTTTGAAAGAGAAAAACAAAGGGGTAAAAACAGGCAAAACTCAGAGCAAGCAAGAAGCCTCTTCTGGGAATTCAAGGGAGAAGGAAGAGCCAGCTCCTGGCTGGGAGAATAAACCCAGGTACAGAAGACAATAACACCAAGGGTACCCCAACAACGTCTTCGTGCTTCGTTTCACTGTATTTCCAGAGCTGTCCATGGCAGATGAGCAGCTCCAGGTTTTGTTCTGGAGGAAGGGGATAAATTGCCTTGTTCCACGAGTGCCAGGCACAGGTAATGGCTGTGGCTCCTGAGAGCAGCCTGCACTGCTCCAGATGCACCTGGTGACCCAGGGTCACTCCTCCCTCTGACTATCCAGGGTATTCACACCATCCCAGAGAGGTGCTGCCTCACAGAAATCTCCTGCCTTTGACATTTCTGTCTCTCTCCTTCCTGTGAGCTCTGCCACAGTTTATTTTCCATCCTCCAGCCTTGGAAGCCTGCACCCAAAGAGAATGGGTCAAACCAGATCTGGACAGGGACTATGGGACTGAATCCATTCATATCCCTTCTTAAAACCAAAACAAACGAAGCCCTAGGACTCCACCTTTAGAAATTAGGCCAATTTTCCTGTCTAGCGGGCCTATTGACATATTCCAGCAGGGCCCACATGGTGCTCTCAGTGTCTCACGGGGGCTCAGGAACAGCCACAGTTCTGCAGGGGGAAGCAGGACCCCAGTGACTGATTCTGCCAACTCTGGTGTCATGTCACACGCTCAGCTCACACAACCTGCCCTGAGCTGCCACCCCACAAAGAGGCCTAGACTGGGGCCATCTCGTCTAAGCCAGGACACCTGCACCCAAACCCTTCTGGGCTCCCTTGACACCATTCCCAGGGTGAGCCCATCTCACAGAGGTGACTCAGAAATCCCGGGTTCCTCTTGTACCAGCAAATTGAAGGCAAGTAATTAAATGTGACAAGACCTAGCAGAGAGACAAATTCCACCTCTGCTGCTCAGAATGAGGTGCAGGGCTGCCAAAGCTGGGCTACCTGGAGTTAAATTTTGGCCTTGTTTTATTGTTTAAGCTGATGGAAGGAACCAACTAGGCTAATCCTTCTGGAATGAAAGGAACATTAATGAGCAAGCCCTTCAGGGCAGAGCTGAGTGGATGAACCCAACTGAAGCCAGATCATTGGAAGCAAACTGAGCCCAGGAAAGGCAGCACATTTTCTTACCGTGGCTCATGAGAGGGTCCACTCTGCTCCAGCATTTTGAACTCATACTGCTGGCACATGTACTGGGAATATTCGATAAGGCCACTAACTGGGTTCTTCTCCTGACAGGCCAACAGTTTCTCTACGGGTGTACATGCCAAAGTGGTTTCGAACTGAGCAGCATAACTGGGGGAAGACTGAGAATTCATGATGGGTTTGGACTCCTCAGGCAGCTTGTTGATACTGTTCAGATTATGTGGGATGTCATCTGAGGTCCACTTGTCATTTTCTGAGCAATCGTAACTACTCAGGCTGGGGAAATCAGACAGAGTGTCCTCAGATGTGTCTGTTCCTGTGTCACCGCTGCCGCCCTCACCAGGCTGCTCTGAAGGCTCCTGTCCGTTCTCTACATGTTCTTCTGATGACGACAAAGTTGCTGTCACCTCCTGGGGGCACAGAGGAACAGGGAAAGGGGGAGGACCTGACTCAGCAGGTGCTTCTGTGCTGGCCTTCAGCCTCATCTGCATCCTCTCGCGTTTCCTGACTGTCAGGGACCATTGTGCAGGGGTCGTGTTCTGCTTCTGGACGTCTCCCAGCTTTTTCAGAGCATTGAGGAATGCATTGACATCCTTGGCCTTCGAAAGCCCGATGTTCTTGGCGAGACCGAGCGCCGTTGTTTCTCCCACTCTGAACAAGTAGTTGCAGATTTTCTCCTTCATCTCGGCCATCTCTGCCTCTCCCAGGACAAGGGTGCTCCCCTCGTCTGCCCTGCCCTCACCAGCTGAGTCTGTACAGCTGGTGCTGTGCTCAGAAGGGCTTCTCTCCCTCCCTGAGCTGGGGCTGGCGATGCTCCACCGCGGGGGGATCTCCTCCCCTTTGAGCAACTTGCCCTCCCTGAGGAGCTTGTACAAAATGCGGTTGACCTCCTTCTTTGTAACTCTGAGTTTACATCTGAGGTCATGCACCGTGCAAGTCCTCTGCTCCCCGAGCTGCCTGAAGATGGTCAGAATTTCTTGTTCGCAGTCCTGCGCCGCAAGAGACAGTCCCTGGAATTTCAGCCTGACGGCATCAGGAGCTCTCCCCAGGCTCTCCCGAGGGTGGTACTGTGGGTGGTAATACCGTGGAGGGTGGGACCGTGGGTGGTGAAACCGTGGTGGGCGCTGGCTGGAAAACCTAGGGGCTGCAGGTGTGCCAGGACACCTCCCCGCAGCTCTGGTGAGTGACTCCTGTGATCCCAGTCCCTGCAGCACACGGACCTCAGCACCCTGCTCTGTTAGGAACTGCTGCTGTAAAAAGGTTTCCGGGTTAGTTTCTTGTGGGGCACGAGGGTAGTTAAAAAACCCCCGGTTAGTGCCGGGGCAGGGAGGTCTGGACCAGGTACGATACGAGCCTCTGTCTTGTCCAGCACCTCTGATCATAGTGCACTGCTGGGACGAGTGGGGACCGGGCTGCTGGCATGCCAGGAGGGGAGCTGCCACACACACCACACCCTCCTGTCCTGGGGAGACAAAACACAAGAGTTCAGAACACAGTGATGCGACTCTGTGACTCCAGAAATGCTCTTTAAACAGCTCCCCTTCTACTGAGGCATCTCAAGCATCTTCCCCTTATCAACTCTGTTTTCTACATTTTTAGGAGTCTAAATTATTCCTGTAAACACGACAGCAAAGTGTCCGCTCAGCACAGAACCAGCAGCCCCGAGCTGCAGGGGAAGGCAACCACGAGAAGCAGCTTCGACAAGAGCAACCCTCTGCTCCTGGGGGACTCGATTCCAGCACCCAAACCACAGAGAGCTCCACTCCTCCGCCCCAGGGAGAGGAGAACCTCAGCCCTGCTCTGCAATCTGAGAAACGGGGGCAAGAGCAGGTGAAAGAGCACGAGGAGGTGAGCTGGAGCAGCACAAATGGCTGGAGCAGCTCAAGTGGTCAGAGGGCACAGAGCTGCAATGGGCTCGCAATCATTTTCAGGTTCACGGTGGAAACAGCCTGAAATCCCCAAGTATCTTTTATTTCCCTGGACACTACACGACCTGTGAAGTATCACACCACAGGGGTGGGAAAGCGACAACACGTAGAGAAATTGGAGAGGTGTACAGCTGGCAACAGTAGGACAAGTATTTTTGGGCTGCAGCCCGAATTTCACTCCTCTCACACAGCGGTGCTGCCCTGCTGGGCTACAGGACATAAGACTCGATTTTTTATGTGCTTTTTAAAATTAAGGAACCCAGCACAGCACGTGTTCCAAGTCTTTGACAACAGGTGGTTGGGAAACTGAGCGGACAAAGACATGGAACACGATACAGGCTGCAACCTCATGACCTCCTTAAGGCACCTCTCCTCACACACACAGCTCTGCCGGTCACAGCCTCACCTTCCCAAAGCTGCCCCGCTCCAACAGCGGCCACCCCGAGCTTCCCCTTCACTAAACAGACGCACTCGGCTGCCGCCAGCGGGAATTATTTTGCAATAAACGCGGGAAGGCCGAGCGCAGCGCGGCGGGTTCCCACTTCCCAACCCCAGGAACCCAGTGCCCCCCTGCCCAGAGACCTCGTGCCCCCGGGCAGGACGGAAATCCCGACGGCCGGGAACAGGGGCTCGGAAACAACGCTCTTACCTCGGTCCGACCCACACACCAGATTGTGAGGAAACAAAGGGGAAAAGGACAGCCCGACCCGCAGCTGGTGTCCCTCCGAGGGGAGGCGGCGGCGGGGCAGGACCGAAAGCGCCGCCAGACCCGTTGCAGTTTCGATTCCCGCAGCAGCCGCCGCTCCGCCCCGCCCCGCAGCTCTCGGAGGGCACTGGCCGCGTTCCGGGACATTCCGGGCTCCGGGACAGCTCCTGCTGCGCTCGGGCAGCGGCTGCGGGAACCCCCGGCCCCTTCAGCGCTGCCCCCGACGGACCCCGGGCCCGTGTCCCGGCCCCGTGTCCCGGGAGCGGCGGCACCGCCGAGCCGGGAGGGCGGCGAGCACCGAGAGCCGCCGGGATTCGAGGGAACAGCTTTATCCCACGCGTTCCGCCCGACGGGGCCCCGGGACACAGTCCCGCCGCGGCACCGGGGCCGGGAGAGACCCCCGGGGGCCGGAGAGAGCCCCGGTACCTGGACAGACCCCCGAGGGCCGGAGAGGATCCCGGTACCTGGAGAGACCCACCGG
>WEKX01011680.1:15487-46642 GCA_013390025.1 Pitta sordida
CCCTGACCCTCCCCGTGACCCCCCGTGACCCGTGGGACCCCCGTTCCCTCCAGGCCATCAGTCCGTGGTGGGGCCTCGCTCTCTCCTTTGTCCCCCTCTTCTCCCTCAGGGATCCCCCATCCCCTTGTGGTCCTGCCACACTTTTTCCTTCTCCCGTGGGGCTCTTTTCCCACGGGCTCCCCATTTCCCCCGGGACTCCCCTCACCCCTATTCATGTTCTTTAAAGCTACAAGTGCCCGAGTCACGTCCCACGCTGTGCCAGGTTATTTCCAGGCAGATGGAGACATTCCCCTCCCCAGTCCCTGACCAGGCAGAGACTCTGGAGCCGCTGGATCCTCCCCTTTCCCTGAGTTTGCTCCAGATCGTGTGAGTTACAAAACTGCCGTCAGGGAACAGATTGTCCCTGTCGTTTGTCACCATCTGGCACAGGGACCCGAGCGGGCGCTGTCCTGGCACCGCTGGGCGTGTGTGGCTCCCAGGCTGGGCCCTCTGCTCATGGATCATTCCCAACCAGAAATGTTGGGAGCTTTTGGATTCACACGTGGACCTGCTGTGGGAGTCACGTTCTTCTCCCGGGTAACAAGTGACAGGACAAGAGGAAACGGCCTCAGGTTGTACCTGCAGAGGTTGGGATTGGATTTAGAGAAAATTTCTTCATGGAAGGGATGTTGAGGCACTGGCACAGGCAGTGGGAGAGTCACCATCCCTGGAAGTGTTCAGAACAGGGGTGGATTTGGCACCTGGGGGGCCTTGGCATTGCTGGAGCAACAGCCGGGCTCAGTGACCTTAAAGGCCTTTTCCAACCCCAACAATTCTGTGATTCTCTGACTGTTGCTGTGGTACAACCAGTGAGCAGTTGTCAGGTCCAGGACCATCGTCTGGGAGTCCCCAGCCCCTCTTGTGCCAGGGGGTTGGTTATGGAGGGCAGCTGCCAGGGATGGCCGTGGGCTCTGGCTAAATTTTAGGGGTCCGTCTGCCTACACTTGCCCATGAATGGGCCCCACACACAAAGATAAGCCCCTCAGAGGTCCCTGGTGCTCAGCAGTGGCTCTGTGTGTCCCAACAGAAGGTGGCTCTTTGTGCCTTCCCGTGGGGACCCTACACCCACCGCGGCCTCTTCCCTGTGGCTTTCCCAAGGCGGTTTCAGTGAGCCTGGAGGCACAGCAGGGCACACAAATGGTGAGCCAGGCCCCAGAATTCCAGGCTTGGCTGCTATCCACACACAGTGGTGCTTCTTTGAAGCTGATTGTTCAGGGTTCGGGAGGTTTTTCAGGTGATTTCTGGATTTAGAGATTTTGGGGCTTGTGTTTCCCTGTGTGGTTTTGGTGTGGGGCTTTTTTTCCTGTAATGAGGAGACTCCTTGCCTAAAAAGGGACCCTGAATGGCCACGGAAGTTGTCACACCTTTGTTCCCTGGAGGGTTTGGGAGCAGAATCCCTGCTGGGGATGAGGCTGCCCGCTGACTGTCCAACACGGGGGTCACTGCACAGGATCAGTGTCTCCCACTCACTTCCCCAAAGCACCAACAGCTCCACAGCTCACGACAACCGAGTTCTTGATCTGTTCTTTCCCTTTTTCTCACTCCTGAGCTCTGCCCCAGCCCTGGTGGCTGTGATTCATCTCTGCTGCTGTGAGGGTGGGGTGGGAAGGTTCCAGCGCTGCCTTGGTGTGACAGGGGCTGCCTGTGAAGTCGTTTGTTTGTCGTGTGTATCCTCCTGGATTGTGACACCCTAAATGTGACAAACATCCACTTCATCCACATGAGCTCATCCTCTGTTCCTCTTTATGGGAAACTGGGCAGACTCCCGACCTGTTTCCAATGGGGAGAGACTGGGAGACCAGGAGACCTGTGGCTGCCGAAGGCCCAGGGTGACACAGCCGTGGCATCTGCTTGGCTGTGGGGGCCCTTCCAGCGGCCTCTGGACATTTCAGCCATGGGAAAACAAGTCGGTTTGTGCTGGAGATAAGGATCTGATAACCAGCTTACATGAGGCTGCCCTGGTGAGTTTGGCAGAGGATGGAGAAAGGCCCATTGCTTGCCCTGGGATGCAGGGCTCATCCTGCTTCCCTGGGTGGTCCTCCGGTCCCCCCACTCCCTCAGGGCTGAGCAGAGGCTTCCCCAGAGGATGGCAGTATTCCCTAAATCTCCAGCATCACCCGGAGGTGCCTCTGGTATCTGTTTTGTTTTGTTTCCCTCTTATGAAATGAGAGGAAATAAATTGTGGCACAGCTCCCCCGCCTGACTTTCTGCTCGGATGCCAGTTCTCAGCTCAGGCTATTGTTCCACAGGCTTTCATTTTGCACTCCTTTATTAGACGCTCTAAAATATCACTTCCTCGCTCCTGGAGGCAGCCTGTTCCTACACGAGAGACTTGCACTCCTGAGTCAGCCCATGGCGGTTTCCGAGGGGCGGCAGCGCTGGCAGTGGTGGGGCTGTGCCCGTGCCTGCTCCTCGCCGCCCCAGGGCCGAGCTCTGCTCTCACAGCAGCGGCGAGAGGCGCAGTTAAGGTTTGGCCTCCTTGCAGAAGCGCCTGTCGAGCCCCTCCAGGCTGCTCGTACATGGAGGGGGGAATTGAGCTGAGCTGTTTCCCAGGCGCTGCAGACACACAGCCAGGAACTGATGTAGAAAATCTCCATAACTCCGGAGCACCAGTTCCCCTTGGAGGGGAAAGAAAAACGCTTTATTTTCTTCCCCTGGATTTTTACGGTGGCTGTATAAACACAGAACACGGGAGATGCTGCTCCATCCCGAGCCTGCAGCCTCCGAAGGGACACCCCGGCCAGGGGCTGCTTTCCAGAAAGGGATTTCTCCCACTGCTTTGCCCAATCTTGCTCCCGACAGAGAGGTTCCCGTGGAAGCAGCAGAGGTATCCAGGGAATTGCAGGAGGAACGACCCTGAGCTTTGGTACAGCCCCAGCAGCTGCCATGTCTGTGCAGGGATTACTCATCCTGCGAGCTCTCGGTGCGGAGCCGAGGGAAGGGGGGGATCCCTGGCACCTCTGCCTGGGAGATGCTCATCCCCCTCGGGCATCCGTGTGCTCCGGGGATGGAAAGTGTTCTCCCAAGGCCTCTGTGGTTGGCAGAGAGCTGCGGAGCCCAGCAGGGGAAGGCAGGTGGGGCTGTCACAGCTGCGGCAGGAGCAGGAGCCGGCACGCCGACTCCCACGGCAGCTGCAGCGGTGGGAAGCAGCGCAGTTTTATTCTGGCTGGTACAAAAGGTACCCTTGAAAAAAAAGAGGCAGCCGTGAAAAAAAAAGGCAGGAGAAGGCAGACTGTGGTGCAGCCACCCGTGTGGCAGGATGTGCCACATGAGCACAGCCTCCACCTTCAGTTCTTGGATGCTCCGAGGCTCTTCCCGTGCAGTTTTAGAGCCATGACAGCATCTCTATGGCCAAATCTACCCTCTGGTGGGCTCCCCCCTCCCTGTGCCACGATGGCCAGTGGCTCCTCTGGGTTGGAGAGGGGCTGTGGGAAGAGCAAAGCACATTTCAGACCGTGGTGTCTCTCTTTGGGCTGATTCCAGGCTGGGCAGCAAAGAAGTGAGTAAAGCATTGCTGCAGGGGGGTCAGACAGGGACCCTGGACACACCACGAACCCAACAGCACCTCTCAGAACTTGTTCTGGAAAGAGGAGCAGCGAGGAGAAGGGGGTTCCTGTCACTGCTCTGAGCCGGTGCATGTGATGCGGTGGTTCCCAGAGAGTGAATCAGTTGAATTAATGAATCCTCCCTAAAGCCAGAATTCAAAGATCTTCCTAATACACGTCAGTTGACACGGCATTAATACTGCCTTCTGTGACCTTTACATTGCCATCCAAGCCCAGGTTCCCCTTTTTGCCCTTTCATATTTAATATTAAATCTGGTTTATCTGCAAGAGGGCTTTATCGTGCTCAGGCAAATCAAAAAGGATTTGATAATCCTTCCCCGAGGCAGAGCCATGGGTGGGGAAAACATCGACCTGAGGGTAAAAGCATCCTGTGCACTGCAGGCAGAGCTCTCCACCGCCGCCCCCCTGCCACTCCTCACCGCACCAGCGCCTGGTTTTCACCTGTGTCGCTCATCCTAATGGCTGACCCTCCCATTTGCTTCAAGGTCAGCACTCTCAGCGAACCCTGGGGGCTGCCCAGGGTGGCAGCTGCTGCTCCTCGCTCCTGATTTCTGTGTTCCTGAGCACAGAGAGGCTCTAATGGACTGTCTCAATGTGTGATGTGTTCAAGGGGAGGCTGGATGAGGTACTGAGTGATACGATCTAGATGTAGATGCTGGGTTAGTTGGATTATAGGTTGGACTAGATGATCTTCAAGGTCCTTTCCAGCCTGATCTATACTGTGATACTGTGATACTGTCTCGCAGGGGAAAGCCTGGCGCAGCTGGGGCTCCAAAGGGCTTCCTCACATGTAGGACTCCTTCGTGCCTCCCACGGGATCCCATTACACCTCCTTCGCTGCTTTTTCTTTATTCACTGCAGGTTTTTTTTTTCCCCACAGCACAAACTGGCTGCTGGCAGAGCCGGCACCACGTGCTGCCAGAGACACGGGAGGGTGAGTGGAGGGAGTGATGAATGGCAGAGGAGATGCCAGTGGCAGATCCCAGGGACGTGTACAGCACTGTAATTGGTCAGCCTGCACAGATTTCCTCCCAAGCAGCACTTTTTCATCTAAAAGAAAGCAAGAAGCTGGAATGTGCCTTGCTTCTTTCATGGCTTCCCTGGAGGCAGCAGCAGCACATTAAGGAGAAAAGAGAAGGAGGAGGAAAAAATAGTCAGAAGCACCAGGTGGCTGAATATCTTGCAGTCTAATTGATCCCTCTTTAATTAGTACAAAACCTGTTGCTCTCAACCAACATTCAGTGCCAGCTTTGGAGCAAGCAGCATCCTCCCTGGCCCTGCGCCAGCACAGCTTGGCATGGAGGGAAGAGAGGAGCCACAGGGAATAACAAGAGGCTGACGGTGCCTCTTGTGCACCTGGGAACAGGGGCAGCCTCCGGCTCCTACTACCTTCTCCGAGGCAGCAGGAGCAGGATGGAGTTGTGTCAGTGCCTGCTGCACACCAGGCGGCCACCAGGGACTCGGGTGGAGGAACTGAGGCTTCCCAGGGATTTCTGTGCCTGTGGCTGACCTCCCTTGGGAACTGCTCACTGCTCCTCACCCGCGTCCAGTCACTTCTCAAACGGAAAAGAGCTCAACTTCATTTGCAGTGAAATGGCTTCTCTGCTCTTTGAGTAGAGATCCAAACCCTTGCATGGTTTGGAGAACCCCCTGTAGGGCTGTGTCCAGCTCTGGGGCCCCAACATAAGGACATGGAGCTGCTTGAGAGGATCCAGAGGAAGCCATGGAGATGTTGCCAGGGGTGATCCCCTCAGGCTGGGAGTTCAGCCTGGAGAAGAAAAGGCTCTGGGGAGACTTAGATCCCCTTCCAGTGCCGAAAGGGGCTCCAAGAGAGCTGGAGAGGGACAAGGGGGAATGGCTGCCCACTGCCAGAGGACAGGGGAGGCTTAGGCTGGATATCAGGAAAAACGTTTTCATTGAAAGAGTGATGCAGCATTGGAGGGGTCTGCCCAGGGATGGGGTGGAATCACCGTCCCTGGAGATGTTTAAGAGTAGGTTCAATGAGGCACTGAGTGACAGGGTTTAGATGATGGGATGGTGATGGGGAATAGGTTGGACTTGATGATCTCAGAGGTCTTTTCCAGCCTTGTTAGTTCTGTGATTCTGAGATATGGGGAAGAAATTCCTCCCCTGTGAGGGTGGGGAGGCCCTGGCACAGGCTGCCCAGAGAAGCTGTGGCTGCCCCATCCCTGGAAGTGCCAAGGTTGGATGGGGCTTGGAGCCACCTGGTCTGGTGGAAGGTGTCCCTGTCCATGGCAGGGGGTGGGGACAAAATGGGCTTTAAGGTCCCTTCCAGCCCAAACCAGCCTGTGATTCCATGAAACCAAGCTCTGGACTGGCTGCTCTGGGTAAGGTGGTGACGTCAAACCTCATCCTCTGCAGCACCCGGCCACATCTCAAGTGCTTCTGGAAATGCCTCCTTATGGTTTTAATTCTTTGGTCCTTGTGACATGTGCAAGGGCCTCCTCCATTGCAGGGTGGCTGTGGGGGCTCTCCTGGCCCCCCGCAGCTTCTCCCCAGCACACCCAGGAGTTGGAACCCCCTCCTTGCCCTGGGTCACTGGTTCTATTGAAATGTTGTAGATGAAGGGACACCTTTTCCTGCAAAGACCCCACCACTGGGTGGTGATGGCTGCTGCTGCTCCAGCACAGGTGCTGTTCTCCAGCAGGAAACCCTAAAATACCCATTTGAGCAGCAAAGTGTCATTTTCTAGCCAGTCCCTGCTGAGAAAACTTTATTATGTTGTGAGCACCAGGACAGCAGGCTGTGGGAAACAGAGATGCCTTCTTCCATCCCATGAACGTGCACAGGGACACAAATGCCAGTAACACCAGCCTGGCATCTCATCAGGCAGCTGCATCCTTCGTGGGTGCTCCTGGGAATTACAGGGAGAGAAGAGGAAGCTTCTTTGAGCTCAGAATGACAAACAAGCCCTGCCAGGCCCCGCGTGCAGCCTCAGCCCTGCTGTCACCGCTGGGCAGGGGATGGAGCAGAAGTGATGAACAAATCCCATCAGGATGGCCCAGAGCAGGGCTCCTCAGGACCTGGGAGCTGTTTTCATGGTGCCAGGCTGTTTGGTTGATGTTCCCCAGACCGCCTGGAAGGTGTGATCTGGCCTGCAGACCTCACACCACGGCACCAATAATTAACAGTAACAAACGAGCCCGTCGGTGCCTGGAATCCCAAGGCTGAGGAGATGAATTGGCAACAGAGGTGCCTCGATTTTACCTTTGAAAAGGAGTGCGTCTGGGATGGCAAGAACTGCAGGACAGGTCCTCAGCTCTTTTTATCTCTGCAGCACGTACAGGAGAGGGTTTCCTGGAGGCTTCCCTTCCTGCATTCAGGAGCTGGGGAGCAGATCTGGGATGCCCAGCTGGAAGCCACATCTCCTCACTCACCACCCACTCCTTGCCCTGGGGAGCTAAAGCTTCTCCAGAGGGAGTGAGACTACGAGCTGCTGACTGGGCAAATGCTGGCGTGCAGAGGCTGGAGCTCAGCACCAGACCAGTTTTCCTGCCTGCGTGCAAAGGCAGAGCCTGAGCCAAAGCCCCTGTTCCGTGCCTGCCCCTCCCTCGTCCTGCCTCCCACATCCTGCTGACTCCCAGCAGGCAGAGACCGATCCAAAACGTTGCCTTGTGGAGCTGCTTGCTTGGGGTTTTCCTCTCCCTTGTGGAAGGCCAGGAGTTCCCTGCTGTTATCAAGTTCTATCCCCAAGGAGCTGTTGAACAAAACAATAGCTATTTTCTTTTTTCCCCCCCTTGTTTTTCCTCCAAAGTGCACTTCTCCTGGCACTGCATGTTCTGGCACTGCTGCAGATGTGTTGCACCGGGCTGGGTGAAAATGCCCAGAATTTCACACCAACAGCATCCTCCTCCTCCCTCTCACTCCTGGGGCTGGGAAAGCGAAGAGCAAATGGACGTGGGGAGGTGGAGATCCACATTGTGGTCATGACTCCCTCTCTCCTTGGAGAAGCATTAATTCTGAGGCATTAATAAACCCAGATTTCATGCTGCACACAAAGGCTGAATGCATTTTGCCTTGCCTTTGTGGGCAGTGTCAGAACTACAGCTGCCTTCATACCGTGGGACTGTGCTGCACTGAGCCATTAATACTGGGAATGAACCTCCAGGGGTTTAATCACCCATCAGAGAGTCCCCCGGGCTGCTGGAGGTGTTTTTAGGATTTTGAGGTATTAGTACAAAACCAACAAAGCCCAATTTATCAATTCATCGTGATTCAACTGCTGCACACCACTTCCCCCCTCCTCCTCCTCCTCTGCTGGCTTCACAACACTCGTAGCCACATTTAGAGATGGAAATTGTTCCTTTTGGCACCCTCCTGGTCCGTATCGGGGGATGGATTTGGGGGCACCGGTCCCTCAGCCAGTGGTGCTGCATTGCCAGGCTCTGAGCAAGGCTTTTGATGTGTTGCTTGGATTTAGTGGTGCTCAGTGGGAAAGGATCCAGCTTCCCCTTATCTCTTATCAATGAGTTCCCTCTGGGAAAGTTGTTTTTGTGCCCTTTGCACACCAGACAACTTGCGTCCTCATTTCTTGAGAGGTGAGGGATGAACTGGAGGGAGCAACCCAGCTCTAATGTTCGTGCAGAGTTGGGGAGCCACGGGAAGCCTCCCTGCAGAGCTGGATTGAAAGAGCACCTGCCATCAACCTCCCACCCTCCTTCCTCCAGCCTCAGCCCAAGGGACCAATATTCTCTTCTGGCAGCAGATGTTTGGAAAGTCCCTCACTGCTCCCAAGGCATCTGGGGGTTCCCTGTGGTTTTATAAAATGCGTGGCAGCTCCTGGCACAGGTGGCCCAGAAACATGACCCCAGCCCCAGCATCCTTCTGCAAGGAAAGGCTGTATCCCCCTCACTGGGGTCTCCCCAAGGTGCACAGAGACCCTGGGAAGCACAAAGCTGTTTCCCAGGGATGCACGGGACGGATCAGCACCTCTGAGGGGAACTTCTGCACCCAGCACAGCCCTTGTCACACGCAGTTTCCCTTTGGCGAGGGTTCCTGCAGCAGGAACGCCTCCAGCATCGCTCCACCGCTGGCCCTGGCGGTGGAAAGAAAAAATCTCCCACGGCTGGCGAAACAGAGGCTCGGAGGCGGGGACAGCGGTAGGTATCGATCATATATTTGTGTGTGTAACTCTGCACAGAGCTGCATCCTTACACACCTGCACAGGTAAATACTCATAGATACTGACCTCTTCAGATTAAAGTCCAAGGCACTTTTTACAGTGAACAGGTTAAAGCCATAGTTTAAAACATGCCTGTTTCTGGGTACAGCTCAGGTTTATGGCAATGCTGTGGGGATGGACTGTCGTCAAAGGGGCCAGTCCCCACTTCTGTCCCCCAGCCAAGAGACTGGCCCTGAAGGAGGGATGCAAGTCCAGGGCCGGATCCTGACCACAGAGACGTGCAAGCAGCTCCCACTGGCAGATGCGTCGGCAGTGCCGACACCCCAGTGAGGGGAAGAACACTTTGGGTGGAAGAAGGAGCAGAGCTGGGTGCGCAGCTTGCAGCACTTGGAGCACCAGAGCCCCTGGCCAAGAGCACCCACCAGGCAGGTGGTGCTGGAGCCTGGTGCCCCACAGGGCTCTGAGGTGGCTCATCCCGAAGGGAAATAACTAATGCCACAGAGAAGCTTTTTCTCTCTCCTGCAAAAGCCCCTCTCTACAACCCTGTGCCCTTTGGATACCTTTCCAAAAGGAGCTTGGAGTCAGCTGAGGAGAAGCTGGGACCAGTGCAGAGCCTGGCAGCAGCATCTTCCCCTTTCAAACTACAGAGGAATCACCTCTCCCTCAGCAAACATTCCTGGTGCCGTGGCACAAGGCTCTGAGCTGGCTGGGAGAGGCTGAGCAGGAGAAGCCCAAGGGTGAGCAGTGCAGGGAGCCAAGGATTCCAGAAATCCCCTGACAGCCCCAGACCCAGGTGGCAGCAGTGGAGGCTTAGCCCTGGCCTCCCAGAGGAACCACCCCCTCTCCTCCATCAGAACTGGTTTCTGCAGAGAGATTTCAGGTTTGGGGTCCATCAGGGAGCCTCCTGAAGTCACGGGTTTGACTGGCCTGGGAGCGTCAGGCCATCCCAGCTGTGACAGTGGTGGCAGCTGTAGTGGTGACAGCGGGCCAGGGACTGCAGCTCTGATTGGGAAGGGCCAGTGTAGGGGCTTTTAGGCTTTCTGTGGATGGCACTGCTCATCCCAAGACATGTAATCCTCCATGTGCGAAGACTGGCTGGGAAAAAGTGTTGGGACCGTCAAAGAGCAGTTTAAGACTTATGATCCAATGGGGATCAGGTCCAGCAGCTCAGGGGCTTGAGATAAGGAAAAGGAGCTCTCTGAGACTTAAGGAGTCCATAGAATCACAGAATCATGGAATCACAGAAGGTTTGGGTTGGAAGGGAACTAAAGCTCATCTTGCTCCACTCCCTGCCACGGGCAGGGACACCTTCCAATGGACCAAGTTGCTCCAAGCACCATCCAACCTGGCCCTGAACACTTCTGGGGATGGGGCAGCCACAATTCAGGGCAGCCTGTTCCCAGATGGAAAGCTGAGATGGAGCAGTCCCTGCAACCTCATCACATTTTTTTTTTCATGCTCAGGGTTTCGTTCTCCTCTGCCATCACAGCCTGAGGCTGAGCAAAAGCTGCAGCTCCCCAGGGAAAGGTGTGAAGCCTGAACTGAATGTGTCCCAGTCTCTTCTCCCAGGTAACAAGTGAAAGAACAAGAGAAAATGGCCTTAAGTTGTGCCAGGGAAAGTTTAGTTTGGATATTGGGAAAACGTCTTCCTGGTAAGGGTGGTCAGGCCCTGGCACAGGCTGCTCAGGGCACTGGTGAATCCCCATCCCTGGAGGGATTTAGAAGATGTGTGGATGTGGCACTTAGAGACGTGTTAGTGGTGGCCTTGGCACTGCTAGGTTTATAGCTGGGCTCAATCATCTTTTAACAATTCCATGATTCTGTGAAAACGTGCCAAGAGCCCGGCTAGAGGAGGGAAGCAGCGTGTGCTGTGCCACTGCTCCCCCCCTCCTGGAGGAAAGGGGGAAGTTTGACTCTTGCACGGCTTGTGCCCAGGGAGCCAAGTCACTCCTTCAGCCGGAGGAGACAACCTGGCAGGGATGGCTTTCCAGACCCCAGGAGAAAAGAGGGCAGACCTTTCCCTGGGGAGAAGTAAAGCTCTGGTGCCTTTGGGCTACACAGCCCCAGACCTGCTCGAGGTCGGCTTCCAGGTAACAGGAATGAACACCTGGGGGGATAAAGGACAACGACTGGTATTCTGTGACCCTCCCTGTCCACCTGTCCTCCATCCTCACCGGCAGCAGCAGCTGTACTCAGAAACAGACATTTTTGTGCGGCAGCCTGGTGTCGCTGCCTGCTGACAACCGTGTTGGGTACAAAACCGTAATTGAAAGTTACAATAACCATTATAATATAGCAATATATTTCATAGTTAAAATAAACTATTATGCTTTCCCCTATCATTAAAAAAAGAAATGAGTAGTAGAGAGGCAAGATGCAAACCCAGGTCAAAGCTCCTTAAGTCTGGACAGAAACATCCATGAGTTTGCAGAGAGAGGACGTGAAACTGTTCTGGTATTTCTGGGACGTTTCCTTGCAGGTGGTGCAGGAAGGAGAGTCATGGAGCTAAAAAAAAACCCCAAGGCTGTGCCAAAAATGGGACTGGCGAGGATAGGTGGGTCCTGGAGGAGTGTCAGGGATTGGCCCCGTTGGACCGGGGGGGTCAGATGCTTCCCAGCTGCAGGAGGTTGGCACCTCAGAACTCGCAAGTTTTGCTCTTGGGCTTTTTGTCCAGCTTGGTTGCTGATCCCAGCTCTTCTCTGTTTGTCTTGACACCCTTTAGGGCATCCAAAGTGATGACCTCTGTGCAGACAGCACCAGCTGAGGAGGATTTCCTGGAGCCAGTTCCTGGAGCCCTTGTGACCGAGAGCTGCTGGTGACCGAGAGCTGCTGGCAGGGTGCAGGGCAGCAGCTCTGGGTGCACAGCCCAGGCTGGATGGCCCTCAGGGCTCCCCTCCCTGCCTGCCCTCACCGGGGTCCTGGCAGCAGGGCTGGAAGAGGCGGGGGTTTAGTCCTGGTGCTGGCCTGGGTGGAGTCTGGTGCCGAGGGCGATGGGTCAGGGCCACCAGCACCAGTGCACTGGCACAGACGTGGGTTAAACACAAGGCTGCAAGGGGTGGGCTGGGGGCTATGGGCACGGGGATGGGAGTTCAGGGGTGTGTGTGATGGGGGTGTGTGGGGGGGCTGGGGAAACAGGCGTGTGCAGGATGCAGGGATGTGGAATGGGAGTGCAAGGGTGGGCAATATGCAGGGTGTGGGAGGGGAGTGCAGGGATTCAGGGGGGTGGGACAGGGGCACAGGGGTGGCGAGGATGCAGGATGAAAGGTGCAGAGTAGAGGGCGCAGATCCAGGACCGCAGGGCCCTGGCAGAGGGTTGTTGGGGTGCAGACTGTGCTGCCATGAGGCCAGGGGATGCAGGCTGGGGGCTGTGCAGGGATCCACCACCCCAGCCCTGTTGTAATCCTGCTGTGGCAGAAGCTCTGTCCCAGGACAAGGGTCTCTTGCTCCAGTTGTGATCCCAACACTCTCGCCATGGTCCTTCCTGCCTCCAGCACCTTGAGGCCCACAGCTGACAGCACCTGCTCTTGTCTCACTTGGCTGGAGTTCTCAGACTTGATCATGAGCCTGTAGGGAGGTTCCTGGGCTCCTGCTGGCGATATCAGTCTTTGAGCATCAATACTTCCTCTGGCTCTCCGACACATTTATGCACCTCACCCCATGCACAGCCACATTTCATGGGCAGTTTGCTCCTATCTGAGGCCCAGGAAGCATTTTTTCTCCACAGGATGCCTGCAGGCCAGGGAAAATGCTGCATTTCAGGCTCTTTCTCAGAATTTGTAACCTTTGCTCCATTACTGTGCTGGAAACCTCCTGGCAGATGAGCAGGAGCATCTGTGGGGCGAGATGGACTGCGGGGCACTCATAGGCACATGGGGAGCAGCAGCTGGGCTAAGAATAGACCTTGGGGAGCTGCCAAGGCAGCAACGCACTCCCAGCCATCCTGTGAGATCAATGACACTAATTACAAGAGCTTGGAAGAACAGCTCATTCCCAGAAGCCAAATTTCTCCTGCCAGCTGAGGACCAGCAGTGATGGCCACTGAAGGTGACGGGGATGGCCAGGCTTGTTCCCCTGCTCCCAGCACCTCTGCAGCACCAGGAGCTCATTTTGCTGCACTGCCACTGTTGCCTTGCAGCCTTCCTCTTCCTCTTCCTGCTCCTCGGCCTCCTGGGGCTGGCGAGCTGGCGCTGCTCTTCACTAACTACTGCTTGTTTTCTAAGTGACTCTAATTGCAGGGCACAGGGAGTGTAACCACCTCACACCACCAGCAGCACAGAAATTCCTCAGCGTTGGGGGTGAGGAGGTGGTGCCGTGGGAGGATGGTGTGTCTCTGTCCCTGTGTGTGCACAAAATCCAGCGTCAGTTATGGAAGGGGAAAAAGCTACAAAGGACAACGTTACAGGCTGGGTGTACCTGGAGTAACACAGTGACTTTGATTCCAACTACTGACACTGCTGGGTGAGGTGTAATTAACAGCGCAGAGTAATTACACGGTTCCTTCATCTGTTTAAAAATATATAAATATTCTCTGCTGAGTTTTCATGGAAAGCAGCAAACAGCAGCCCCAGAGACAGAGCCTGGCAGGGGCCCTGGCAAAGGGCCAGAACATGACACTGGGGCAGGACTGAGGAGGAAAAAAGGGGAAATGGTGAAAGCAGAACCGAAAGTGCTCCAGAAGCAGCCAAGTGACGCCAAGGGTACCTCAGGAAGCTGAACACTGGCAAAAAAGTGAAATGGAGCCTGAGGGGCTGCCCTTCAGCAGGCGTGGGCAGCAGTGCCAGAGGTTGCTGCTGCTCCCCACCAAACCCAGCAGAAATGCCACGAAGGTGATGGGCTTTGTTTTAAACAGATGAAGCACCTGCCCCTGCTACCACATCCCTGGTCAGTGAGCTCCTGCCTGACCCCGGTGGACTCGACCCTGCCAGCTGGGCTCGAGCAGGGACGTTCCCAGCACAAGTGGAGAGGGTTCGACCTCACAGGGGTTTTCATCCAGCACTTCTGAGGCTGCTGCAAAGAACCCACTGGCTTCTCAAAATGCTGGGGGGCTCCCCACAGGTGGTGATTGAGCACCTGGAGACCCCCCCTCGGTGCCTGGGCTGGCCCGCCAGCCCCATCACTGGCCACTGGCTCATGGGCTGGGGGCAGCCCTGCACACTGTAGGCACTGCTTTCCCAGCTCTGGCAGGATTATGACACTGAGGACCAGAAAGAAGCATCCCTTGTTCTTTCCCAGACAGAAAACACTCACAGCTCCAGAGAACCCCCCAGGCAAGTTACAGCCAGAAACTGTCACCCAGCTGGCAATGTGAGGGGGGGGATCCTGTGGGTCCTGGAAAGGCCATGGGACGGAGCGTGGGCAGTGTCAGCCAGAGCCTGCGCAAGGAACACCCACGTTGGTTCCTGCCTGGTGGGACTTGGCGGTGGTGAGAGGGGAGTGCCCCACGGAGAAAAACTCTCCCTCTGGTGTCTCCATTGCTTCAGTGCTTCTGACTTGGTGTTTTGATTTGTTTTCAAATGTGAAGACCTGAGATTGAGTGTGGGTTTCCTGTCCGCCACCGGACGCCGTGGCACAGGCTGGCCCGAGGCGTCACCTCCTGTCCCCTTCCCTTCACCACGTGTAGAGGCACCTGAACAGGGATGCGATTCCCGATACCAAGGCGTTGGCAAAGCTCCGAGCCTCGCTCGGCACTGCTGGTCCCACCGGCTCCGTCCGAAGGGTCCTGCGGCGCTTTAAGGACCAGAAGAAAGTTCACGGAGACCTCGTGACCTGCATGGAAATGCTTCCCGTCCATGGAGGGGCTGAGACGCTGCATTTTAGCAGCTGCTTGAGCTCGTGTAAGGGGTGGGGAAGGAGGTGGAGCTGACTCCGATGGGGCTCTCAGAGAGAGGCGTTTGGGGGGTGCCCCCCGGCACAGCCACCCCCCGCGCCTCCAGCACGGCCGTGAGCAGGCGCTGCTGCTGCTGCCGCAGCATGTCAGCCATCAGCAGGGGCAGGGAGTTGAAGCTGGCACTGAGCTGCTCCAGCTTGGATTCCAGGCCACTGATCTGCTTCTCCAGGTCCTCGCTGCGGTCATTGAGCTCAGTGATGAGGTCATACATCACATTCTGCATCTGGGGAGCGGACACAGGGGACAGCGGAGGGATTAGTGCCACTGCTGCTGCCAGAGCTGACCCCTTCAGCCCCAAGAGCTGCCCTGTCTCAGCCCATCCTGGGAGCTCCCAGGGTTCTGGGACTGGGTTTCTGGACATCAAAGCAAGGAATAGCTGCCAGCCCTCTGTTGCTGAGCAGTGGTAATCCTTGCAAAATGGGGTGCAGGGAGCCCCTGGCTCATGTATGTGTTTCTCCCCCTGCTTTGCAAGGGCAGCCATCCCACAGCAGCTATTCCTGGCTGACATCTACCGAGCTGGAGCATTCTGAGGTCAGCCAGGTCTGCTTGAGCTTTTCTGAGTGAGAAGAAACACTTGGGTGTTTCCTTCTGGCCAAGCCACAAGCACCCTGTGGGACTTACCTTCGAGAGGTCAACAAGGGTGTTGGCTTGGTCACTCAGCTTCCTCTGCTCCATCTTCACGCTCCGCAACCTGGGGAAAAGGAAAGAGCAACACAGCTGCGCACTCTCCCCAGTCCCAAACTGCAGCTGAAGAGCTGCCGGCATCCCAGGCAGTGGAAAACTGTCTCCACGCCCTGCCAGGGACTGGCGCACGGCTCATCTGGCCCCTGGCCTGGTGCACGGCTACTTACTGGTGAATGGCTTGTAGGAACTTCCTCTGGTGCTTCCTGACTTTAGCGTGGTCGATCTTCTTCAGCAGCTTGGTGTGCTTGTAGATGAGCCACGTCTCCCGCAGGACGTTGGCTGCTGCGTTCTTGATCTGCAGAACAAGAGTTGACTGCAGGTCACCAGGCATGTGGGATTTCACAGAGACACTGCTCTGGCTCTGCCATGAATTGGTGTTGCAAGAGCATTTGACTGGCCCCAGCTGGAGTGAGGTGCTCAGCCTGACAGGGGTGATGAGCAGCTCAAGCAGGAGTAAGGGCAGGCAGAGGTCTTGGCCCCCAGTGCACCCTCATCATTGTCCTGCACTGCTCTGGCCCTGGGCTCCTCACCTGTGTGTGAAGTACCCTAAACCTCAGGAAAGAATCCCTAAGTTTTTCTACATTCCTGCATCCCTCTGCCACTCTTGACAGGTCCCAGTTGGGGTGCTGGCACTGGGACGTGACTTCTGCAGGCTCCCCAGCTAAACTGCAGCTCTGACGCTCACTCCAGGAAGAACTGGCTGCTGTCTGCCTGGCATGGAGCCCACAGATCCATATCCATGGCCAGAGGAATGAGACTGACCAGCTGTTCACTTTGCTGTCCCGGTCACATCCTGGAAGTCCTGACTATCCTTGGGGCATCAGGGCTCTGCTGGCACGTGGCTCTGCCTGGGGCTCTGCTCTCTGTGGTGAAGCAGGTGCCCCGGTCACATCCTGCCACTGGCAGGTTACACTTTCAAGGGCTGTACCAGTGCTCATTTTGCCACCATCCCCTCTAAAAAATCTTCCAGATGTACAGCCCATTACATCACACACCACTTTGGTGATGCTTTGCCATGACAAGGCTGCTGGGACTAGAGCTCCTGCAGCCCCCACATACTGGGGATGTGACACCAGACCTTGGCATGGCAGCGACCCCATGGACACCACCCCCTGCAGGCTCGAAATTCCTCCTCAGGGATGGAAACAGCAGGAACCTCACAGGGTGGCTCTCATCTTCAGTAAGCACTGAATCACCAAAATCCGGTTGTCCCCCTGACACCAAGAGAAGTGAGATCATGCTCTGCAAAAGGAAGGAGTCTGTATCCTCCCAGAGGGAAAAAAAAATTGTACTTTTCCCTTCTGGTGTGTGGCTGAGCATCCTGCATCGCCTAAACCCCCAGCAGAGAGCAGATAGTGTTTGCTTTCATTGTAACACTTGCACCTGAGCAGCACCCACAGCACTTGGGCAGCTTCTTCCACTGTGGGACCCAAGGGAGACACAGAGAGGTGCTGACAGCATCCTCCTGCCATGGTACCGCAAATCCCCAGCTCCTGGCCCATGACACAGACCCCTGTTCCTGCTGCCCCCGTGGCACCTTACCCGCTTCGTCAGCTGTGTGTCCATCATGAAGTTGTGGACGTGCTTCTCAGCTTTGGTGAGCTCCAGCTTCCTGGCCACCACAGCCACCACCAGCGCCGTGCAGCCAGCACCCTGTGTAGGGACACCAGGTGTGCAAATAGTCTGTCACCCTCTTGTAGCAGCAGCACTTCCACCCTCACCCTTGCAATCTCCTAATTAACTAAAGCTACGTGTCCTCCCCCTTATCCCAACAAGGACGTGCCACAGTCAGTGTCCTTGAGTGGCTGACGGTCGCTGAGTAATTAACGGGAGAGGTCAGGGCTGTTGACAAGGACAGTGGTGGTCAGTCATGAGCCTGTGCCACCCCAGGCCAGGGAGGTGCCCACAGTGCCTGTAGGATGGGGATGGGGAGCCCCCCACTCCCAAGAAGGGTCTGGGGTGGGAGAGCAGTGGGGAAGCACCAGAAAACCTGAGTGAGAGCGTGGAAGGCACCCCAGACCAGGTGCCACCCCCAAATCCCCGTGTCTCCCAACAGCACCAGCTGGGAGCTCACTTATCCCAGCTGTGAGGGCCCGATCTGTGCAGCAGCCATCACCTCCAGAGCACATTCATCTATGGAAAATCCAGGCCCTCTTTCCAGAGCCTCCCTGCTCTGCTCCTGAGTTCTGTCCACTGCTGCCTGCGCCAGCTGAGCCACTCCCCTGCAACGCTCTGGCAGAGCCATGCCAGCCTGGCAAGCCCTCCTTAATTTAATAAAGAGTCATTAATTAACATGCTGAATCCTTCAGCATCCTCAAAGGTCCTGCTGCGTGCTCTCAGCTCCCATCACTTGTCTCTTCCTGGCAGGGTGGCCACCCCTGGTGCTGTGGCCTGGGGAGCAGCAGAGCCCTCAGCCCCAGTGGGCACAGGGAGTGGGAGGGCTGTGCTGGATGCGGGGGGCACTCTGCCAGTCGCACTTCAAAGTAACCACTGGCTGGGAGAGAGCTGAGGGAGCTGCAGCACCAGGACCCCTCAAGCCCAGCCAGTGGCTGCTGCCCCGCAGGGAATTGCTGCATCACCCCTGCCCAGAGAGATTTCCTCCATTGCTTGGCTCCCACTAATGGCACCAGCCTTGCTGGCATCCAACCTCATCTCAGACAGATCAAAGACTTGCAGATAATATAAAATTAATGCCTGTCAGCAGAGCCTCCCTGGCTGACGGATCTTATGGGGGTGCCAGCTCGGGCTGCCCTAGCTGGGAACAGAGATGGCTCCAGGGCCTGGAGCTAAGGTGGGCTGGATGGATCTGTGGAGGAGCCATGACCACAGCAACCGTGGCCACTCCTTCAGCAGCCTCGGATGGAAATTCCCATGAGCCGGGACATCCCATGGGGGCCTTGGAGCAGGTATGCCAGAGGCCCTGGAGGATGGTGACCCTTTGGCCAGAAGGAAAGGAAGCCATGGCAGAGAAGTGATGCCTAGCGGGTGTTGAAGGGGTCCCAGCTGGTCCCAGTTCTTGGCAGAAGCCAACAGCACTTGGAATCATTCTGAGCTATGGAAGTCAGGTGATGTGGACCAGGATGACCAAGGAATGCTCAGGGCCCCTCTGCTCCCTGGAGACATCAATGAGCCCACCGAGGGTGAGTCCTTCCACCCTTACTGAAAGCAAACCCAAATCCACCCCAAATTCACCAGCTGGGACAGCTCTATCAGCTTCCAGGCTGTGAGACCTCAGGGCTGGAGCCATCACGCCTTGTACACAGACAAAGCAGCTGGGAAATGGGTGCCTGTCAAATCCACCAGCCCTGCTGCTGTGATGGGGACAGGCAGAGCCCACGGGACAGGCAGCTGGCTTGGCACAGCCCTTACCATGATGCCAGTGAGCAGGCAGACTCCCTTCCCACAGTAGGTGTGTGGGACCATGTCCCCGTAGCCAATGGAGAGGAAGGTGATGGAGATGAGCCACATGGCACCCAGGAAATTGCTGGTTACATCCTGCTGGTCGTGGTACCTGCCAAAGAGACACAGACGTCAGTGCCACGGCACGGGACAGGGGTGGATGAGGGAGAAATGGGGGTACCTGGGCATAGAGGCTGTGTTGGGGTCAGGATTAACAACACAGCAGGATGTCCCACAGCAGCAGTGGTTGCACAACTTCTGGCACAGGAAAACCCACATGGACAATATCAGAGCAAAAACTCAATGGAAAGAGCTTCTGCTTTCAGTCAGAACTGTCACCACACCCCACTGCCTGTGTCCCCAGCGTCATGTGGTGCTGTGGTGAGAACCAGCTGTGGCTCTCCAAAGCCCTTCACCGTAGCAGCCCATGGCTGGTGTCCTCTGAAGGCTCCTGCCGCTGCAGCCTGGGCTGTGCCAGCCCAGGAGACCCAGCAAGGGACAGGTCCCACTGAGCCTCCAGCACACACTTGGCTCTCAGATGGTGTTGGGAAAGGGCTCACACACTCAAGACACAGCACACACCGAGTGGCTGTGGCTTTAGGGATGCTGCAAACTTTCCATGGCCATGTCCCTGCTGAGCTGTGAGGTCAGCAAACTCTCTCCATCCTGGACATCACCTGTGGCTCCTCCAGCAAACACAACCAGGGACCCCAGCCACCTCCAACTCCCCGGCACCGGTGAAAGCCCAGCCAGGGCACACAGGGATGCTTCCCAGGGGATCCAGCATTGACTCCTGGCAGCAGAGCAGGGCCTGGCCCCGTCTGCAACAGGACTTGTCCCCAAGCCCTGGGGTGGACAGGGGCAGGCAGCACCTTTGTCCCGCCGTGGTGTTGGACAGGATGATTGCCTTCCTGCCTCCCTGGAAGGCTTCTCCCAGCCTCCTCATGGAACCCTGAGAGGGAGAACAGATGCAGCTTTTGGCAATCCCAGCTTCCAGCTCATCAATCCCAGAGCAGTTGGGTTTTGTCCTCTTCTGAAATGTTTTCCCCTCAAGTAACTGGAGACTCAAATGAGATCCTGGTGCAGGAAAAGGCACCCTCAGCCAGGGTGAGAGCTGCTCTAGGCAGGAGTGACCAGGGGAGCAGGAGCCCATAAACACAATGGTGCTCCCCCAAATCCCAGCGCTGGCAGGGGCACGTACCCCCTGTCTCAGACCGTGCATTCCCCTGGGAAGGGCTGAACACAGCTCATCCCGCAGGACGGAATGTCCTTCCTGAGGGGATGATCCCGAGAGAATCAGGCTGGACAAGGGAGTTACAGCCCCACTGGACAGATGGACATTGTCTCTTCCAAGCAGCCCCTCGGGGCTGGGATGCACCACGGCTGGTGTGGGCAGGGAGGGGGGGGGTCACCCACTCATGCCAAGGACTGCAGCATCAGCCAGATCCCACAGCCCCTCTGTCACTGCCACGAGCATCCCCCATCCCCACCCCACGCCGCCGGCAGCCCCAGCTCGGCTGAGCCCACCCTGTCCCAGCTCCAGGCCGGGTGCCCCCTGTCCCGGCGGTGGGCTGGCAGCACGACAGGCACACGTGCTGGCCCCCGTGCTCGCCGTCGGCGGCAGCCCCGGCAGCGCAGGCACCGCAGGCGGCAGATCGGTGGCCAGGAGAGCGGGCGAGTTGCTAAGCGACTCCTGCCTGGGAAAGCTGAGCCCCCCGGCGCGCACGGGAGGATGCTGCGCCCACGGGCATCACGGCAGCCCACGGTGACGAGGGGACGTGCCACGGCCGTGACACTTCAGGCCGGGGACTGCGCTTTGGAGCGGCACAACGACCTCAGAGCCTCCTGGCCTTGGTAGGGGATGGTCCTGTGAGCCACAACAAACTGGTTTCCAGTGCCGGTACAGCAACCTGCCATCAGCGGGGACAGTGGGTTGCCCTTGTGGGAGCTGTGTGACACCCAGGCTGGCACATGCCCCAGGGACTGTGTCTCTCTCACATGTCCCAGGGGTTCTGCATCCCCCTAGTCCTGCTTCCCCTGGCATTGATGCATCTCCAGACCTCTTCTGCCACTCTATATACAGAGGGAGGTGATGGCAACTGTGGTGCTAGTGATCTGCAGTGCCTCAGTTGTGCCATTTCTGGGATTTTTTTTTCCTCTCTAATGGTTCTGTATTTATATTGCATTTTCCAGCCTAAGCCCTGCTAGGTGTACAATCACCCTCTTGTGTGTGTCCTCGGTGCCTGTCTGCCTGGTCCCTGCTTAGGAGGCACAAACAACAACCTCCCAAACACAATTAAGCAGGGCCTGAGGATCCAGCCCATATGGAGAGCATCATTAAGTGAGGCAGGAAGGCAAACACAGACTGTTAAAGCTCGTAAAATCTCAGTGTGCCGTCCCACATCGCTGCCACAGCACTTGGAGCTGCCCTTTGTGGGGTGACCAGAGCAACAGGTCTCACTCTGGGGAAGAGGAGGGGTGGCCTTGCAAGCACCGAGAAGCAATCTGAGTGTCCCAGGTGACACACAATTGTCAGCTGTTGTGTAGTGCCAGTGGAGGTGTGACCCCTTTTACCTTAATTACGAGGATGACACGAAGCTGCCACAGCAGAACACAGGACACCCCGTGGGGGACATGCCCTCCCTGCCCTGAGTTGAACATCTGCTGCCAGCACCTTGCACCATGGCCATGGAGAAACCCCCCTGGCGCAGCGCTGGGGATGCCACCACCACGGTCTGCCAGTTCCCTTGGTGGGCAAAGAGTGGTGGCAGGTCCACGAGAGATGGAGGTGGATTGGGACCCACCAGGCCAGTCACCACAGCAACCCCAGCGCCGAGCACACCAATGCAGGCACGGTGCCATCTGGCTCTGGGTTTCCCACCACAGCGTTGCCATGGCAGTCAGTCACAGCAGTGCCAGAGCCTGAACCAGGCCCCGCCACTCACCAGTGGCACCTCTGGCCTCTCCCCATACACAGTCCCCCAGCCCCTGCCATTCTCCGTGTCCCTGACTGGCACTGCACACCATCCCCCTGCACAAGGGCCCTGCCCGGCCCAGGCAAGGCCAGGAATGACCCTGCTCTGCCTCCTGCCCCAGGGATGGGGCTTGGTGTGGGGGCACCATGGCAGCAGAGGCCCCAGAGCCCTGCACCCCTCCCACAGGGTGCTGGGACATCACAGCTCCACCAGGCGCCCCAAACTGCAGGAGCAGGCGGGATCCCAAACCACCAACTGCTGAACATCCAAAGATGCTGCACATCCCCATGCATCCTGAACCCCAGATCATCCCAAACCTCCGTACATCCCAAACTGCTGAGCTTCCAACCCACCACGCATCCCAAACCTCCGTGCATCCTGAACAGCTGAGCATCCCCAACCACCAAGCATTCTGAACAACTGAGTGTCCTGAACCACCAGGGATCCTGGACTGCCACATATTCCAAACCGCTGTTCATCTTGAATCACCACCCACCCCAAAGCATCCCAAGCCCCTCTCACCTCTCGCACACACGGACTGTCCATGCAGCGATGATCCAGAGGGAAATGCTGAAGACCAGCAGCACTGTCCCGGGGCAGATGGTCATGAGGGTCTTCATGACGAAGCGGGTGTTGAAGTTGATCTTGTTGAGCGCCCCAATGCTGCGTGAGGAGGCATCAGTGAAGAGCTTGCTGTGCAGCAGCATCACCCGAGCGATCAGGTAGAGGCGCAGGAACATGGGGATGGACAGGATGATGTCCACATCCGCCTCTGCCCGAGAAGGAGTGTAGGAGAAAGCCAGGCGGGCTGTCCAGAAAAATTTGTACTCCCCAGGGATGGGGTGTATGGCACAAACCAGCATCTCCAGGCTGATGTAGAGGATGCGCTCATATGTCATCGCTATCCGCCAGTCGTCGGCTCCGTTGTCGATTACAAAGAGCTACCGAGATGCAAAACCAGGTGGTTACTGGTGTCCCCGGCCAACCTGCCCTGCTGCCACCCTACAGTGTGGGATCCGACACCAGAGCCAAAAGGAGCTGGGTGTGGCTTGGCCAGGAATGCTGGAGATGGATGGGGAAGGAAAAGGTGGGAATGCGCCATCACCAGCCCCTCTGCTGCTCTGTCAGTGTGTTTTGGGGATGGTTCCAGTGCTGGGGACACCCCAGAAAGCTTTAAGGTGCCCAACCCTTGAGCACACACCCAGCACAACACGGGGACAGCTCACTCAAACACCAGGAGCCCAACTCCCAGAGCGGCTCCCTCAGCTGGGCCACAGAGACAGACAAGCTGTGCTGCCACCCCAGCCCCCCTGCTCCTACTGGTGCTGCACTGATGTCACTGACAGTCACCACACCTTGAATGCCAGGGCAATTTTTGGGGAGGGAACGCCACAGTCAGAGCATCCAGCTGCTGGCTGCGATGGGATCCAGTCGTCATGGCAACCGTCAGTTCATCCTGGGTACCAGCTCCTCTCCCACCGTCAGTGATGGAGTCAGGGTCTCTACAGGAGCTGGGGGGGATGGCAGCTCAGGCTCGTCTCTCTGGGATGCCACCAGAGCCCCAGGAGTCCCCCACCCCATCCTGCCTTAGTAGGTCTGTTCTGAGGTTGCCATTGGCTTGTCCCTGCTGCCATGGGGACACTGGTGTCACCCTCAGAAACAGGGACGTTCTCAGGGCCTCTCTTGCAAGCAGCACTTGGCAAAGGCACCACTAGGATGGGATCCAAAGGGGATGCGACAACCAGGGCTACTGTCCATGTCCTCGACCCTGCAGGCATGAAGTGACACCGGCTTACTTAGGGTTCCAGGACCTATCGCTGCCAGTCCAACCAAGGCAGTGGGTGGGATGTAGGTGGGGAGCGTGGCCTGGCTGGCACTGGGCCCAGGAACAATCCTCCTGCCCCACTGGCGGCCCCAGTGCACCTGTGCCAGCTGCCTCGCTGGCCTGGCACAGCCCCCAGGGCTCTCCCTGGGGATGGCAGGAGCCATTGGGACTGACTCACAGAGTGGCCGTCCCGGACACCTCCCTTTCTGTAGGGAAAGCTCTGCTCCTTTGAGCAGCCTTGTTTGAGAAAATGTTTATAAAAATGCTCCAAGCTGTCAAGGGAGATCCTCAGGCATTTAACAAGCTGACAGCCCATTCCTTCCTGGAAAAGGGTGTTAAAATAAACAAATTAGCAGGAGGAAAAAGGCAGGAGTCTTTTGACAGCACGGACGGGTGTTGCCATAGTCCCAGGCACTGAAGGGAAGGAGCAAGGAGGGGGTTCAGGTAGGTTTCCCTGAGCCAGCCACTCTCAGCTCTCCACCTGTGAAACATCGTTGTGGGTTTCCATGGAAACCCAGTGTGGTCCAGTGGTACCCAAGGGGGCATCCCCAGCATCACTGGCTCCAGCAGGAAAGGAACAAACGTGTTTGTCATCACATCTCCAGGCAAGCGAGGCCCAGGAAAAGCCACCAAGGCACAGCATGGGGACAAAAGCCTCACCAAAATGCACAAGCAGCCCCAGGCACTTCAAGCACAGGGATGAGGGGGGCTTTGCCTCCCCCAACACCCTGCCTAGAGCTGGCAGCCTCACCAGCACTGTGTTCCTTCCTGTGGTGATGCAGCCTGGCAGGGAATGGCACATTCTTCATCTCCATCAGGCACCAGAGACATTGCCGGGGGCCGAGTGATGCTCCAGCCCCACAGAAACTGAGGCACAGGAAGATCTTCAAGCATCCCAAAGAACTATTTAATGCCGTTAGTGGGATCATACAGTTGCAGACAGATTTGGGTTGGATGGGAGCTTAAAGCTCACACCTTCCACTGCTCCAAGCCCCATCCGGTCTGGCCTTGAACACTCCCAAGGACGGAGCAGTGACAGCTTCTCTGGGCAAGAGAGGAAGAGGGGATACTGAGGGAAGAGGCTGAAGCAATTGCTTCCTGGAGGCTGGGAGGTCTGACAATGCCATGGCCAGACGAGCAGAGCCCCCCCCGGGATGAGAGAGACAACAAGCCGAGGATTTAAAGCTCTGGCAGTTCTGCTCCATCCCAGCTGGATTATCAGCAATGCCTTTATAACACTTTAGAGATAACAGGGTGATCAGTACACATCTTTGTGTGGAGCACATCAAGTGAAACCAATCTCATTTTCCTCCTTGCCAGTGTAACTGGGCTGACACAGCAGGACTCTGGTGAAGTTCGGACTCCAGGAGGGAGGGAGAGCAGCGGGATTTTGGCTCTGGTCAAGACGGGAGAGGTGGGATGACCTACACGCCGTGTGGGTGGACGCTGTGTTTGCACAACCTGCTGCCAAGAACAAGCAGAGGAAGCAGCGAGCACCGGGACACGGCTCACCCAGCTGACCCTGACTGCTGCCCCCCCCAGGGTAAATATTATTCCAGCAAAACCCGGAGCTCTTAAATATTTGCTTTGAGCAGCCCACCCCCAGGCTGGTGCGGGCAGGCGGAGCTGGATGGGGGGCTGCCAGGGCAGGGAACTTTGGCAGCAAAGCCACAAACACCCTGAGAGGGACAAGGTGGGATTCTGGCGTGCTCAGAACCAGGAGCTTCGACATCCCTTCCCAGGATGCTCCTTCTCCTGACTGGTGATTCATTCCTCCCATGCCCAAAACAGGCCGGCATCGTGCCGAAGCTGGATCCCGCAGGGAAATGCAGCCTTCCTGCAGCAAAATGAGAGTCCTTTAACTTCCCAGGGAGGAAGAGAATGTGCAGCCCTGATTAAGAGAGGATTTCACAGCTTTCCTTGGCACCTCGGCTGGTCTGAGCCCTTCCTGGCCACAGCTTCCCCCAGCCACCAGCAGACCCACCACACGTTCTGGGCCCAGACAGGCCTGTTGGTGCCCTGACTGTTCCCTGAGATGCCTCACCGGCCCCCAGGTCCCTGGCAAGGAGGGAAGAGGCTCCATGCAGGGTGTGAGCTCAGGTACCACATCCCACCCAGGGGCCTGGCCAACCCTGCAGCCCATCCCAGCAGCCCCTCGCTCGGCACCGACAATGGCAGGACCTACCTGCACCTCCCGCGTGTGGTAGGCGATGATGAGGCCCAGCAGGATGACAGTGGAGAGGCTAATAAGGCATTTCAGGGCCAGGGAGAACATGGAGTCCTGCAGGGCGAGAGTGAGGAAGGCATTAGGGGCTGGGCAGCTGTGGGACCCTGCGGGCACTAGATTCCACACCCCAAGGAAGGTGCTGCCCCCCAACACCTGCTATCCCCCCACAACAGCACTTGGGCTGCCTCAGCCCCCTCACTGAGCAGCTTGGGCACCATCAGCACCACTGGTACCTCCAGCATCACCAGCACCCCTGGTTACCACCAGCACCGTGGGGTCCTTCCCCAAAACTCTTTTTAAAATCTGGTTCTGCCAAGTGCAGTTTCCAGTCTCCCCTCCCTGAGGTGTGCGACAGCAGCACCCTGGCTCCATCCAGCCTGAGCCCAGTATCACAGCACCCAAATGGATGTTCTAACTAGATTCTCCTGCTAATTAATCTTATGTAAATTAAATCAGCTACCGATTCACTGGTGGCCAAAGCTGCTGGTCCCCTGGTCCCCACTGGGGATATAAGGACACAGGGAAGCTCACGTGAGCACCAGCCACAATCCAGCCCCACTAGTGCCAGGCCATTGGCAGCCCCTCACCAAGGTTTTACGCCCATCTCACACCCGCCTCATCCCCAGCACGGTGAGGCCGGTCACACTCCTGACATACTGAGACCTGGCACGCTCGTGGCTGGGCTGCCCTCAGCCTCACTCGGCTCCCCCTCACCAGTGCTCCTCATCCCGGGGGGTGTTTGCACGCAGAGAAGGGACTATTTGCTGTGGAGGTGGCGCCGCATTGTTCACAACTTGGCTCTGGCCAAACAATTGTGTGGATATAATGGCTGGTGTTGAGAGAAGTGCTGGGACCAAACACCAGCTATTAATAGGCAAACTCTGAGGCAGCTCTGGCCAGACCCTTCCCAGCGGCACCAACCCTGCCTGATGCACGGGCACGCACTGGCTCACCTGCCAAGCAATGCCCACTCCATTTACCAATGCCTCCAGCCAGTGCCGGGTCCAAAGAGCCATTCCTGGATCTAATGCTCACAGCAAACAACACGGTCTTGGCTGAAATGGGGCAAGACCTTGGCACCCCCAGCACGTCCCCCTGCACCATGTGGGTGGCAGGACACTTCACCCCGGCAGTGCCATAGTAGGGGGTGGGAAGCAGCAGTGCCATCCCCCAGGAAGGAGAGGCTCTGTCCTGCCCACACCGGAGTGACAGGCAGGGAGCAGGCAAATCCCAGCCACTGTGTCCTCCCTTCCCAGCTCAGCCCTGGGGGCAAGTGGATGGGGTCATAGGGCAGAGCTGGGCCAGCACCAGCAGCACCGACATCCCCATCCAGCCTGTCCTGAGCACAGGTGCTCCCACACTCATGGTCACGTCCCTGCCAGTGAGCTCTGGTTTCCCACTCGAGGTTGCTGGGGGCGGGGGGATGAATACACAGTCGCCTGCTGCTGTAGATCCACCCAAGGGCCCGGGGAGGCCGAGTGCCAGGGACTCCCCTGCATCCTGCGGTTGTTGGCACAAATGTTCCCGTCAAAGTGGGGCAGGGGTGCAGCAGCAGGTCACAGCTGACACGGCAGTGCTGACTCACAGGGTCTTCCCCAGCTGACACAGCAGCTCAGTGTGCCAGGGCCAGCGAGCATGACAGCGCTGCTGGCAGCTCGGGGAGGGGGGAGAGTCCCCCCAGCACCAGGCAGGCGGGCACAGGGAGCCTGCAAGGGTGGCTGCGGCTCAACAGGTAGTTGGCACAGGTGGCGGACGGTGGTTTGGCCTTTCTCCTGCCAAAGGAGAATAGGAACCACCAGGAAAAGGCTCTGGCA
The DNA here is from genome assembly GCA_013390025.1 of Pitta sordida. Taxonomy (NCBI): domain Eukaryota; kingdom Metazoa; phylum Chordata; class Aves; order Passeriformes; family Pittidae; genus Pitta; species Pitta sordida. The sequence goes on from WEKX01011680.1 coordinate 43,047, forward strand.
GCTGATCATCCTTGTCCCTCAGCAGGGGAGCCAGGGATGCTGGCTTGGCACCAAGGCCTCCCCCTGCCTCAGACAGAGGAGTGGAGCTGCTTCCCACAGCCCCCACATACCCACTGGCTCTGTCAAGCACAGACAGTGCTCAGGAAACCCCCTCACCAGGCACCTCTGTAGGGAGGCAGCAGGGTCCCCGACACCCACGGGACCCCCAGCCATGTCCCTCCTTTCCTCCACCTCCTCCACCCACACTGCTCTCCCCACTGCCCTTGCTGGATAATGGCAGGAAATGGTGAGCAGCCCCTTCCCACCCTGCTCCTTCCCCTTCGGCAGTGGCATCATGGCTTGGGGACTGCTGCTGGCTGCTCCCCAGCCCCCTCAGCAGCGCTGTCCCGCTGCCACCCATGGGTGCTGGTGCTGATGCCTGCCCCTCTCTGGATAGGCATAAATAACATGACAGATGTCTATACAAAGAGTTATTCATATCGCTGCCAACCAGCGCAGCCCGGGAGCAGAAGCTGGAAGGGATGTGGGGGGGGAGAATTATAAATAAAAGACACTGTCCTGCAAAAAAAAAAAAAAAAAAAAAAAAAAGGGAAAAAAGTGGAAGGAAAGGGTGTGGAGGAGGAGGGAGGGAGGGAGTGCTTCGCTGCACCACCAAGGGCAGAGTGCTTTGAGGAGCACCTGACCATGCCAGCAACAGGCACCGCAGACCTCAGTGGGCTGGTGACCACTGCTGTGGGCACACGGAGCAGGGCTCGGGGCAGCAGCTGCCAGCACGTGGCCTCAGTGGCCCCCAGACCCGTGGGTGCCTTGTCCAGCACCTGTGGCATCCACTAAGGCTCCGTCCCTAGCCAGCCTGTCTGACCCTGTCCCGCTCTGGATGGGCCAAACAGCTCCATGTTCATCCCACGGGACACCAGCTGGGCCAAATGGCTCTGTGGTTATCCCATGGCACACCAGATGCGGCGAACCACTCCGTGCTCACCCCACCAAGCCCCGTCTGGTGCCAGCAGCCCACCCCAGCACCCCTGGCCCCATCGGTACCTTGGAGTAGAGCCCCCAGGAGAGTTCGGTCTCGATGACCATGACGACAATCCCGAACATGCCAAAGATGAGCGCGTAGTCGCTGAGGCGCTTCCTCTTCTCGAAGAGCGCCCGGCGGTGCCCAAGCCGGTAGCCGATGTTTTGCGCCTTGCGCTTGGGCCCCTTGGCAAAAGTGGCGGGGACCGGGCGGGCAGGTGGGCGTGCGGGACGGCGGGTGGCGGGCGCATGGTTGTCCTCCCGCGAGACGACGATTTCGGGGGGTCCCCCGGCACCGAAGAGCTGCAGGGGTTGTGCCTCCGGCTCAGCCTCGATGAGGTTCCGTCGGGACGCGCTGAGCCGGCTCAGGGGCTTCATCACCCCCCCGCTGTACTTGCAGGAGCTCATGGCAATCTCGGTGAAGGGGTTGCTNGGCCCGGCCCCGCAGCGCCATTGGCCACGCTGGGGCTCCCCGCAGGCTGACATCATCCCCGCCCGCTCCCCGCTTTGTATCTCCCCCTCTCATCACACNCGGGGTCGTTCGGGACTTGTAGTGCGCCGGGTTGCACCGGTCCCCGGTACCGGCGCTCCCCGACGGACAAGTCCAAAACGACCCCCCACCCGTTTTACCCCCTGGGTTCCCCCATGGGCGTTATATAACCCCCTCCCCCCCTAATCCCTTTGTAGAGGCTGGAGATTATGAGCAACAGCTGGAGTGGGTGCTCCCATCCTGGGGGTGGGTCATCCCACGGACGGCGGGGGTGGGAGGTGCATCCCAGGATGTGCCCAAGGAGGGGGTCAGGGTGATGGTAGACCCGGAGTACGGGATCTATAGGTATAGATGTATATATAGGGCCCTAATCCCCCTCTGCAACCCCACAGCCCACTCAGTAACACCCTCCCCCCCGGCTGTGCCCAGCTGTTGCAGGAGAGGAGCGGATATTAGGATAGGAGCTTGGGAAGCAGAGATAATCTGTAGGGAACAGGCTGCTGAAAACCCTATTATAAGACACCATAAAGCGTCCAGCTGGTGACCCCTCCACCCAGGCAAAAGGAATTAAACTGCACCCCTGCCCCTCAAAAGCTGGGAAACCCATGGTGGGGGTGACGGGGCATTGCCTGCGTGTGTCCCTCCCCCAGCAGTGAGACACAGCTCCGGTGTGGCAGTGGTTCTCCATGTCACAGCTTTATTCCAGAACAGGAAGTGCTGGCATGAGGTGGAGGGGGGGATGTTGGGGGACTGGGGAGGGGGGAATGCTGTTCCCAAGTCTTAGCAGAGGGACGTGGAGCTACAGCCTTCTGTGGAGTGACTGCAGGAGTGTTTCCAGCTGCTCGCCCAGGGCCAGTTCATCCCCATCATTGGTGATCACCCAGTCGAAGGTCACTCCCTGGTCCAGGCCGCACTCAGACTCAGCGTCGTCCACCCCTGGAAGCAGCAGAGCCCAGGGAGGCCCCGAGGACAGTCATGATCTGTTGTCTGTCCTTGCCACCATGGCCTCATCCCCCAGAGCTGGGGGGATGATTCCAAAGACTCTGGCTCCTACTGCCAAGGAATGGTGGTGGAGGAAGCAGACCCATGTCCATGGGGCAAACCCCAGTTTTGGTGCTGTGTTTGGGGAAGTTGCCCTTCACTTGCTCACCAGCAACAAAGACCCAGTTTCTCCTCTTCCTTGTCTCCTCAGTAGCCACAACTCGCACGGTCTGCACCACGTCCCCATAGATGTCCCGGAACCACTCCACGTCCGAGAGGCGCCGTGTGTCACTCACCACCTGTGCAGGTGCTCCATCAGCACCCACCCTGCGCCCATGGTGCCCCCTGTGCCCCCCCAGCAGCTCACCCACACCGGCTGCACCGCCCCCTCCACAGCTGCCCGGCAGAAGAAGCCGGGGTCGGTTTGGCGCTTCTCCTCGCCCCAGCGGATCATGTCCTGCCGGAACCTCTCCTTGTAGGCACTGGCATCCAAGAGCCGCTGGAAGTCGAGGCCGTGCTCCTGTGGGAAGAGGGGGGTCAATGGGCATGGCCTGGGTCATGGAACATGGCACGGCACGGCATAGCAAGGGCTGGTGTGACATGCATGGCTGAGAAGTGCATGGCACAGCATTACGGCACACAGTGTGAAGTGGCATGAGCACGGCATGACAGAGCCTGGCATGGCATATCCTGACATGGCACGGCGTGGCGTGGCATGGCACAGCTCAGCATGGCATGGCAAAGCATTGTATGGCACAGCATGATGTGGCAAGGCAGGGCACAGCTCAGCACGGCGTGGAACAGCACGAGCATGGGAAGGCACAGCACAGCACATGCCCTGGTGTGGCTCAGGCCCGGCGGGGAAGGGACAGCACGGCACAGCACGGCACAGCACGGCAGTGTCCCGGCACAGTGTGACACGGCACGCCGGGGGCGGCCACGCTACCTTGGCGTACTGCTCCTTGAGGGGCCCGGAGAGCCGCAGGATGGTGCAGACGTCGGGGCCCAGCCTGCGGGAGAGGGGTCAGCAGGACGGGCACCGGCACCGGCTCCGCTCCGCCAAGTCCCGAGCCCTGCCCCTCCGGTACCGGCCCCGCCCCTGGTACCA
>WEKX01011680.1:51986-62163 GCA_013390025.1 Pitta sordida
AGCCAATCACAGCGCGCGGGGGGCGGGGCCGAGCGCCCGGACGCGTCAAGACCCCGCGGACACGCCCCGCCCCCCCCAGAGCGGGACCGGCCCCGTGAGGGGAACGAACGAGCCCCGCGAGGGGACCGGAGCGACTGCAGCGCCCCCAGGGAAGCGCGGGGTGAGCTCCCCCTCCCCCCCAGCTCACACCAGCCAGCGCCTAGAGAAATACCAACTTTAATACAACCGCCAGTTCCTTTGGTATAGTGGGGCCAAGGCCCCGGGGCTGCGAGGGGCAGGGCTGCGCTTTGGCTTGGGGGGAGTTACACTGTGCATGCAGGGAGGCCCTCCCGTCACCCCCCCGCCCCGGGGCTGCCAGAGCCACCCGTGCNATCCCCCCCTGCACGCGGAAGCCGCCGAAGGGGACGGGGCTGCCCAGGAAGGGGGCCGGGGCTGCCCCCACCTTGGGAGCTCCGAAGTCATCCTCGAAGGGGTTGGAGGCCACCAGGTGATCCACCATGGGGGTGGGCGGCGGGGCGAACTCCGAGAGGTGCGAATACGCGGGGCCCTGCGAGGAGAAGGCGGCGGTCAGGGCTGCTGCGGCCCCCGCGGCCCCCCGCGCCGCTCCGAGCCAGGCCCTACCTGCGTGTTGGACTTGCGGCGCTTCTTCTCCGGGCTCTTCATCTGCAGCCCTGGGGGGACAAGCGGGGCCNGGACCGGAGCGACTGCAGCGCCCCCAGGGAAGCGCGGGGTGAGCTCCCCCTCCCCCCCAGCTCACACCAGCCAGCGCCTAGAGAAATACCAACTTTAATACAACCGCCAGTTCCTTTGGTATAGTGGGGCCAAGGCCCCGGGGCTGCGAGGGGCAGGGCTGCGCTTTGGCTTGGGGGGAGTTACACTGTGCATGCAGGGAGGCCCTCCCGTCACCCCCCCGCCCCGGGGCTGCCAGAGCCACCCGTGCCCTGCCAGGACTGGCGGGGAGGGCAGGAGGGGATGTGGTGGCAGGTCCTGGAGCATGAGGGGGTGTGGGGTGCTGGGAGCACAGGGGGGCTCTGTCCCCTGCCCTTGCATAAGAGTGTGGGACCTGCGGGGTCAAGGCACAGAGTTAACACGTAAAGTGATCAGGTACAGTTGATGTTGGGCCAGAGACAAGGCCAGGCTGCCTCCAGCTCCGTGGGGCTCACACCTGCCAGCCCTGAGCCTGTGCTGGCGAATCCGAGAGCCGCCGTCGCATGGCAGCAGGACTGGGTTTTGGTAGGAGCTGAGCTGCTGTGCATAGGCTGGAGTTGGAGGGGCAGGGGCTTTGCAAGAGCAGCCCCCCACCCTGCAGGCGCTCACAGCCTGAGCCCCCACAGCCACCAGCTCCACGTGGCAAAGGGAGAAAGGCCCTGTCCTCAGGTAAGTCCATGCTCAGTCCAAGGCAGAGCACTCTTAGAGAGTCTGAGGGCTCCCTGGGGCAGGGAACAGGCCCGGGGGGCTGTGCACGGTGGGGGCCTGTGCACTGGGGCCCCCAGGCGCTCACAGTCTCCTCTCCACCGGCTGCTGTAGGCACATCTCACTGCCAGCTGAGATGATGGGCAGGTGATTGTCCATGTGGTAGCTGATGAGGTGGCTGACACTCTCGAAGCGATGGTCTTTTGTCCGCACCTGAAGCGACAAAAAAGGAGTCCTCAGGAGGCTGTCAGTGCCCATGGGAGGCTAAACCCAGCACCCTCCGTGGCACTGGCTGGGCACAGACCTGGGGCTCCATCCCCTCCACCAAGCCCTCTCCATCCCCCAAACCAGCCCAGGCTTGTGCCCTGATGAGGGCTGCAGAACCCCAATGCCCTGGTGGCTCTTGTAACTTCCAGGATCCCCCCCAGCTGTTCCAAGCTCCATCCCCAGCCCCCAACCCGGACTCACCACTCCCTCAGGATCAACAAGCAGCAGATGCTTGGGCTGCCCACCCTGCAAGCCAGTCAGCACGTACTGGCCCGGGGTGGTGGTGCTCTCCCGTACCAGGAAGTCTCCGTTCACCTTCAGCAGCTTCTCAGCCTCTTTGCGGCTCATCTTCCCATGGTACCAGGGCTCTCTTCTCAGCTGCTCCTCCATGGAGGCCACCACCTGGGCAGGGGGCAGCCCCGCAGGCACGGATGGGGGCACACGCAGGGCGTCTTCAAAGGGCTCTGCATGGAGAGAGGAGGAGCAGGGGGATTATGACCCAATTCTCAGCCATGCACCCACCCCCTGCTCCGGCCGTAGCCACTGTCCCACTCACTCATGTCAAAGAGGTCCCTCTGTGTGCCGCCGTTGGCTGTGGCCGGGGCGCTGGCGGCTGATGTTTGGCGTGTCTTGTCCACATTCTGCACGTTGACGTAAGATGGGTCATCGAACAGGTCTGTGCGGCCGGCTGTGCCTGCTGGAGCTGTGTATTTCTCTCTCCCTGCTACAAAGAGCACTGTGGTCAGCACAGCTCCAGCCCACCCCAGCCCCCCACTCAGGGTCCACACCTGTCACCTTACCTTGCTGCTTCTGGGGGTCATAGTCCCCGCTGGACGACTGGCCCACAGGCTGCAAGGAGAGGCAGTGGTGAGAGCCCACCCCCTTTTCTGCTCCCTCTGCTTCCCACTCCCCACACCCTGGGCTGCTAAAGAGGCCGAGGAGACGCATCCCATGGCTCTCATAGTGGAATAACCCCAAGAAGAACCCACGGCCAGGTCGGGGTCTCTGCATCTCCCTCGTAAGATGGAGCCTCCCCAGGAAGACGTGCCTAGAGCCTCACCAGTGTGGCCCCCAATTGGTTTGGGGTCTGAGCAGCCCCATCCCGTAGCCGCATGTCCACAACCCCCCCGATGGGAGGCTCCTTCCCAGGGAAGTCGTTGTAGTACTGGTGATCCGGGGCTGGTTCCTCCTCTTCCTCATCCCAGGCAGAACCATCAAACCCTGCCATCCTAGGAGGGCACAGCACAGATAAGCCCAAGACATCAGCCAGGGCTGCATCCCCTCAGAAACCAATCTCCGACACCCTCCCACTCTCCTCCTCCTCACACAACCCCACCCTGACCTGTCGTGGGGGGTCACCAGCTTCGGGGGGTTCTTCAGGTACTGCTTGAAGCGCAGCTCAAAGGCCTGCCCGATGGTGCTGATCACGTCCTGTGCCAAGCCTTCAGGACACTCCAGGATATGGCAGGCTGGGTAGAAAAGGGTGGGACAGGATTGTGAGACCCCAGCAATGAGGTTCTTCACCCCTGAGCCTGCCCTGTGCACCCCAGAGCTTCCACATGGGGCACCCAGTGCCACCAATACACTGGGCTGGGGCTAAACACCCCCAAAACTTCTGGCATTGAGGACCCTCATGACACCCTCACCTCTCTGATTGACGGGGTCTTTGGCAACATAGGCAACATACTCGGCTGTGTCCTATGGGTGAGACAGCAGCAGTAAGAAAGAGCTGTGAGGGACCTCAGAAGATGCCAGGAGAGGCACCAGTCCTGAGCACGGGCATGGCTGGGGACTCTGCATACTCACCGGGTCTCCCCCAGATGCAAAGGATATGGACTGCATGTGGTGGTTGGCGATGATCTGCAAAGCAGAGAGTTTGTTGGACACAGCTTGGGAGCTCCTTAGCACCCAGCTGGGGGTGATACATCCCACTCCTCCCAGGGCTGCCCTGCCATGGGGGCTCAGAAGCCTCCAAAGCCCTGGTATGAGCTACCAGCTGCCAGGAAAAGGACTGGGACATCAGCAGGACCGCTGGGAGTGGAGTCAAAACCAGAAGACCTGGCCCCAGGCCTGGGTACTTGGGTCTCACAGTCTCCAGGAGAGATCACGCAAAGCATGTGGGATATATAAGCCCCGCGGACTGCAGGGAGCTGGGCACCCAGGAAGTCACACAGGACCCCAGACATTCCTTTGGGAGGCTGGGAACATCCCCTGCCCCAGCTACACCTGGAGTGGGTGACACAAGGATTCCTGCTTGTTCAAAACCAGCCTGGCCCCCCCAGCCCTGCTCTCACCTGCTTGCAGTCTGAGGCCATGAGGTTGAGACTGCTGGTGGAGATCGTCAGGGTGATGGGCATCCCAGCAAACTTCAGGTTGCTCTTGCCCAGGATGGAGTTCAAGGAGCGGCCACAGGGCTGGGGGCACATGGCATGGTGAGGAAGAGGCTTCCCAGGCCAGACAGAGTCCAGTGGCAGGGTGACAGGGCACATCCCACTGCCTCCACAGCAGAGACAGGCACCTCATCCTCACCACTGACCCTGCCCTGAGCCACAGTGCGAGATCAGAGCTCCAGGCTGACCAGCGCAGCACAGCGAGCCAGGCTGTGATCTGATCCTTGGCCCTGTGCCCACCCAACCATGCACGTTCCCCCAGCAGGTGCCTCACCTTCCTCCTCCTCACGGCTCCCTTGGCACCAGGCACAGCCTCACACACCAGCCCAATGGCCTCCCTGCAGGGAGCACAGCAAAATGTCAGTCCCCCCAGTGCCTGCCCCGCCCAAAGACCCCCCAACCACGGGACTGGGGACAGGGGACCAGCACTGGAGGGACAGGGTTCCAAAGTGGAATCCTTCAGACAGTGCTGGCTGGAGCAATTCAGGTGGGGAAAGCACACTGGTGTATTTTATGGACTGCAGCAGCTAGGCCCCCACTGAAAGCCCCACATGCTCCAGGGGCTTCCATGAGGTTCAGATAACCCCTCTCACGCCTCCCCAAAAGCAGCAGCTCCTGGGGAGAGGCAGAGCTCACCTGGTGACCTGAGTCCTGGTGTTGAAATCCAGAGCCCTCATGGACTGGAGCACTTCCACACAGCCCATGTACTGGGCAAGAGAGCAAAGTGAGCTTGGACAGCCATGGGGTTCACCCCCCATGCAGCCAGGGAGGGGGCTGGGGCCTTAAGCCCCCCAGCTCCACAGCCATGACCTCCCGGGGAATCCCACTGCCCACTTTCCCAGCCCTCACCAACCCCCCAGAGGAGCATGTCAGAAGGTCCCCAAATCCCCCTCACCCCGTGACCCTTCCCACTCTCCTCCAGTCCCCAGCACTCACCCGGACATGGTAGGAGACCCCAGGGCCCATGACCTTGTCGTCAGGGTGCAGCCAGCCCCGGGTGGGCTTATTGACAAAGCTGCCATGGCGGGTCCATTCATCACCCCCCAGCTGGCCACCTTCCACTCGCGTCTTCTTCCCACAGCTCAGCTTGTTCATATCCTGGGAACAGACAGTGACAGGTCTCTCTGAGCTGGCGCTGGCACCGCCCGGCACCGGTGCTGGCATCCCAGGGATACTGGGTTCCCCTGGGCTGCTGCCAGCTGAAGAGCCCCGCAAGCTGAGCAGGTTGGCAGGATTGGAGAGCTTCAGGTTGGCCATTATGGGGAAGAAGGAGCAGAGGGTGGTAGGGCTGTCCTCTGACTTGGGTGAGAGCTCCCCAAGAGACGCAGTGGGGCCAAGGGAGGAGGAGGACAAGGAGCCAGGCAGAGGCCGCGTGCTTGCGAGGGACTCCGTGGAGGAGGATGCGACCCCCAGGCCCCCCACAGCCTCCTCCAAAGAGGAGGCAGACTCATTCCGCAGGTGGCTGTATTTGCTCTTTGGCAGGAGATCCATGGTGGAAAGAGGTGAGAAGGGCCAGGGCCGCCCTGTCCAGAGTGGGAAGCGGGATGAAGGCAGCCAGCTGGACTTCACAGGGGCTCCATGAAGAGTCCGAGTGCCCGAAGCCACCGGGAAGCTGCCCCCAAGCAGAAGCCTCGGCTGAGCTCTGTGCCAGGTCCACACCAGCCTAGCATGGCTGGCAGGGAGAGCTGGGCCCGGGACACTGGGCAAGTCCAGGAGCTCCTGGCACTGTGCAGGCACAGCCGATCGATGGCGATCGGCGTCAGCAAGGACGTGCGGATCCGTTCAGAGTGAGAGCAACGTGCCCACAGAAGGCAGGAAATGGGGCCGCAGCAATGCCCCGGGGAGGGGAGTTCAGAATGCTCTGTCCCCAGCCGGGAGGTCCTCAAGCCCTCTGCCACTCCAGCACCCGGCAACAAATCTCACAGTCTTCATCCCGGGCCGGATCCAGCGCCCGCAGCCCTGCTGCTGCTCGGTTCGCCCCGGCCGCTCTCTCCGGCCCCTGCGCTGCCGGGTCGCCGGCCGCTAAGAGCAAATCAAAAGCATGAATATTTAAAGCCTGGAGACAAGGCAGCCACAGTGCGCATCCAAGCCCAGCCCAGCCCCGCTCCAAGCACCATCCGGGAGGGAACAAGGTCCTTCTGTGGCGGCCAGCGCCACGCAAACCCACGTGCCGGCGGCGAGCAGCCGCCGTTGGCTCGCCGGGCTCTTCCGGGGGGAGCAGCGATGCCGAGATGACACCGGTGCTCGCAGCTGCCTGGAATGCAGGGACATCCAGTCCTTAGAGAGCACGGATCTCGCCTGGAGGGCTGCTGGAAGAAAGAGAAGGGCCGGCCAGCAGCAGGATACAGGTGGGCTGCGCGCCGGGCGAGGCAGGGCTTAGCTCAGCTGCCCAGCCGTGGCGGAGAGCCGGCGGGAGAGGCTGCAGCTAATCGCTGCTGCTTCCCGCATCCTGGCGGCTCCTCCCCGGAGAGAAGGGGCTGCGGCTGATCGGAAGGGCCGTGCTGACTCACGGGCGGCGGGGCAGGATCTGCCCGCGGCGGGGGCTGTGCTGGAGCTGGGGTGCAGCGCGGGAGGCGCTCTCGGCGCAGGGTGGGGACCCAGCGCTGATAGCGAGCAGAAAAATCAAGGTCACAGGCGGAGCCAGCGGGAGCGGGTGGGGAGAGCCTGCCGGGGGGCAAAAATGGGGGAGCCGGCAGAGCTCCCACCTGTGGATCAGAGCGCTCAAGGGCCAGTTGCCCCATCCTGGGTGCACTCGAGGAACTCGGGCCAGTCCAACTGCGCTGTCCTCCACAGCCTCGGCCTCACCGAGGGACAAGAGCTCTTCCCTCTTCCCTTGTGGGATGAGACAGGGATTTCAAGGAGAACCAACCACGGGCCAGAGTCACAGGGCTCAACCACCAGGTGCTCCTGTAAAACTGTTCACCAAAACAAAATTGGGTAAATCTAGGCCAAGGGAAGGGCTCTCCTTCCTTGGAGCCCTTGCCCAGCACCGCTCAGGACTGGCAGCTGCCTGCCTCACTTTCCAAAGCCTGACACACTGCCACGGGGATAGGGAAAGGAAAACCAGGATGGAGCTGGAAAGCGCATCCAGGATGATGCAAAGGGCTGTGGCTCACGACAGCAGGTCCGTCACTGGAGCATCTCCTGGTGCCTGCACACCAACCTCAGCCACGGTGGTCCCATGGACACACAGAGCCCGCACCAGCCATCCCGTGAAGTTCCTGACCCCACCAGGGGCCCCCGGCTGTTCAGCACTGTGACCTTCCCGTGGCCGGCAATGCCACTGCTCTAAAGAAAGGGAGGAAGCCTGGGGGCAGGGAGCCAGGAAGCTGCCGCCGGCCCTCTGAGGGGCCAGCACAGACAACCCTGGTGCCAGGAGAGCCCGGCTGGGTGGTGCCCAGTGGCTTTGGGGCAGTAGAGTTTGGACACTAGTGGATGTGTGGCTGTGGCCACCTGGCACAGCAGCTCCACTAGCCCAAACACCTCCCAGGACCCTGGCAGGCTAAGAGTCAGGATAAGACCGGGAGGGAAATGCACAGGGGCAGGCAGGAGTGTATCCTTGGCATCTTCCCACCACCCCAGAGCCTGGAGCAGCCATCCCCACCAGGCAGCTGATGAGCCCCACAGCCACAGTCCCTGCTCAGACACACCTCTGCTTTTACATATAAGCAAAAGTAATTCCTGATTTTCTCAGAATCCTCGAAGCCAGCCTGCCCACATCAACCACAGTGATGCAATAAGATGCACTGCTGCTCTCAGCCCCAGGACACCAGAAGTCCTGCCCCAGCGCCAGAGTCCACTCAGGGAATCAGAGCCCCCCCTCCAGTGGGCTCCAAGTGCAGAAGGCAAACCTAGAGGCGTGTGGGAACACTGACAACTCAACCCTGCCCCAACAGGCAGCCCCAAGCTCCATCCCTTTCCCTTGCCAGGCAGACAGCAGGAGCTCCTGCCCCTGCAGCAGAGGACAAGCAGAGCAGGTGGAACAACCGCCTCCAAGGAGCTCCAGGGACACATCCCTGCCCAGCTGCTGCCTGTGCCCTGCCCACCACCCAAAGACGCTGGATCGTGGGCTGTTTATAGGCACCCGGGACTGGGACTTCACACATAGCCTGGGGGGAGGAAAAGAAGCAGAGAGGGGACACTCAGGGCCCTGCTACAAACATCCTCCCAGGAAACACTAACTGAGAGCTGAGTCAGACACCTAAAACACACCAGTGGTTTGGCAAGAAGTTGCAGCAAGGAGCAGACCGCTGCACACACAAACCTCTTCCTGGGCAGGAGACCCCCTCTGTCTGACTACAGTCAACCTTGAGCTTCCAAGGCAGGGGCGAAGCAAAGGAAAAAACTCATGTCCAGCCAATAGCTGATTTTTCTCCCAGATATCACAGCTGCATCACACAACTTCTATGCGTTCCTGTATGCAACCTCTCCTTCGCTCTGAACAGGGGTTGGGAAACAGCAGTGAAGACCCAGGGAGGAGGCTGGGGCCCTCTCAGCAGGGAGAGAGGGCAGGCAGGATCCACCACCGAAGCCACCTAGCCCTCCACCGAAGTCCTTACCACATACTCCATCGCTGGCAGAGGGCAGGGCAGGCCCCAGGCAGAGAGCAGAGATGCACAGCCCCTCTCGTCTGGCACTCCGACCTGCGGTTCGGGGACAAACAGGGAGTTAGCCAGCCCTGCCCCAGCTTGCGGATGGGGGGACCTTGGCACCAAGAGGCAAACCCTGCTCCTCCAGGCTGACTGCAGGCGGATGGGGCCACGGCAGCTGCACAACACGCTGCTGTCACACACGGCAAGAGAGCCAGGGAAGCCACCTGCTTTCTGTCAGGGGGAAGATGGAGCTGGGATGCACCAGGGCAACAGCAGGAGGCTGAGCCTGGCTCTGCTTAGGCCTTGCCACACCAGCAAAGTGTCAGGGGCCTCGAGTCACTCCATGACCCAAGTCAAGTGTCGGAGCCAATCCCTGCCCAGCCCAAAAACCAGTGCCCAAAACCCACACATAAAGAGGGAGAGCCGAGGTAGCCCTGGGTGGGGGGGCAGCGCTGCCCCCGCCTCAGCTGCATCCTGATGCAAAATGACACACAGCCCTGCAAGGCTGTGACCCTTCCTCCCAGGAGAACAGTGAAGAAGGGAGTCACGGAAGGAGGCTACAAGGTGGGAGCTGGGAGAGGCAGAAAGCTCTGTGAGGGGAAAACAAGACAAGCAAAGAGCCCTACTGCCCAGCCGAGGCTGTCGAGGCCAGAACAGTCCAGCAGTCCAGCAGACATGATTTACTGCCTGGCAGCAATCACACCCTTATCTGGGGCCTGCGCAGGCCGTGCTGGAGCCCAGGCAGGTGCTGTTGCCATCAGCTCGGGAGGCAGTGAGATAAGGAGGGCCCCACCCAGCAATGGCAGTGGAGATCAACCCCTGCACCATGTCCCTCACTGCCGAGCAAAGGTGACAGGGCCCTTGGGATGCCAGGGGCCAAGGCTGGTGGTAGGGAAGGAACATCAGGGCCTTGAGCCAGGGTGTTCAGCCTTGCCGAAGCCCACTTGTGTTCCTCCTGAGGAGGGGACACTCTGCCGCACAGCCCCCGAGGGGCACATTACCCCCCCAAAGGGCAGGAGGTGGATCCCCACGCCCTGCTTGGCTGGGAAGAGATGACATCTTCAGCCCCTCTGTTTCGGCCCCAGGACGCACAGCCAAGAGCTGCCCTTTGCCCACAGCAGCTTCTGCTGCGCCAACAGGATGAGCAGGGTCACGGTGACGTTTCCTCGGAACCCGTGTGTGGGGTCTACATTCCAAGAGATTCAAGGAAGGAAGCAAGGACAGCCTACAACAGATGTACACAACACACAAAGGCCTGGGGGGGACAGCCACCCCTGTTCACAACAGGCTGCTCAGCTCCAGGTTGTCGGTCCTGCCTTCCTGTGGAGCACGGAACCCTCCAAACCCAGCCCGTGCCCCGTCCCTGCTGCAGGTCCCGCCGGTCTGGGGCTCGGAGTTCTCCCCTGGCCCCGGTGTCCCTCCCGTGTAACGGCCCAGCACGGCACAAGGCGACACAAGCCTGAGCCCCGGGCACACACAGCCCCCCGTGAGTCCCCCCGAGCCCCCGGCACCGAC
>WEKX01011680.1:71599-95702 GCA_013390025.1 Pitta sordida
GCCCCGGGAGCAGCCCGTGGCTCGGGCGGGGCACGCAGGTGAGCGGCGGCGGTGGGTGGGAGCGGACAGACCCACTGTCGAGGTACTGACCCACTGGCAGCGGGACTGGGACCGGGACCGGGACCGGTGCGGCGAAAGCTTTTGCCGCCCGGTTGCGGTGAGTCGCGGGGATCCGGGATGCTGCAGGTGACGGGCGGGCACGGTCGCGGCGCGGAGCAGCGCACGGTCCCCTCCGTCACTGCCCGCCGCCGGAGCTGGTGGACACGTCGCCCGCGGGGCGGAGGGGGGGGTCACTCGGGGCTGTTCCCGGTCTCTGCACGCGGGGCTGCGGGAAATCGGCGATACCGGGAGGTCTCTACTCTGTGCCAGGGCGGCTGCTAAGGCTCTGCTGGGGTCCTGCTGCGGTGCTGCTCTATGCAGCCAGGGTCACCCACGGGTGACTGAGTGCCACCACTGTCCCACTGCCCTTCCCAACCTGGTGAGCAGCTTTGGTGACATCCCTGGTTTACCAGACAGGGACGGCACCGTTGCACGGGGAAGGCAGCTCAGGGGCCCCTCGCTGCACTGGTACCGGTAGACTTGGAGGGTATCCCCGTGTCCTGGCACACCGTGGCATACTGGTGACCCCCGGGCCTGCACGCTGGCAGCAGTGGTGGCTGCCTCACCGCTCAGCTGTGCAGTGGTCCCCGCCAGGATCGGTGTCTTGGTAGCACCAGCCGAACATCGGTGGACTCTGCCCTGTGTGCCCAGCCCTGCCATACCTGTCCTCGTCCCTCTGGCTGGCTGCCCCCAGCCACTGTTTGCCCGGGGTGGGGTGCAGTATTTACCCTCCCACCGGAGCAGATCCACGTCTTGGGTTGCAGCTGCCCTTGACCTGTGACTGCCTTCACTTGGTGAAGGGACGCAGTGCCTGCTTTGGCGTGGGTGAGTTGCCCCGTGCCTGGGTTTGTGCCGCCACAGCTGGGTTAGTAGGAACGGGGAGCGCGCTGGGATCCCCGGCGCTGGCAGACACACACAGCGACTGCAGCAACTCAGGGCTGCGGTGGTAATGCCAGTGCCGGGTGCAGAGGGAGGGACTGAGCTTAGGAACTTGAAGTACGTTCATGGAGAAGGGGAAACTCTGAGGCAGCAGAGAGTGGGGCAGCAGGGCTGGGAGTGCCCATGCTGGGGACGAGGGTGCAGAGGTGAGCATGTAACAGATAGGGGGGTGACACGTTGGTGTTGGGTTCTGGGGACGGTCCAAGACCCCCTGCCTGGGCGCGGGCTGCCCCCAGCGCTGCGGTGCCGAGCCCAAAGCTGTGGCGGTGCGGCTCTGCCAGCTGGTGCTGTGCACCCTCAGTGCACACGTGGCACGAGTGCGACAGGCCTGAGCACGCGGGGGCGGGGAGTGGGCACAGCGGTGGGGGCACCACCTCAAGGGGCGGCTGCTGTGCCTTGCCTGGAGCGGGAACTTCTCCTTCGGGGCAGGCGGCGGATGATGAAACCAAGGAGAAATTTCTCCTGGCAGCGCACAGGCTGCTGGCGGAAGCCCCCGGGAGCCTGCGCTCCCCCTGCGCCACCACCGCCGCCTTCCCATGGTAACTCCACCGCGGGAGCCGGCGGGGTGCCGGCGGGAGTGGCCGCCCCGTCTGGAGGGTTGGCGCCCGCCTGGCTCACCGTGGCAGCACTGGCGTCCCCGACATGCCCCGGGAGCTGCGTGTCCACACCCCAGCAAG
Organism: Pitta sordida; assembly: GCA_013390025.1. Taxonomy (NCBI): domain Eukaryota; kingdom Metazoa; phylum Chordata; class Aves; order Passeriformes; family Pittidae; genus Pitta; species Pitta sordida. The sequence continues at coordinate 73,315 of WEKX01011680.1, forward strand.
CCCCGGGGTGGCCAGAGGACCCAGCGAGGGGCTGGGCTGAGACCCGTCAAACTTGCTTCGTGCCAGGAAGGTGACGCTTGGGTGGCCGTGCAGGCAGTGGGGGGATGCTGAGGCTGTGGCCGGTGACCTTCAGCGTGCCTGGTCATGCTCCATGCCCAGGGATGGGCAGACAGTCTGCGTGTGCACTGGTGCGGTGGGAGCCACAGGCCTGGGGTACCTTGTGTCCCCAGAGCTGGTGGCGTGACTTGGCGGGGCCATGGGCGGGCGGGGGACCAGCCAGGGTGAAGGAAAATGAAAGCAGGTGATGCGGAAGGAGAAGTAGGTCAGGCGAGCTCTGGCCTCTCCCAGCAGCCTTGGCTGCACTGCATGCTCCAGTCTGCCCAGCTGTCCCTGTCGTGTCCCAGGCTCTGTGGGTAGTGGCTGGAGTGGGCTGTGGGTAAGGGGGTCTTGCCATCAGGCACTGCGTCCTGGACAGGGTGGGTGCCAGGGACTGCCTACTCCAGCTGCCAGCAGGATGGGGAACATATCTGGGCTGTCTGGGGTGCATTGGGTATGGTGGCACCCCCAGCAATTTTGCTTTGGTTCTCCGCCCATGGGCATCCATGGGGGCACAGAGCTGGGGGCCGGGATGTGGAGGAGCTTTTGCCCCACTGCAGGGCCAAGGAGGAAAGGAGAAGGGATTCCTGTCCCTCCCTCTTGGGTGGTACCAAGGCAGCCGGTATGGTGGGGACATTATGATGGGCCTTGGGAACAGTCACATGTCCCATAGTGGGGCTCCACAGATTCCCTGGCCCTGCCCCACCGTTCAGCCATGGGGCCATCGCCCTCCCCACAGGGCAGGGCTGGCTGGGGTCTCACCAGTGGTGCTGCGTGGACTGGAGTGTCTGTGTCGGGCATGTCCCTGCTGGCAGCGCTACATGGGCTTGGGGCGAGGGGGATTAGAGCCGCTTGCCCCCCTTCCCTCCCTGGGATCAGTCATGGGCAGCGGGGAGCTGCCAGGAGGCAGCTGCCGTGGGGGCGGAAGCCGGGCTATTTTGGGGGGTGTGGAGGAGGGGCTGTGGGCTAGCACTGTCCTTGCTGAGTGACCCCACAAAGACCAGCACTGCCCTGGTGCCAGGATGGAGCCTTGGGGCCTGGCCTGTGCTGCTGGTGATGTTCACTCCCTAAGGTGCAGTGAGGACACACAGCCTGGGTTGAGTAGGTCATGCCACCAGTTAGGGGCCCCCCTGGGGCGGTGCAGCACGGTGGGACCCAGGTGGTCTGGCTGCCCTCCAAGGGACTCCCATGACTGCTGCAGGGCCAGCAGCTCTGGAGCTGGCTCACCCTGGGGCCAGTGAGTGGGCCCACCCACTGGTGAACCTGCCTGTCCCAGGCTGGGGCCTGCCAGAGCCACATCCTGCTGCCACCAGTAACCCTGTGCCCAGACTGGACTGCAGGGATGCACATGGGCAGCTGGGTCTGGCTTCATCCCAGCAAAGTTCTGGCCAGCCTGAGTTGTGCAGGATGCCCAGCTCTGCCATGCCTCTCTTGGTGCTGGGAGTGGTGGCCTGGCCTTGGGCCTCCTCTGAGAGCCAATCACAGTGACTGCAGTCCTGTCCCTCTGGCTATCAGGGAACCTGTGGAGGTGAAATGTGTTCATTTCCTTCCTGTTTCTCCTCTCCCTGTGCATCATTTTGGCAACCCCTTCCCTTCCCTTTCCCTTCCCTTTCNAGGATGGAGGGATGGACGAAGGTCAGCCCCAAAGGCCAGCACCAATCCCCCCTCCCCGCCACTGGCAGCCTGGTGCCCCCAGCCAGGGTGAGCAGCAGTTTATGGCCAGTGCCAGGGCGGTTGCAACACCCCCAGGGTGGGGGGGCCACGGTGACTCACCCCAGTGGGGCCTGGCCACCAGCAGGAACCCTGACTCAGGGCTGCATGCCCATGCCGTGCTGTGCCCCTCCCTACCCGCCTCGCCCACCTTATCTCCCGCCCTTAGCACCTGGCACACCTGGGCCAGGGGGGGCTGGCGCCATTCCCCTCCTTTATGGGGAACAAAGGGCAGGCGAAGGGTTGGCAGCAGGTGCCACCGCCATCCCTCCCTCTCTTCCTCCCTCCTAGAGATGCTGTGCCCCCCACTGGGGCAGCCAGTCAGCCCAGAGTGTGGTGACAGTGTGGTAGGCAGTGCTGCCTGCACCTCCGCTGCCTCCAGCTGTGTGCTGCCTGTGCTCCACCTGTGGTGCCATGGCCGCCTCCTGCCCAGCACACGGTCCACAGTGATGGGGGAGGTGGGATGCCATGCCACGGCATGCTGGCACTGCCCTTCTGCCTGCCTGCCCTTGCTTCTGCCTGCCCATGGGCTCTTGCACAACCCAGCTCTTTCTGCGAGCATTTCTGGGGCTAGACTGGAGGCCCCTCACTACCCGGCTGCTGTGGGGCTCTTCCCCTTTCTGCCCGGCCTTCTCCTGCCAGCAGCACCGGCATGGTGCCCGGAACCTGTCCGGGGCCATGCCAGGGTGCCCCTGGCTGGGCTGGTGTGGGTGGCCTGGGCGGCTGCTGGTGCCAACAGTGGGGTGTGGGTGCACTCTCCAGGCTGCTAATTGCTGTTTAGCTGGGGAAACAGAGGGTGTAATTATGGGGGGCATTGTGCGAACCTGCAGCCTGGCCGGGAGGGCCCGTGAGTGCCCCTGCCTGGGTTGTGGAGGCGACCGGGCAGCACAGTCACAGTCCAGCCCCGTGGGATCTCTGCAACCTGCTCCAAGGGTAGAGCAGGACACAAATCCATAGGGCTGAGGGGTGGCTCCGGGGCTGGCCGGGCAGGCCACAGCACGCCGCTCCGAGCCCAGCCCTGTGGTGGCAGCCCTGCTCCCGCCAGGCGCAGGCACCCTCCCTGCTCGGCCACGGCCAGCAGTGAGCACCCAGCACTCAGCGCCCTGCCTTGGGGTGCCAGAGAAGGTGAGGGCCCATAGGATGCCTCGGTGTGGGTGCCAGGGGCAAGGCAGCATGGAGGCAGGGCCAGTGGCGGGGAGGGGATGCTTATGCTATGGGGTGCCTGTCCTGGCAGTGCTTGCAATTGTCTGCCATGGAAATGGGCTGGGGGATGCCCACTGGCTGGTTCCGGGTTGGTGCCCCGCGACACAGCACCAGCCACAAAGGGTTAATGCCGTGTGTGTTCTGGGAAGTGGGGCTGGGAGGTGCGTGACCCGGGGTGTGGGCGTCGACTCCTTTTGAGGTGGGATCCTGAGCTCAAGTGCAGCGGGGATCGGGGCCAAGTTCACACAGCACCCTGCCTTCCTCTCCCTGCTGCTCGCGGGCCGCCAGCCCGGCCGCGACGCAGCACCGAGCCACGCCAGGACACAGGCCAGGTGAGCCACGCACCCACCCGCCATCACTGCGGGAGACGGTGCCGGGGTGTTGGGAACACAGGATGGTACCACTGGGCTCTCTAGGAGAGCAGGGCCAGCTGCTTTGGCACCAGCCAGAAGGCTGTTGGGATGCTGGTGTCGCCTGAGCCCTTGCTGACAGTGGGATGGGAGGGGATGGGAAGGGAAGGGACAGGTGGCGAGATCCAGGTCGCCTTGGCTTGGTGGAACAGGGCCCATGTCCTACAGTGGCAATGCCAGGCAGCTGGACGTGGTGGCGGGGAAGGTTTTGGCAGCAGGAGGGGGCCAGGATGCCAGCGCAGTACCAGTGGGCCAGGGGGTGGTGTGGGGGCTCTGCTTCTCGTCCCTGCGGCAGGTGCCAGGATTGGGGCTGGCAACATTGCTGGTCCTGCTGTGCTGTGACAGGGACGCCTGTGCCCAGCCTCCATAGCAGCTATCACACTGGGCTGGCACTGAGCCCAGGCACGCTGCCAGCTGGGTGGTGAGGTTGCCCTAGGCCATAGTGCTCCGACCCCCTTCCTCAGCACCGATGGCTGATGTGCCATGGCTGCAGCACATGGCTGTGCCTGTGAGCTGCTGCGGGTGCTTGGGCACTGGGAGGTCTGTGGATGAGCTGGCGAGTGGCAGGGGGCCTGAGCAGTGCCATGGGGCTTGCTCTCAGTGCCGGCGTGGGGGGGATGACACCCTGTTTATCCTTTTCCCTCTCTGAACCATTTCGTTTTGTCTCTGCTCATTGTTTTCTTCTTTCAAAGGGCAGAAGGGCCGTGCCACTTTCCCCACTCCCTCTAGCAATGGGACCCCCAGTATGTGCATGCCACATGGTCACCAGCCCAGCCACCACCTTCCCTGCCGCTCTGGCAGAGGGGCTGCACAGCCCCCTTCCCCGCAGCCACACCACCCCCCTGCACTGTGGCCGCCGGTGCCAGGGCCACTGCTGCTCCCAGTTGGCTTCAGGCAGGGCAGTGGCAGGGTGGGGCTGTTGCCCAGCCCAGGCTCCTGGGTCTCCATCCCAGCTCCCAAAGGGCGAGGGGCCTTGCAGGGCTGGGGGCCAGGGCGACACGGCACTGCGCTCCCCCTTCCTGGGTGACTCATTTTCCCCGGTGTGGCTGTGAAGTCCCTCGACAGCATTTGTGACTTTTGTGACTGAAAGCAGCAGCACTTGGCAGCAGCCCAGGTTGGGGTCTGTGCTCCCCAGGACCTCTGCAACCCTTCCCCATGGGGAGCAGGTGGGGAGACCTCTCAGACACCCCCTGCCACCCCACATTTCCCAGTGTCCCCAAGCTGTGGCCAGTGCTCAGTGCAGGCTGGCACGGTGCCCTCAGGCAGGGTGCCATCCCAGCCTGGTGTCATGGGATGCAGAGTATCCCTGTACAGAGTGGGTGATGCAGGGCTGGCCCCCTGTTCCACTATGCATGGCTCTGCCGGGGTGGCCAGACCCCCAGGATGGAGGGAACTGGCAGGTGGATGACGCCTGGCCGTAGTCATGCCAGGCACCATGGGCTAGCAGGGGGATGTCAGGGTGACCCAGGCAGGCATTGTTCCTGCATGGGAGCCAGCTCAGTGTGGGGAGCAACCTCCCCTTTTCTCAATCCTATGTGGCTGCTGCAGCCAAAACATGCCCGGCCACAGCATTGACATAACTGAGAAAGCCCTGGCACGGCGGGTGCATGGGCGTTGCCACCTGCTCCCTCCCAGCCGTTGTCTCCAGCACCGGCCAGGGAATGCTGGGGGGCTGGGAGCAACTCTCTCCAGCTCCCTCACACCTAGTCCCTCCGTTTCCTTATCACTGCGGTGATCTCCTCGACGGCAGCACCCGCTCAGCATGTGACTTCGCTCCGGTGTGGAGGATGTGCGGGGGGGTGGGGGTGTCAGCGAAGGAGCCATAACAGGCGGTTTGGTGCAATGGAAAATCCCCCTCCTGCTGCCACCACTGACACCTCGCCCTCACCCTGCCCCAGCCCTGCAGCCGTGTCCGCTGGCATCCGGCCCTGCGGCTGCTCACGGGGGTCCCAGCTCCCTCGCTGGGCCTCTGCTGGAAAGTTCTGGGGCGTTGGCAGCACCGAGGCTGTGCCCACCTGCACCGTGACATGGTGAAGCCAGTGGCTGTGCCCATTCCTCCGAGCCCTCTGCCATCCGCTGGGGTGTGGCTGCTGCCCTGCACCCAGGCACCCCCACGGGCACATGCCAATGGGTGCCATCAGAGCCCTGTGATCGTCCTGTGCCCAGGTGTCTTGTGGGGCTGGAGGTGCTCTGGGGACTGGGGCAGAAGGGAGACTGTCCTTGTGCCATTGCTGGGGGGGACAGCAACATAGGACACAGTGCCACCCCATGCTGTGACCATTGCCCACAACAGCCCTGGGGATCTGTGGGGCTCCAGGCCACCCTCAGCAGGTGCTACGTCCCTGTCATCCCTCTCCAGCCGCCCAAGCCGTGGCATGGGGTACTCACCCCCCTCCCTCTAATCCTGCCCTCGCGGCTAATCCTGCCTGATCCCAGCGGGGGCTGTCGCTGCCTGTTGGCTCCCGGGGCCCTGATGGTTTAATCACCCTTAATCCGCTCACCCCCGCCTCGGCGGGCAGAGGAGACCCCGAGCCGGCGGTGAGGCGGGCTCCTGCCAAGGGGAGTGCTTGGCCATGGGCGCTGGCGCCAGCATCCCAGGCGGTCGGCACTGCCCGGCTCCCAGTTTCAGGGGCGGCTGCCGCCTGCCATGCCGGTCAGGCCTGCTCGGCAGCGGCTGGGGCGGCTCCGCAGCCGGTTGCTCCGGGGCCGTTCCCAGCTGCCTGCCGAGGCAGCCCCAGCTGGCGGCTGCCCAAGCGCAGGGAGCGGCCGGTTTGGGGATGGGCCCCTGCGCCGGGGGCCGTCGGCCGCGCCGCCCCTCCGTGGGCAAGAGGGGGCACGTCCCCCATGCCCGCCCGCCAGCAGCACCGTGTGGCTTGGCATGCTCTGGTGGGTTTCGGGCGGATGGGCCCAGCGCGGCTCAGCGTTGCCTGGCACGACTCGGCAATGGCCAGTGCCACATGCCGCCGTCTCCCGTGGCTTGGCCTGGCGTGGCACAGCTCTGGCAGCACTGAGAGCCGTGATGTGGCAGTGCTGGGACCTGCCTCTGCCTCCTCCAGGCCGCAGTTGCAGTTGACTCCCATCCAGGTGTCAGCCAGCCGTGCCAGTGTCACCAAGCAGCCCGATGTGACTGCCAGGGCATTGCCCATGTCTTGGCATGGTGTTGCAGGACAGGTTGCAGCCGCAGAGCTGCCACTGCTGCCTGTACCCTGCCTGCAGGTTGTGAGGGTCATGAGCTCCCCCTTCCCACAGTGGCCATCACCCGCCTGTGCTGGCTCCACAGGAACATGCGAGTCCCTGGTGCTGCACTCCGGGGACCCTGGTGCGAGTGCCAGCAGTGCTGGGTTTAGGGCTGAAGCCAAGCCCTGCCAGCTGCAGCGTGGGAAAAGCCCAGCTGGTGCAGGCTGGGCTTGACTGGGCGAGGAGTGGCCCCAGGCTGGGGCACAGGGGGGGAGGGAGGGGGCCCAGTCCCCACCAGGAGCGGGGGCAGGAACTGGCGGCGCGGGTGCTGATCCTAATCTGCAGTGGCAGGAAGTGTGGCCCCCGTTCCCAGCCCGGCTGGGCTCCACGGGGCGGCCCCCGGCCCTCAGGGCCCTCTTCCCGGCACTCGCCTGCCCGCCCACCCACGCCCGCCGCCGGTGAGGCCTGCGTTCCCAGGATGGGGGTGCTGGGAGCTGGTGGCTGTGCCTGGCCTTGACAGGGGGTTGGGGGGTGGTGGGTGGGCTGGCACAGGAAGTGCTGCACCTTGGCGACGTTCAAAGGCGCCGCGCTGAGATTTCCCCCTTTGCTGTGGCAGCACGAGTGGCTGGGTGCTGGTGGTGGTGGAGGAAGCACAGGGGGGCTGCGGTGGGGGGGCCCTGTGCCCGCCAACCTCAACACAGCATGGAGGGGGCTGAGGGCAGACCACGGGGCCCAGTTTAGGGTCCTACTGAAACCTCAGTGCCACACAGAGTGTGCATGGAGGGTTCCTTTTGCCCTGGCTTGGTGACAGCGATTCTCCAGCCCACAGTGCTTCCTCCAGGCACTGTCTCCCAGCTGGTTCCCGTGCTAGTCAGGCGGCATCCTGTCCTTCCTGCAGGTGAAGATGATGGCCAGCCCAGAAGATGACCTCATCGGCATCCCCTTCCCTGAGCACAGCAGTGAGCTGCTGAGCTGCCTGAACGAGCAGCGGCAGCTGGGGCTGCTCTGCGATGTCACCATCAAGACACAGGGGCTGGAGTACCGCACCCACCGCGCTGTCCTGGCTGCCTCCAGCCGCTACTTCAAGAAGCTCTTTGCGGGGCCGGGGCCGGGGCAGGAGGTCTGCGAGCTGGACTTTGTGGGGCCAGAGGCACTGGGCGCGCTGCTGGAGTTCGCCTACACAGCCACGCTAACCATCAGCAGCGCCAACATGGGCGAGGTGCTGCGCGCTGCCCGGCTGCTGGAGATCCCTTGTGTCATTGCTGCCTGCGTGGAGATCCTGCAGGGCAGCGGGCTGGAGGCGCCCAGCCCCGATGACAGTGATTGTGAACGTGCTCGCCGCTACCTGGAGGCTTTTGCTGCCCTCCCTGAGGGTGAGGTGCCTGCCCCACCGCCCCCCCGACCCACTGCCCGCCGCAGCAAGAAGACCCGCAAGTTCCTGCAAGCCCGTGGTGCCCGGCTCAACAACCACACCGAGGAGCCACCTGCCGAGGCTGAGGGCTGTGACAGCCCCCCGCCGCCCCCACAACTGCCCTCGCCTCCCCTGCCCGAGGAGCTGCCCCTGCCCTACGACAGCTTTGAGCTGCCTGAGGAGGAGGAGCTGCCTCCACACCCCTTCCCCTTTCCCTACCAGCCCCCCCTGTCCCCTGAGGAGGCCACCTCTGATGATGATGTCATCGACCCCGACCTGATGGCATACTTGAGCTCGCTGCACCATGAGTCGTTGGCACCTGGGCTGGATAGCCCTGACAAGCTCGTGCGCAAGCGCCGCTCACAGATGCCCCAGGAGTGCCCTGTCTGCCACAAGGTCATCCATGGTGCCGGCAAGCTGCCTCGCCACATGCGCACGCACACGGGTGAGAAGCCCTTTGCCTGCCAGATCTGCGGGGTCCGATTCACACGGTGAGTGCTGCTGGATGGACCCTGCCTGAAGGGTACCCAACATCCCCCATGGCACTTCCCCTGCCAGGCCTGCTGGGGCCTGGCCATAGCCCTGACATGGTCCATGGGCTGTTCTGCATCCCCCGAGTGCTGCTGGACCAAGCTGGAGTACCCAGCGGCATCGCCCCTGCACCTCCCCTGCAGCAGCCAGCTGCACAATGGTCCCCTACCCCACCCAGCACCTGAACCCGATGATCCTTGTAAGTCCCCTCCAACTCAGAATATTCTGTGTTTCTGTGACCCCTTTGACCTGTGGAGCGTCCCTGCCGCAGGGCTGTCAGCGCTGTTACCCTGCCTGCTGTGGGTTGCACGCCTTCTTCCCCGTGCCAATGTCTCCATGTGTCTCCCAACTCCAGGAACGACAAGCTGAAGATCCACATGCGGAAGCACACAGGTGAGCGGCCCTACTCCTGCCAGCACTGCAGCGCCCGCTTCCTGCATAGCTATGACCTGAAGAACCACATGCACCTGCACACAGGCGCCCGGCCCTACGAGTGCAACCTCTGCCACAAGGCCTTCGCCAAGGATGACCATCTCCAGCGGCACCTCAAGGGCCAGAACTGCCTGGAGGTGCGGACCCGCCGCCGCCGCCGCGACGAGCCGCCCCCCGCACCCGCTGGGGCCCCTGGCCTCGACCTCTCCAACGGGCGGCTGGAGGAGCTGCGCCTCTCCATCGCCCGCTACTGGGCTCCAGGGCAGCCTGAGGAGGAGGAAGAGGAGCCGGAGGGCGAGGAAGGGCCGCAGCCGGATGGCGCTGTACCGGTGGAGACGGCATAGGGCTGATGCAACAGCGGGCGTCATGCCGTGCTGTGCCGTGCCCACTGGGGTTTCTGTTCCCGTTTTTCCCGTCACGGTTCATTCCCAGTTATGCAAAGGGGGAAACTCCCCCCGCCTGATTTGCACAAGGGGGTGGGGGGACTCTACCACCCCCCCGCCGTGCCTGGGCCCCTCTGGTCATGCCCAGGTGGGTGAAGAGGGGATTGGCACTTGGGTGTCCCCTCAAACCCCTCTTGGATGCCAGGACCGGGCAGGGGCACCAATGGACCGAACCCCCCCTCAGCTGGGGAGAGGCCCCCAAGTTCTCCCCAGTGCGGGGGGGNCTCGCCCCTGCACTCCCGGCTGCTTTCTCTTGGTTGCACTATTCGGGTGAGCCCACCCGGGTGCGGGGCAGCCCCGGCCCCTCCCCGGCCCCCTCCCACTTCCGAACCTCCCTGGCCCTGTGGGACCCACCTCCCTGGGGTGGCCGGGCCCCCGCGGTCACCCCTCTGCCCTTTGCACATGCCCCCCGCAGGGCACAGACTCCCCGGGGGAGTAGGGGACCGGCACTATTTGTCTACAATAAGAGTTTTATCTATATTTAAAAAGATGATGTAATATATTCCCTCCCCCGGCCCCTCTGCTGCCACCCGCCAGCGCTGCCCGGCCCCCACATCTGTCCCTTGCCATGGGATGCTGGGAGGGGTGATGGGACCAGGGGAGCTCTGCTCCTGTCATGGCTTTAAAGTGCCTTATGGTGAACTTGAACCTTTTCGGCTACTTGAACCTCTCTGGTGTCAGGAACCAAACGAATCATGGGCGGGCGGCTCCCCCACCCCGCCGGGCCGCCTCTGCCTGTCTGTATGTCTGTGTTTTGGTTTTTTTTTAAACGAAGGCTGCTTGGTAATAAACGGAGAAGCAGGGACCCCCCTGTGTCTGGTTGTCTGTCCATTCTGTGCCCCCACCTCGGAGCAGCTCGAGGCTGGGGGCACTGTGGGGTTGGGACGGGGACATCGAGGGTGTGGGGCACCGCAGAGATGGGAAGGGGGCATCTGGGGGCTTGGGACATCCATGGGCTGGGGGCACTCTGGGTACGGAGATGAGGGGCACCACGGGGCTGGGGGCACCATGGAGATGGAGATGGGGCATCAAGAGGCTGGGGCTGTTGTGGGGACAGGGCTGGATACAGCATGGGAATGGAGGTGGGGGCACCCAGTGTGGGTACAGGGTCATTGAGGGGTGGAGGGCAGCATGGAGCTGGGAGCACCACAGGGGTGGGAATGAGGGCCACCATAGGGCTGTGGAGAGGGATATGGAGGGGCTGGGGGCACCCTGGGGGTGGAGATGGTGGCATCAAGGTGCTGGGGATGGGGACATGGAGTGGCTGGGGGCATAGTAGGGCTGGAGCCAGGGGCAGCGTGAGGCTGGGGTATCACAAGGTCAGGACCAACATGGATTGGTGGACACCAACTCAGGGTACCAGGACTCCGGTGCCTTGAGGACTGAGTGCTTCATTTGCCAACACCTGCCCACCCAGTGGCTCTCAGTTTCTGCTGTGCTGCAGGAGCTCCATCACATCCCAGCACTTGGATCCTCATTCTCACTATCGCATGACACTATCCCGCTGTCACTGTGCCTGGCCCTCACTGCTGGGTGGCTGCAGGAGCACCTCCTTCAGTTTGCTGTCCCTGTTCTTGGCCTGCTCCTGGAAGTTGAACCCTCAGCCGAGGGAGGGGAGAGCAATGTTGGCATCCAGCACCCCCAGCCTGGGGAGAATGGGGGACATTGCCACCTGCACTGCCAAACCTCACTTGCAGAGCAATCTGTGCCAACCACTCCACTGCTGCCCACATTGCTCTCCTCACTCTCCTCCTCCTCTAGCTGGGCTCACAGCTGGGCAGCTGTTCTGAAGGGGAGTCTCTGGCCCTCACTGTTCTCACTTTTGACCCTGCAGGGCCCCCACTGCACCCTGGCATCTCTTCACTAGATCCCTTCAGGAGTAGAGTGGAGAGGGATGAGCTGCAGACGCCCCCCCGCCCCAATACCTGCTGCAGCCCCCCAAGCTCCCGTGGTCTCCTGGCACCCCTCTGCCTGCAGCTCCTTGTCTCCAGACTCCAGGGAGCTTAGGGGCCCCTGCACACACAGCAGGAGTTGGTCAGGGCTGTGTTGCACTCAGAAAATGGGGCCCTCAAGGGTGGGAGAGGACATGGTTTGGAGAAGAGGACCCCAAGCTAGAGGGGCTCCCACCTTTACAGCTGGGTGTGATGCAGGTGCTGACACCTGGCTGCTCGGGCATTTCACAAGCCAGGCACTGGGTCCCCAAGAAGTGAGCCAGCAGAACCTGTGGCCATGGGGTGATGCTCCATGGGGCGATACCATCCCAAGGATCTGTGTCATGGGCCCCCAGGAATGTCACCGCTCTTTTCCATTTCCCAGGGGTAACTTACCTGTATTGCTCAAAGCTGCTGCCACCAACAGATGTTTTTGATCAGGTCCTGTAAATGTTCAGCCTTTAAATCTGGTTGACTTGCATCTACCTACGTGATGGTGTGCAGCCAGTCATGTTGTAAAGGATTCTGCTTTTCAGCAGGGAGCAAAGTGGCTTCACTTAAAGCTGATGACATGCACATGACTACTGCTCCCTGGTCCATTAGCACAGCTTGGTATTTTGCCAGTCTGCTTGGAGAGATGTCCCTTTAGATCCCGAACAGCCAGCATGGCACATGGGGCACCAGCACAGTTAGAGGTCACCCCAAAGTGAATTCCTAGGCCTCCTGTATCATTAGGATGGTGGCAGCTACAACCCATAAGCAAGCTGACCATCCAGCTCCTTGGAAAAGGATGCCACAGGCCTTTGCCAACTTCCAAGCAGCTGTGTCATCACCCCAGAGGCTACTCACTGCCTTTCGTGCACTTATCGTGGAAAGGGCTTAGTTGTACCTGGAAGGCCCAAAGCTGATGCTTCCATGAGCATCCTTTTTATGGTGCCCAAACTGGTTCAATGTTCTCAGGTCCGTTCCAGCAATTCTTATGGGCCTTTGAATGGCAAATATGTAAAGGGAGTTGCCTATTAGTCACAAATTTTAAATCCACAGTGGGCAAAATCCTGCCACTAACAAAAATCCTCTTACTTGTCTCTTTGTATTAGGAACTGTAATTTGGCATATTGCTTCTTTTCTTTCTTCTCCCAGAGGTTGCTGTCATTTTGACATCTTAGAGCCAATGTTTTAGTTCTATGTTTTTGTGATCTGAGGTTTTTTCCCTTGAAACTTGATATCCAGCAAGTGCCTAAAAGTTCTGCAGGCCTATGGTCACTTCCAAGTAGGTTTGTCACTTATCAGCTCCAATTAGGATGTCATCTTGTCTTGATTTGAGACGATTTGGAGAGGGGGAAGGCCTTGGACATAAGCCTCCTCGCTTGGATTCAACACCTCTGGTTTTCTTCAATACTGAGAGAGAGAGAGAGAGAGAGATCAAATGCATTCTGATGCAAGTGAAAAAATAACTTTTTTTACTGAACAACAACAACAAACCAGAATGCGAAACAGCAAACAAACAATGGCAAAACAGAACGTCACCCAAACCCACCCTTTCGCTTCCTGGTCAAACTGAGAAGAAGCTGGAAGCCCTTTGGAGACAAAAGGGATCCCACGTGCTGAGAAAAGGCCCCATGATCAGGCTGGGGCTCGGTGCAGTGACGACCAGAGACCTCCCGAGTTCCTCTCAGGGGGCTCAGACAGGGCAGTGCTGGGAGGCTGGAGACTTCCTGGGGTCTTTTAAGTGGGAATGGGGACGGCAGCTCTGGCAGCAGCACAGGGGGCAGAACGGGCAAGTGACTGTAATGGCAGCAGAGGTGGTTGAGTCGCCAACCCTGGAGGTGTTCAAGGGGAGGCTGGATGAGGTGTTGAGCGATATGATCTAGATGTCAATGCTGGGTTAGTTGGGCTATAGGTTGGACTAGATGATCTTCAAGGTCCTTTCCAGCCTTATCTATACTGTGATCCTGTGGCAGCAGGCAATGGGAAGGTGGCATGGGGTGACATGGGCTCTTGCCATTGTTTCAGTCAGCAGGAGACAGTCGCCGCTCTGGCGTTGCCAGCAGGGTCAGGTCCACGCAGGGTGGCAGGGGACAGGGACGGAGACCAGCTCTGGCTCTACCTCCAGTGAATCAGTGTCTCAGTGGGTGGTGGAAGTGGCGGGCAGTGGTTGGCAGCCAGCTGGGCAAGTGGGAGGGCTCCGGGGAGACATGATGTGGCTCCAGTTGGCTCCTCGGGCAGCCAAGCACCAGTGGTTGGGAGGTTTGGTCCCAGTGCCTGAGCTTCCCTACAGGTGACATGGCTCTGGGGGAAGTGGCAGTGATGGGGTCAGGGTTCTCCTGTGGGCAGGACCAGCTGCAGCAGTGGCAGAGGCAGCCGGGGTGTGTGGCAAAGCCGGCGCGGTGGGAGCAGCAGTGGCAGTGGCAAACGGGAGTGGGGTGTCCAGCTGGATGACCCCGCACAGAGGTGGGTGCAGGTGACAGCTCTCCTGGCACTGCTGTGGCAGCTTTGGGGCAGTGGCTCCAGCTCCAGGTGCAGCGTGGTATTGTGACAACTTCCTTGTAGGTCTGTACCCAGGAAGTAAGAGAGTGCAAACCTCGTGGCACTGGCCTTTTACACTCCTCAATTCCTGTGGCACTTTGCTCTCAGGAATCTCACCTCAGTTCCTGTGACATTTTGCTGGGTCCTGTTTGCCCCCAGAGCTGTATGATGGTATGAAAAAATTCCTTTAAGCTAAACTATAACACATCTACAGACTGTAAAAGAGGAACACCTTTATCTCTTCCCTACTGTCCCAGTTCTTTTGCCAAAACCACCAATTAAGTTGGACTCATTTTTGAATCCTTGAGGGAGCACCATCCAACACAGCTGCAAGTTTCTCCAGTCACAGGAGTCTCCCATTCATAGGAAAAGATTGTTTGGCTTTGCTCATCTATTGAGGTACAAAAGAAAGCATCCTTTGAGGCCAAAACAGTAAAATAGGAGTTTGTTTCTGGCACTGAGGCCAACAAGAGATAAAGATTTGGTACAGTTGGGTGTGTATCTGTGCTGAATTGATTGATTGCTCTTAAATCTCATGCTAATCAAGGACAATGCTTCATTAGCAGTAGGAAGGCGTCTAAAATTCAGATGGACATTTTCTGAGCATGCCGAATTGTTGAGAATGTGTTTATCAATGTTTCCAGATCTTTTTTGTGCTTCTGCCTTTACAGGACATTGGTTTACTCTCAGTGGTTTAACTTTTATTTCTGAGCCTTCTCTCTTAATTGGAGACACAGTTTTTGCTTCACCTGGTTCTCCTGAAGCCTGTGAGGACCATCATATTTGAAATGGCACCTGGAATGTTTTCTCCAGTGTTTCTCGCAATTTACCCATTAACTGGCAAGTCTGAGCTTTCCAGTCTGTCTCAAGCGGAATGTGAAACTGCACGGAATTCTCAGAAAAGTTTATTTGTGTGTTTAACTCACAAAATAAATACAGACACTCCCAACAAGGCAAGAGGGCATTATGGCATATATAGAAACTGATGAGTTGTTGTCGACTGTACATACCATGGGTGGTAGGAGTGGCTGCAAAGCACTTTTTCCCATTGCCTCGACCATTAGTACTGGACCTTTCCTTCAGTGAGCCCATGCAGCGAGTTGTTACTGAAGGTGTGGCTCCACTATCCATCAAAAATCTGGTGTTTCGTGCCCCAGCTTTCCTGGAAAGAGGGGATCTGCTGGGCATGCCCTGGTCCCCTTCCCTCATTGTCAAAATCCTCCACCATCACAGCATTTACATCTAATTGACTCCTCCTGTCGACAAATTGCACATTCAGGCCAAGGAAAGCAGGAGGGGGGATCCTTACAGACCTTCAAACCTGCCCATTGCTCTTTTTTCCTCTCTCTCTAACACCATTCTCTTCTGCAGTCAAAGCTTCTCAGTACAGCCTGCTGTCCCCCCGGGAAGTTCTGAGTCAGTAAAATTGTTTCCAAAAGCTGATGTACACCTTGAGGGTTCCCAGTTCAACAAACCCCAAGGAGTAGAAAGGGATGTGTACAAAAACTGCCTCTACCCCCACTGCTTGTTTTAAAAGTGCCCACCTGGGAATGCCCTCAGGCCTGACCCACAATAGGACTAAAATTCTCATTTCCCACATATTCATTGTTTTGACCTTTGTCCTCTTCATCTGTTCCTACCCCAGTGTTATATGAGGGGGAAGGAGGAGTAGCATTTGCACATATTCCAGCTCATTCACAATTCTTTGCTTTTTCTCCTTCTCCTCAATATATGACATTACATCTCTTCCAAATTTATGGGTTTTATGAGTATCTGGATCTCTATATAATGTCATACAAGCAGCAACAAAAAAATCCCTCATTTACGAAGTCATTGACAAATCAACGTGAACTGTAAAATAATATTAAACTGCAATGACCCATTTCCCCATCCTCCAGTTAATAATGTGGCCACTACTGATTACAAAACCTCTTAATTTTATCTTTTGTCATTGGATCACCCCCAAATTTAATCCCATTTTGCTGTATGCATCCTAGAGGGCCACAGGAAGGAACTGTGACCTGGCTTGTTACCATCATCCAATTTAATAATATTTAAATTACCCAAGTCCTTCATCCTTTGGTCTGGACCTTCAGTAGCTGCACTGCTCCCATCCCACTGATTAAGGGTCACTGGCAAATTGTGTCCTTGTGCCTTACCTGGAGACTGATGGGTTACTCTGATAAACCTACGCATTTTGCAAAAGGAATTTGGAAAAAGGAACAACAGTGCACGAATTCCATCCCCCTTCCACCCTTGTTCAAACATCTCTGAGGCATTTATTGCACCTTAGAGTTGAATTTTTAAATCCTCAAATCACACTGCCACGATGCTGGAGAGGGTTCACAGGGAGTCCTGCCTGATCTGATTCTTTGTTGTTAGGGGCAGCAAGAGGATCCAGGCAAGGCCTTATGGCCACCTCATCTGGGTCGCCAAAATGTCCCCAGAGCGGGCTCTTACAGGTATGTCAGGAACTGATCCCCACCAGAGTTGGGATGTTTTATTACTCTGCGTCTGTGCAGAGATGGAGCTGGGCACTGAATGCCCACAGACAGCACCTCCTCGGGTGCCAGTCACCAGCTTTGAGGTTCTTCAAAGAGCAGCAGATCCACATTTCCCATATATACCATAATGTAAAGCCATGGGTAAGCCATGGATAAGCTATGGATCACCCATAGCCATGGACTGCCCCTTCCTTTCTCTCCATTTTCAGGTCCAGCACACTGCGCCTGCTCTGTGGGAAAGGTTGCAGGGAGATGGGGATGGCTGTGAGCTCTGGACCCCTGAAGTTACGACATTGCAGATCAATGTGAGAGCTGGAAAAGGGAGTCAGGACTTCACAAGATGCAAAGGCAAGTGCAGACGATGCAACTGCTCGTTAAGCAGAGTGGTGTTTTCAGCAGCAAAGTGCTGTAGAGGGGCTGGTGGCACATGGTGCTCACAAACGAAGGCACAGAGAAGTAAGATTTTGATTTCCCAGCCATGTCCATGGAATCCTGAGGTTTGGGATGGGAATATCGGGAGATATTCTGAGGAAATATCCTCAGAGATGGAGCGTTATCCAGATTTAGCAGAGTCGGGTGGTAGAAGTACAACCCCTCACACGAATGGAGGGGCAGGTGGATGCTGCTGGATGGAGGGGTGCAGATCACATGCACTTCTACTCTGAAAGGGAATTCTTAGAGATCAATCACCTGCCTGCTGGGATGGGTTTTTCAAGCTTGGGATAGTGGCTCTGCATCCATCCACATATTAATGGATGAAAAAAATCTATTAAGCCCTATGGGCATTAAGGTTCAGATAGACCAGGGATGTGCTGAGTTCCAGAATATCAGGGGTCCTGTTTGGCAGGATGTTGCCACCCCTACACTGTATCGATGGTTGTGTGTAGCAGTTTTAACATCGCCAAATTAGTGCCATCCCTCTGAAGCTGGTGTGCAGGGAACAAGGTCTTCATTTCCTCCAGCAGACGGGGATGGCTCATGTGCTAATTACAGGATCTGGTCTGGATGAGGCAGCAGTAACTGAAAGTAACAAAATGCAGCTTTTGAGAGGGGCACCTGTTTCACCGAAACCCTTGATTATACCAGAAGTCATGACTGCTACTGGTCATAGAGGTGTCCTAGCAAATACCTGAGGGGGAATTTGGGATCTAATTTCAGAACCAGCTGTGTGGGGGTGGATGGAAAATCAACCAGCAAAACTGAAGAGTTTCCTCACGTGTGATGAGGAAACAAGTGTGGAATGATCTTGTGCAAGCCAGTGTTCCACAATCAGAAATAAGTAGGACCATAACATCATTTCATCGTTGACAAAAACTCGTGCCTGTGCGAAAAAATTCTTCCCTTTCAGCCGCCCTGTCACATCACAGTGAGACACTACCCGGGAAATGTCAAAACAGTAGAAATGGACTAGGAAACAAGTTGTTTGGCAACGGACCAGGAAACAAGAAGAAGCCTCTGATGGCTTCAAAAATGCTCTGATTGAGCAAGCCCAGTTATACGTTCCTTGGTAAGGAAATCCTTTTGAATTGAAACTAGACAGTAAAGTTTCATGGGAATGGTGGCAGGCAACTGGGATAAAAAGTAAAAAAAAAAATCTGTAGGATTTTGGTCCAAGGCATTGCAAGGCTGTGCTACACATTATAACCCAACTGGAAAACGAATGAGAGCTGGGATTTGGGCATTGCAAGAAACAAAAAATAGGGTGACTGTATACCTCTTCTAAAAAGCACAATGAGGACAGAAATTCTTCCAGAAGGCATCTCTCCCCAAACGTCAGCCACGGGGTGAGTGAAATTGGATTCTATGCTGGGACTGCAACCTATTAATCCATAAGTGACCATTCCTATAACAGCCTCGACAGTGCAGTGTGGCTCTGTACTGACCTTCTCTCCTTCTCTGTCCTCTCTCAGCACCATATTCTCATGTTCCGGTATTTCAGGTATTTTATGGTTTCCTGTGCCTTGTGTCAGCATCGAAACCATGTTATCGGTGTCACAAACCCAACATCAAATTGAAGTCTAATCTGAAAAAGCACAAAGCACAGCCCTTCAATTTCTGTGACAATTGGCCCATTTCAAATTTCCAAGCCTGGAGCAATATCAGCTGGAGGAGCTGGAGCAACACTGTGTGTGTTACTGGACAGAGATGACTCTCCTGTTTTGTCCCCTTACCTTGTGCTCTGTAGGGCCACACAGAGCTCTAGAGATGGAGTTTAACAGAAATAGAATTTTTTTTTCTCTGAGATCAACAACAAGCACATACCTTCAGTACATTTCTGGAGGGCCAATATGTAAAAATCGGTGTATACAATTTTCATTTTAACTAACTTATTACATATTATCCTTCTTGCAGAGGAGTGAGATGTGGCTAAATCCAATCCCTGACCCAGACGTGGTCAATGCTCTACATCTAAAGGATCGTACAGGTGTAACTTTAGCTTTATACAGCTTTGTCATGCAGGATTAAGGATGGCAAAACAATATACAGTGTATTTATATTAAAAATAAATTATTTCTTTAATTTGACTGTAGTGATAATACTTAGACAAAACGATCTTAGCCAGGATGATTCAGTATACAGGAGAGGTAGCTCTGACTTCTATAACAGTGCACTATTTTTGAGGCAATATCAAAGCAACTATATTAAAGCCAGAAAAACCCAATTATTATGTGGAGATTGATGTTATTCACCCATACCAAAAACTGTGGGCAAATCTCTTTTGCTCAGCCTCAAGCAGTAACTCTGAGGGGTGTCCCCACTCAAGGGAAAAATCTTCAGATACCTTAGGATGGATTTCTAGAAGTCCTCACCGTGAAAAAGTGCGACTGGCTTTTCATAGGATAAAGTGACTGACTGTCAGTCACATTAATTTTTAGATTATGTGTTGTCAGGCTTACGCAGCAAAATATGCTTCACTGGTGGAAAAGGTGTGATCAGCTCTTTGGTTTCTTCTGCCTGACACTTCTGACTCCCACTTCAGCACCGAGGCCTGCAAATCCCCTGCTGCTCCCTCACGGAGCTCCTGTCCTGCACATCCTTGTGATAGTTTGGTCAAGGTTGTCTCAGCACTGAACACTAAAACCAGCAGCCCCTCCTGCCTCAATCCATCACTGAACAGCAGCCCCTCCTGGCTCAATCTATCACTGAGAATTTGTCAATAAGGCGAAGTTTGAGCTGCTCCATCCCTGCTACTCCCTGAAACTTCTCCTCTTCAACATCACAAACGCAGTTCTGTGTGAGAGGGAAGGTGTGACTCGGGCAGGACTGTTGAGGGGGACAACATTCAGCATCTTGAATCACACAACCTCTCAGCGGTGCCTGACTAACTGGGTTAGTTCAGGCCAGATGGGACACTTAACTCAGAGAATTGTATGTTTACATGTTTATTCCTTTTTTCATGCTTATTAAGTACCTCTGTAAATTCCCTGTCTCACACCTCCAGCCCCAGCAGCCACAGTCTCTTGAGCAAGGGAGAGAATGCTGGGAGGACTGGGCTAAAAGCAGGGGAGGACTGTCCATGGCTCAGTGATCTCGCAGCTTGGAACAGTCCCCCACAGCCCAGTGTGAACAGCAGCTGCTGCTAAACCAGAGTTTAACTGTGGCTGCAGCTCTGCCTGTGGGCCTCTGCCTGGGACTCGCTCTGGGGATCCCCTGATCAGTGAAGGAAAGGAAATAAATTTACTCTTTGTGTTTTAGCCACGGGTTTGTGTCTGTCCCAGCTGCCTTCCTGTGCTGACTCACACACTTACATTCACACTTAGGCAGTTACTAGACACACACAGGTTTGGGGATGGATATATTTCAATGTCTCACCTATTTTCATTCAGATGAGACCAGTTTAGACAGAGACACGTTTATACACATTTATTGACACTTGTATATAATGACTATTCAGCCTTATATCTATTTACACTCTGATGTTTACATTTTATGTATCTATTCAGACCAGGGCTGTTTAGACTTCTATCTATTTACATCATATATTAACACACTGCATAGAAAATATATTTGGGCTAGGTATCTGTTTAGACTTAGATATTTACACAGAGGTCATTTGCAGATATGTATTTGTTACCTATTTATGTTTATGTATAACCTCTAGACTACATATATAATCTCCACTGATTCTAACATATAGCAAGAGTAGATGGTTCCAGATATCCAGACTTTTTTTTCAAATTCATTTATATATAACCCTAAAGTGCTTTGTATAGTAGGTGTAGTCTTTCACTTTTAAATCCTTCTTTTATTTTTGTTTGAATATTTCCAATCTATACAACAATGAGAGATTTCTCTTTCTTTCAGCCCTCTCAACACCAAATCAACAAATTTCAGTAACTCACTTTATAGTGAAGAGTCGTGTGTGTAGTTACACACTCGGTAAAAATACTCACATGACAGAAGACTTTGATTCTCCTTTTGCATTAACCCGACCTTGCCCAGCTGTTAACCAGTACTATTCAATCTTCCATTTCCAAAATACACGGTTTTACCCTGACCAGGGTTTTTTATGTTACACAGTTAGAAAGGACTCCTGGGAAGCTGCACAGCCCAAGGGAGATGCTGCTGGGCTGCCAGGACAGGCACCATTGGAAGTGAGACAATAAATGAGGAGCAATGATGCCATCAGCTTTTGGAAAATGTGCTGCACTGGGGTCTCTTTCCAACCAACGTCACACTTGGAATGCAGCGGTCCCTGCTGCCCCAGTGGAGCCTTGAGAGGGTGGGGGGTCTGAAGCCATTCTCGACAGAAGCTGCAGCAGCTCACCGGGCCACTCCTGCAGCTGACAGGTTCCTCTCCATCATCTGCAGAAACAATCTCACAGTGCAGCAGCCAGAATCACATCGGTCACCACAGCCCCGGCCTCCCCTGCTCATCCAGCCTGCAGGGCAGGACGCTGCCGCCGTCACCATGTGTGGCACCAGAGTCACTGAGAGACAGAAAACTGACACTGTGAGAAATCCCCAGCCCCAAGCTCTGCCGTGCCGTGGCCCAGCTCACCTCAGATACCTGTCCAGTTCCAAAGGCTTCCCACACAGCACCTGCAAAGCCAGAGCTAAACGCTGAACCCGGCTGCCACAGGTTTCTCTGCTCTTAGACACTGGTCAACAACCACCTCACCTTCTTGGAACCCCTTATTAGTGCGTGGCTTCGCCACTCCTTAACACATGAGTCAGACTCCTCTGGAATACGGCTGGGAGATGTGTGATCTCCCTCTTCTGTCCCCAGAGCCACCACAGAACTGACCAGAAGCACAAGGAAGGTGCTCACTGGGGAGGAGTGGAATAGTTCCAGCAAATGCACTCGCTCCACAGAAAAAGTGCTGAGACTCCCAGGCCCAGGAGAGACGTTGTGTCCCTGTCTGGGGTCTCGGAACGGCGGTCCCTGGGAGCAGCAAACACGGCACAAGGGCGGGGTGGGAGAGAGGAGCCTCAGTGGCCGCCAGGGATGGAACCTCCGCCTCGCTGCTCAGAGTCAGCAGTTTGGAGCAGCTCTGCCCGAGGCGGCAGGGAAGGAAGAAAGTGGGTGTAGGAAGAGCCGTCGGCAGAGCCTGCGCAAGCGGAGCCGCCATGAAAGGGTTTGCGGCGGCACATGGAGCCAGCGAGGGGCCCCGGGGAGGTGCCCAGGGGCTGCTGCCCCGCCTGGGCACCACAGAGCCCCGGCTCTGCTCCCGCCAGAGAAACCCGGGCACAGCGGAGCTCCCAAGGCTTCCTGCACCGCCGGAAGCGCCAGCAGACTTGTTTTGTGACTGGCTTCGCGCAGGGGAGGTCAGGACCCGTCCTGATGTGTGGGGAGAAGGCTGGGGCCGGACAAGGGTGGGGCGAATGAAGCAGAGCGACTCGGCGCACGAAGGGGGAGTCGGGAGGTCCGTGCACCGGGTTCTGATGGAATTTACTCCTCCGCCTCCCCCCTGCTCTCCTTGTCCTCCCCCTTAGCGCGTCACACGGACCTGCGCAGGGCGCTGACGTCAGCACAGCGACCGGTCCCGCCGGCACCGGGACCGGCACCGGGA
>WEKX01011681.1:3191-15402 GCA_013390025.1 Pitta sordida
CCTGCTAGACTGTGAGGGAACTAGGTTTGTGTTACCGCTCTGGGATGTGCTTTCAGTCTCTTCACGGGTGTTAGATGGTGAGTTGGACTAGATGATCCTTGTGGGTCCCTTCCAACTCATAATATTCTGTGATTCTGTGATTCTGAGACTCCTATAAAGATAATCAGCAGCAATCAGTGGTGGAGACTGGCAAGGGAAGGCATGGAGGTGTGCTCGAACACTGGCACCTTGTGAATGTCGGTGGCCTGCTGCAAAACAATCAAAGACTGAAATGGCTGTAAGAGTGGAGCTCACAGGTTCGCTACTCAAGAGGATTGTTTCCTACAGCAGAAGCTGCTTGAAAGGGAAGAGCTGGCACTCCAGGCAGTGTTGGGGATGTTGCTATGGCCACCAGGAAAGTGGAGAGGGAGCGCACACAGGAGTACAGAGTGATGGTGACATGGCAGCTGTAAAGCAAACCTCTGTTAATCATTTTGAGGATAGTTCCTGCTGATCAGCAGCATAGAGCAGCCCAACCTCCAGCTGAGGCCACCCTTAAACCTCTGAAGAAGTTCATGTGTTGTTTTCCTGCATGCGAGCACAGCACCTGTGCTGATGGAGCAGAAACATGAAGAGTGTGTGTGTAGCCTGTGTCTGGGTCTGCTACTGAATCAGTAAAGAGGAATTTAGTTAACTCTTTCACTCCCAAGCTACCTTCATGATGCAGGTATACAAGCAGTTACAAGCTTCACTACGTAAACAGGATTTTTTTTTTTAATTGGATAATTGCATTGGCCTTCCACAGAAGCAACAAATAGCCTTTTGCAGGAAGAAGAAGGTAACACATGACAGAATTACAAAGCTGGTATGTTGTCTTCCTGCAGGCCCAAGCAAATTGGGGGGGGAGGGTGTTGGGAGAGGGGCATATAAATGTTCCAGCCTTGTCCTTTTCCTCCTGGCACTGAGCAAAATTTTAGTAACCTTCCGGTTTACTTTTCTACTGACATATCAGTTGCTTAAAGCACATATTCTTTTATTTATATGCATTTACTAGCTTTAGAGCAAAGATCATCTCAAACAGTGTACAAAGAAACCTTGTCTCAAAGAAAGTTAATTCTTTTGAGCCCAGAGTTGTGGCTTTGAAGGTTTTCTCTCTAAATATAGGAGTAAACCTCAGAGCAAGCTCTTCACGCCACTCTTTCTCTCAAAATAAGACTCCTTAACTAAAAAAAAAAAAGAAAAAAAAAGTTTAAAAAGCTCCAACCTCTAACAGTACCTTTTTTTTTTTTTTTTTTAAGATTAAAACCTTGCTCAGAAGAAATAGGAAACCTAACAGGGCCACCTAGTGACACCACCAGTATCAAGGTATATAAAGGACCAAAACAGATCCCAGCCAAATCGTCAGTCTGAATCATCAATCTGCTCCATGAAGCTGAAGAAGAATCAAGACAAGCTGGCACCTACGTTCCCAGATGCTCTGGGGTCCCCATCAGAAACTGGACTCTTAGGTCTCTTTAAAGCACCTAGCTCAACTGGAGCACCTGGTCTGAATGGAGTAATGCTGTTTCTAGGGAGAGGAAATCAATCATGGGTGCTATGAAAGAGACTGCACCAATCCCACCTCCCAAAGCTCAGGATACTATTGTGTCTGCAAGAGAATGTTACTGTGTTGTTTCAATGCAAAAATTGTGACGAAATGCAGGTGCTTTTAAGACTTTTTCCCTTTTTCTTTTTTTTTTTTAAGGCTATTTGGCAAACCATGTGACTACGTTATTGCTTTCTGTTCCTTGATTTATCCATTCTTTAAGGGAAGGGCAGTTTACATACTTCAGGCTACACCTTTGCACAAAACCCTTGACATTTAGTTGTGCTTCAATGAAAGCTCTTCATTTTTCCTGTCCGTTTCCCTACAGCCAGTTGCACCTTGTCTCCTGACTCATAAAACAGTAAGCATGATAAGGTTCATGACCAAGAAATCAAGAAAAAGCCTGGAGAAAACAGTTAAAATATTGAGCAGATTCACTTGTTTCTTGGAACTTGCAAATGGCCTGTTTAGCCAGACACTGTGATCACATTTTGCAGGAATACCAATGGGTAAAACCATCTTACATGCTCACTCTATAAGCTTTTGCGGGAGGGCAGCTATAAGCTCATTCAATAACTTAGATGGGCACAGGCCCTGAGGTCTTAACTTTTGCTGAAGTTGTCAAATTGACCTAAAAGAACTTTGATATATGTTTTCTGCTAGGAAAAAGCTGCTCCAGGTCAGCCGAGGCAATCTGTTTTGGCAGCCTACTGTTTCCTAGGACTGTGGGAATGTGTGCATGTTTTCCAAGGAGCAAATTTGGTTTCAGTGATCATCTGATCATCTGATGAAGCCCACACTTCATGTGCAAGCTGCCTTCATCAAGCAGGAGCAACGAGATGGCAATGCCTACACTGAGACCTGTCAGAGCTGTGCCAGGGGGCCCTGTTGCTCTGATGGGTCATGGGGGCTTTCTTGCTCAACAGGAGGAAGCCCTGCTGACAGTATGTCACATTATTAGTATAGGACGTTGATGAAAATTCATTCAACTTTTCTTGTGCTGGCTATTACATTCCCTTTTGCTATGACTCTCAGCTCAAATAATAGCGTAGGTCTGTGTGTGTCACGTTTGCATATAACTTCTACAGACTTGTAAATGTAAAGATACATGTGTACTGGGCTTTATTTGAGCATACTTTTAAATATGGGAAAATTGGAATTAAAGTCTTCAGAGTCTCTTGCTCCACAAGGAGGCAGAATCTCAAAAAATGGGCAGTTTTACTCTGTGCTCTCTTTGCCTGGTTACACTAATACAGTCGGCCCTCTTGCACTTCGTACCCCCCATATTGCAGCTTCAGATCTTAGCAGCATGATCTTTTAACGATGTAGGAGACCCATTTCGCAACTGCGCATGCACAACCTGCTGCCGCGGCAGAACAGGCGGTGGTGGGGGCACAGGCGAGAGCGGGGCATGATGGGCCGTGGTGGCGGGGGGCGCAGCAGCACGGCCACCATTCAACACGGAAGTAGGTCTATGCGGATCCCAATTAAGGCCGCAGGTCCACGTTATATGAGACCCAACTGTATTTGCAGAAGGATATTATGATTGATCAGACATTTTTCATTACTTACATTACTTAGAACAAATCTTCAGTAGTAAGACTTCAAAGAGATTTTTTTTTTTTTTAAATCTGAGTTTTAGTCCTTGAAAGACCTGGTAATAGCCTTTTGGTTTCTGAATGCCATGGGAAATGAACAGTTCTGTAGAACTGTTCTGTAGAACAATGGAGCAACCGGCTTGGATGCTGACTGATTTACCCAAGATCATCTCAACAGCAGTGTCAGGCAAATGAGTAGGACCCTGACTCTATAGTCTGTTCTGGGAGCTCAAGAAGGACTCTGGACCTTATGATAGTTCCTAAAGAATAGCAGTTTCCATGATCTTCTGGAAAACTATTCACCTGGCCAACTTTTGTCTGGCATGTGATCTATTACGTATGGTATATGCTTTTGTTTTCTGTCTCTTGTTTGTAGGAACTGCTGCATCTGTACTCTGGGATCTCAGAGTTGCCCAAACATGTCCAAAGTGCAGAGGGACTGTCGTGGTTTGACCCTGGCTGGAAGCCAGAGATTCACCCACAACCTCTCCTGGAGGAAAAAAATGGAAAAAATAACAGGCAAACAGGCAAAACAAGGCAAGCTACAAGTGAAGAATATAAAGGATTTGTTTATTAACTAACAAGATCAGAGCTTAATGTGAGAAGCATCATTTTAAAGCTAGCCTTTTCCCCCCACCCCTCCTTCTCTTGCAACATATCTCATATTCCCTTTTTCGACCAGGAGACAAAGGGGGAACAGGGTAGGGGATAAATCCAGGCACGTTGGTATTTCTGACCAGATTTGGGGTAGGAACCATCTCTCCGCCCTTTCAAAGTTCTCTCTCTCTCTCACGAGAGGAAAAGTCTTTCATGACCCTTTCCCAAGTGAGATCTCAACCCAGGAACAACAGTTGTTCCATCCTCTGTTGTCCGAGAGTCACAACACAGGATGCAGTGTTTTAAGTGCTTCTTTCCTACTTCATTATGAGCCCATCCCAAAGTATATCATTCAGATCCTACCGCAATGCAATTCTGTCACAAAATGTCTGTGCAAAGGATCTGTGCCAAGCTCTCAGCTCCGGCTCCGTGTTTCTGGGCTCCCAAAACATCTGCAGCTGTTGCAGCATGATTCTCCATCTTCAGTCATGGCCTCAGGTGAATTCTGCATCGCTGGTTCCTCTCTCTCTATTCCATAAGTTTGCACCATGGTCCGTTCCACGAGCAGCAGCGAGAAACCTGGAAGAACATTTCTACCCCTTCTCTAGTAGGCCCGGGGGGCTTTCATAGCTTTCAGCTTCTTACACACATCCTGACCCAGCCATCTACTTTCGGTTACTAACTTTTTTCTTTTCTCCCAAATATGCTTATTTGCAGAGGCATCTTTATCTCTCTAACCTTGAATTCCATGGCAGCCACTGAGGCCCAGGCAAGAGCTGAGCTGTTAACCCCCTCGCTGCCAGAGGGAAAAAAAACCTAAACCAGGACAGGGACCTTCAGACCTCAGATACCCCACAGCTGAAAACAAGCATCAGTCACCACTTCTAAATTCCGCATTGCCTGATAAGCAGTAATGTAAATGAGGTGCATGGATTGTAAGCATCCCTGCTGAAAGAAAGATGGAAATGTGGCATGTCACAGCTCTCAGAGGTAAAGAATCACCACATTGCTGAGGTCCTGTGCATTTCTTGGTACTGTACAGAGTTCAAACTGTGGTTAAGACCTATAAATTCCAAAGCAGACTAAATCTTGACTGTGTTACAAATTATCCATGAAATACTTCTCTTTCAGGGGTCTTATTCACAAACGTCTTTGCTGTTTTTCCAGTGGTAATAGGAGATATTACTTCTGGACTGCTGTTATTTAAGTAGCAAACTGTTTGTGCTCAGAGATGTTTTGCAATGGTGCAGTTCCCACAGTCAAACTTTCTGCACTGGATGAGACTACACTGCATCACGGGCTGTGGACAGAGGGAAGGGGAGCCTGAATCTCTGTGAGACATCTTGTCATTGTGTCATAAATAAGTTACTGGACTTGGGCTCAAACACTTGGCTTTAAATTTATTCACTCAAATATGCCACCTTCCTTTATCCTCCAGCAGGCAGCTGCTCAGTTTCTCCTACAGCAGCACACCAGTGTGCTGATGAACTTAGCCTTGCAATAACATGTCATGCTGTGAACACTGGTGGAGGGAGTGAGAGGTGTGCTCTGCTCTGCTGGAGATATGTTTAATAACCTTTAATAAAGCAGCAAAGTTAGTAGGCAGCAATGCCTGAAACCTGGACAGACATCTTCTGGGCGGGCACCTGGCTGGGCGTAAGGGTCAGGCAGGTGGGCAGGAATGGAGAGCCTGTTGGCTGAGGTGGTTGCCCCAGAGTTTTTGTCTATTTGTTCACCTTGTGTCTGTACTCTTTACTGGTAGCCAGAAAGGTCAGGTCTTGGACACAGATACACACAAAGGCTTACCTGCCTTTTCTATTGCCAGAGGAAAGGCTGGGGGGTTTACCTGCCACACAGTCTGAAGCTATTAAAGAGACACAGGTGCTATCAAAATCTTCTTGCTAATGGTGGGTGGTTTGTGCTTTTATGTTACCTTCTGAAAGAAGCTTTAACACCCAAGGAGTTATGGGAGTATCATGCTGATGCCTTTCTGTTCCTTGAAGCTGTGACACCTTGAAAACAGACTAAGTCACATTAATTCTGCTCCTCACAATGAAATTGGCAGCATTTCTTGCAAAGCTGTATATGCCACTTAATAAAAGTCTGAATTACCTTCATCAGGCCGAGAGGTTTTTCTGTGACAATGATGCCAGGACAGTTGCAGACTCTTCTTTGAATTTATAACACACTACATTTGTGACATAAGAAAGGATGTGCTGTAGGCCACCCAGTATGCCATATATCTCTGTGCTTACAGGCACGCCACAGCAGCAAAAACAGCATCATTTTGTTCATGGTATTTCTGGTCTAATGCCCTGGCTACGGCATCAAGTGGCTTTGTCATCCAGCTACTGTAGAGTTGCATCTGCTCTGCCTATATTTGCTATGATGCACAGGAGATGTATTACAGAGAGGGCAGTTAGGAGGGCAGCCCACAGATGAGGAACAGGAGAAGCAGGAGATCAGCAGCACACCTGCTGCTACTAGAAGCTTCTGCCCCAGCCCTAGCAGGACAGATTGATTAGTTTGCCACAAGTGAACTGGGACATGACTTGTCACAGGGCAATGCTAACGTAGAATACATGACTGGACTTTTAAGCAGACAGATTCAAAGAAAATAAACCTTTGGAAACATCTTATCTAACCCATTCTGGATTTGTGTGTGTATATGGGGACTGCTGGTTTCACATGGAGAGGCTCTTCTCTGCAAATTGTTGTATCTGAAAAAGGATACATCACTCCAACAGTAAACATAATTAGTTAACTTTAATAATCAAGATCTAAAAGTCTGCCCCCATTCAAATCTGTAAGGAGTTTTCACCCTACTAAGACCTCCTTGGTAAAGTGTATCAAAGTGTAAACTGTGCGCTCAGTGATAGTGCACAGCATAGATCAATATTCCCGATGCTTCTCCCTGCTGTTTGCAGGTGACCCCGACCCACGTCATCCTTGTGCATGTGCAGGCATACCTGGCAGTGCTAACCAAACCCAGGATTGCTGGAGAGCAGAGAGGCTGCATAGAAGCTGGGAGTGGGTATCCAGTTAGATATCCATGAGGGCAAGACTTGCAGGCAGTGTTTGAGTGATCAGGTCTCTCAACAGTTTGTCCTTTGGTTTCCATCTCTTGATCTCCTACTGAGGTGCTTGAACCCTTTGCCTGCTACTGCACCACAGTGGTTTGACCTTGTGCTGACTGCAAGTGGCTCCAGCTCACAGTGTTCAGAAGTGAAAAATGAAAAACTTTTCTTTCACAGCTCACATAGCAGTTGCAAAGAAAAGAGCTATCCAGCCAGCCTCAAGCAGGTGGGAGGATGTTCATGCCTTGGCTGCCATTCCCTTACTATCACATCCAGCGGGTAGCCCCATCTGGAATCTAGTCAGAGGGAAAGGACTTGAAAGCGTTGGGTGTGTTTTTCTGGCAAAAGAAACAAGCTCCAACTGTCACTGCAAACATTGTTCACCTGCAGTAATCATACCCTCTGACTTCCTCCTCTCACCACAAGGTTGTCGCCAGGACATTTCTCAAACTGAAATTTTGGTTTATCAGGTAAAAATGAAAAGGTTTTAATATGCTCATTACTACTTTTACTCTTTTTCATTTGGAACTTACCTGAAAAGCTTTCACATGCTGCTTTCACAACATGGATATACAAAAGCTAAAACAGAAATCAGGAAGAAAAACTATCAGGAATCTCAGCTGAAATCACCTTTGTGGAAGCAAATAAGTAGATCAACAGTATTGTCCACAGTAGTAAAAGCTGTCAGATGGTTGCATTTGATGAAAAAGTGTTTTCATGCCTTCAACAGAGTGAGTCCAATGCCAATGAAACAGTCATTCAGAAAATAATTTCCTTCACAATTGTTGGAATCAAATGTACACACACATATATGCATTGACTGTGTCTATGCCTTACCACATCGTTGCTTAACTTTCTTACTGTCTTTTGGCTGTGTATTAGCTCTTTCCTTCATTTTCTAATTAATCAGCATCTGTAAATGTCATGAGCATATCATTCATCTTTTCCAGGTCACTTATGCAGATGTTAAATGGGATCCATCTGGAAGAGAGTTCCTCCCTGTAAGCCTTTGTCATATTTCTGATGACCTAAGAACTATGAATTTACCAGGCAAATGGCTGAGATTTCACTATGGCCATTGCCTTTGTGGGTGAGAGATGATATTTACTATTTCTCTCTATTACTCTCTAAAAGCACCTTTCCCAAATCTCTTCTCTCAGCATTTGAACCTTGCGTCTGACAGCACCTAGCATCAGAAACTTTTGAGGCAACATTGATCCCTTACATTTTTCTGAAGATAGAGAGGCTACACTTCTATGCTTTTCTGAATGGGAGTGTAAAGTTTGCTGCAGCTACTGCTACAATTTGATTTTTTAAAAAAGTCTTATGTTGTGTGCTGACACTGACCTCTTCCAAACAAGGCCATTCTTTCATATGATCAGCGCTTAAAACTACATCTAATAGCCTCTGGGGTAGACTTTTAAAAAAGATGATCTAAATCAGCACAACTTGTGGGACTCATACTCTTATCCTGTGATACCTTCAAATTCTACCTGACTTATGTTATCCAAAAGAAACTAAATAGAATTTTTATGATGACCTAAATACTGGTCAAAAGCTTGCTTATCTTACTCTGAAACTCTTTTTTTCCCTTTTAGGATTTTTGTTTGGGTTTTGCTACTGACAGACTTTTCAGGGATTGTCACTGAATGCTCTATTAAAATACACTGATGTTTCAATTGGTGGAATCAATTCAGTACCTTACACCATTTGGAAACAGTTCAAACTACATATATTTAATCTGACAGTGTTTTGTCTGGTTTTCCACCTTTCTTCATTTTCCTCTGGAATATACCCAAAATAGTTCAGTACCATCAGTAAATCTTGGGAATGGAACTACATGTCAGACAAGGAAGAGCTTTTTATAGATCTTGGTGTATTCCAGTCTGCATTTTATTTTTTAAGCATTTATGTATAGTTAGTTGAGAACAATACGGCTTCATTTTTAAGCCAGTGTTTAGGTGTTAATGACAAACTATGAAGGCATAGCTCTGTTATCTTCTGTAGAAATGAACCCTGGTCCCCCCCCAAAAGATTCAAATACATCTGGAATGGAGGCTTTCTTTTGTGCTGATGTTGAACAGGCTGCTGGGACTGCCTTGCTCCTGGAGCCCGGTCTTCCTGTTGCACAAAACACTTGAAGATTTCAAAAGCAGTTTAAGAAATATTTCTATTATTTTTCTAATCCTTAAACCAGTGGCCTGGGACTTTGCCTAGATGGTAAATATCAAAAACCTGATCGAAATGCTCTTGACTCTCTTGACCCCATAAGGAACACTCTGGAATCCTTTTGTTATGCAGACATTAGTTTCTCTTGAGTTACGATGATTTATGGATACAAGAGGGTAATGTTTTCTCTGTCAACCAAAAGCTGTATATTTGTTTCAGGAGTCACAAGTTCCTTTGGGATGTTACCATATGCATCAGGGGTGGGGTTTGTCACTACCAGCTTTCCAAAGGTTCTACTTCTCATCTCCTGCAATGTGTCCTATTGCTGTAAACACCTCTAACCTCTAACCTGTGATTGCTTGGTTCATGAAAGTCTCTTGAAAAGGCTGGATTTCCCAATTACATACACACAAGTTGTGGGTGGTGCAGCCAGATAAACTGATGGAGGCAAATCCCTGTTTGTTCCCAACCAGGTATTAGACTGTATGAAGTACTACAAGACTGGCAGCCTCCTCACATTCAGTTTTCAGAAATGGGCAGAGAACAGATGCTTTTGCCACTTGTGCACAAGCAGGTCTCCACTGAAGCAGGGATTGACCCTCCTCCATGAAGGCCTCCGTCTGCATTCATTGGCAGCTCATTAATATGAAAATTTGCCCCCCACCCTCGCACAGCCCCCTTGTGCTCCGGCGCTGTTTTGGAACTGCCCTGCTGTGTGCCGGTGTTCATGTCAGTGCTTCCTGGTGCCCATGGCCGCCCCACACTGGGAAAAACCCCTTTTCTGCTTGGCCAGGGACACATGTGTGGGGAGCCGCCCTCACTGCTGTCCCAGTGCTGCTCTAGGCGGGTAGACCTGGTCTCTCCATATTCAGGGTAGATGTGGTGTCTGGTCTCAGACACTATGTATACCCTGAGAAAGTATTGGACACCACATCTAACCTGAGAGTGTGTAAATCTTTCATAACTTCCACGCAGCCTCCTCGCTCAGAGCCAAGGCACCGTGGGAGCGGCATGCACTCAGCACGGCTCCACCCCACTGCCACAATGCAGGCTGCCACCCTGAGCCGAGCTGTGGCCTGGCACGGGCCGGCCACCTAGAGCCAAGCCAAGCTGAGCTGCAGCACGGCGCAGTCCGACTTCCCCGAGCCAAGCTGAGGCACAGCGTGGGCAGCTGCAGCAGGGGAAATTTGCATATTAATTACTGCCTAGTTTGAATATGCATGCCTGTCAGGTCGCGTATGCACAGTTGAGAAATAGGCCTCCTTATTCGCTGAAAAATCATGCCACTAAGATGTGAAGCTGTAATATGGGGGGCGCAAAGTGGAAGAGGGTTGACTGTACAGCAAATACCTTTCCTGACTGAAGCAAAATCATGTGCATGCTCAATGGATACACATGTTGCCCTGGACTAGTTATGTACTACAGTCAACTCTCTCCACTTCACACTTNACATTGATCCCTTACATTTTTCTGAAGATAGAGAGGCTACACTTCTATGCTTTTCTGAATGGGAGTGTAAAGTTTGCTGCAGCTACTGCTACAATTTGATTTTTTAAAAAAGTCTTA
This sequence comes from Pitta sordida, assembly GCA_013390025.1. Lineage (NCBI taxonomy): Eukaryota > Metazoa > Chordata > Aves > Passeriformes > Pittidae > Pitta > Pitta sordida. The sequence continues at coordinate 13,763 of WEKX01011681.1, forward strand.
TGTTGTGTGCTGACACTGACCTCNCCCTGTTGCAGCTTCCTTCTTCATGGTATGATTTTTCCGTGATTGAGGAAGTCTGTTTTGCAAGACACTCACAACTGCATCTACGTGAACTGACAGTCATGAATATTCAAATTAGGGTGTTATGAATATTCAAATCAACCCCACGCCATGCCACACAGACCACAGCCATACTGCTCTGCCCGCATCATGCCCGCCCCACTGTGCTCTGAGCAAGGCGACCGCANATTCTACCTGACTTATGTTATCCAAAAGAAACTAAATAGAATTTTTATGATGACCTAAATACTGGTCAAAAGCTTGCTTATCTTACTCTGAAACTCTTTTTTTCCCTTTTAGGATTTTTGTTTGGGTTTTGCTACTGACAGACTTTTCAGGGATTGTCACTGAATGCTCTATTAAAATACACTGATGTTTCAATTGGTGGAATCAATTCAGTACCTTACACCATTTGGAAACAGTTCAAACTGCATATATTTAATCTGACAATGTTTTGTCTGGTTTTCCACCTTTTTTCATTTTCCTCTGGAATATACTCAAAATAGTTCAGTGCCATCAGTAAATCTTGGGAATGGAACTACATGTCAGACAAGGAAGAGCTTTTTATAGATCTTGGTGTATTCCAGTCTGCATTTTATTTTTTAAGCATTTATGTATAGTTAGTTGAGAACAATACGGCTTCATTTTTAAGCCAGTGTTTAGGTGTTAATGACAAACTATGAAGGCATAGCTCTGTTATCTTCTGTAGAAATGAACCCTGCATATTAATGAGCTGCCTATCAACACAGAGGGCTTCGTGGGTGGGGAACAAGACCCATGGTACCATGGTATTCAAGGGCTGACTGTATCCTAATGATGATTCTGCTGTGAAATGGAAGAGTGAGGAGGCTAAGACAAACTGTTGTTTTAGAAATTGCTCCCACCTGTTGGACAGCACAGCAGGCAAGGTTATTGTTATGGGTTAATGTTTGAGATATTTTTTCAATATGTACCTGTTCTGAATTATTTCAATTTTTTGTTCTCCTGGGGTGAACTCAAACAGCCATTTTCTTTCATTAGGAGATGCCAGCATGGGCCGGCATGGCTGCAGACTGTGTCAGCTCCTCCTGTCCACCGCTGTCCCCACCACTGGGTGCTGCCAGCCAGCCTGGCCTGCGGCAGAGCTGTAGGTGGCTCAGAGCAGGACAGTGGTGCCTTTTGCAGACCTCCCCAGCTCAGCATGTTTTGGGGCAGAGGGAGCCAGTCTCCCGTGACCCCATGGGAGCCCAGACTGCTGGCGGTGGGCAGTGGGGGGCGGATGGGCACTGGTCCCCACCTGGCTGGCAGTAGCACATGGAGTGCACCATGGGGGCCGCCATGATGTGGCATGGACCAGCATCTCTTCCGGAGTTAGCGGAAGACAGACAAGAAGCTGCTCCCTGTTGCACAGAGACGGAACGATGATCGGAGATGGTTGAGATGCTTTTAAAAAGTTGTTGTTGTTACAGTTTTATTTCTTTGGTGGGGGGGGGGGGTTGAGTGTGGGTGTCTGATGTGGTTGGGAGTCCTGGGCGTGTTGGGGTTGTCAGAGGCTGTGAGGGACATGGTTTTAATTCTGTTTTATTTTTATTTCCTTGTGC
>WEKX01011681.1:17419-45956 GCA_013390025.1 Pitta sordida
TCTTCCGGAGTTAGCGGAAGACAGACAAGAAGCTGCTCCCTGTTGCACAGAGACGGAACGATGATCGGAGATGGTTGAGATGCTTTTAAAAAGTTTTTGTTGTTGCAGTTTTATTTCTTTGGTGGGGGGGGGGGGTTGAGTGTGGGTGTCTGATGTGGTTGGGAGTCCTGGGCGTGTTGGGGTTGTCAGAGGCTGTGAGGGACATGGTTTTAATTCTGTTTTATTTTTATTTCCTTGTGCGGGTCTCATATTCATATACAGTCAACTCTCTTGCACTTCACGCNATAGATAACCCCTCCCACTGTCTTAAACAGAGACCGTTATCTTTACTGCAGCTTGTATCTGAAATCCCTTTCCAAACAGACATTGTTGCTAACAGTTGGCCTGGTGGAAATGATCTGTGTCCCCTTTTGAAGCAGTTAGCTATTCTCTGAAGGGTAAAAAGAGACAGAAAACAGGGGGCAGTCTGCCCATTCTGTGCTTTGAATATGAAGCCCTGGGCACAGGACAGATGCCCTGAAAAAAAACCCAACAACTGCTGTCTGGATGTTGCAGTGATCCTGGGATTCAAGGGGGAACTCCAAGCTGCCTGCTGGAGGTTGGCAGGAGACAGAAGTTGCTCACCCCTCTGTATGACCGTTATTCTGCCCATAAAATACCTCACTCTCCTTGGGCTGTTCTACATGACAACTAATCCAGCCAGTGCCGGCTGTCTGCTCTGCTGGACTCCATATCAAGTGTGCACAGCTGCACCATGGTTTCAGCAAGTGCTCAACCCCCGAGTGTCTGAGTTTTTCACCTTCAGATATGGAGAGCTGGGCATTCGCTTATCTAATCTCAAGCTTGTTTTCTGAAACCTACCTCTGTTGAAACATAGCTTTTATGTTAGGTTGTTCTTTGATCTATTTTGTACTGCTTTGGGGAAGGTTGGGCCAGTCCTATTTTGCTCTGTGTTACTTCGGTGCAGTGCTGGTTGCTGTACACTAATTTTTCTGGATGAGCCAGGAAATGGTGGTGGCAGACCTTATAAAATCTAAACATTAAATCTTATTTGACAAAACAGCCAAACAACCACCCAAAACAAACAAACAGACAACAACAAAAAACACAAGAGAAAACACTTCCACAGATTTTCTCAGGTGTATATAAACATCTGAGCTGTTTGCTTGCACATGTAGTAGCTCAGGATCTGACTGTGCTGCTGTCATTAAACTTCGTCTTAGGGTTGAAATGGAAGTTTTCATGAAAAATTTCTTTGACCCATCTAAAGGCAAAGTCACTGCTGGCCTTTTTATCTTGTCTTCACATCCTGCTGGTATAATGCTGAAGCCAGAAGTTGTTGAAATGAAAGGATTTGTTATCTGTTTTGTCGCAGTAAATGGGATGTGGAAAGGAAATGTTTGAGAATGGTGACACCAAGAAGTCATCCCAGCATTAGTTTCTGTTGCAGGAGTGCCAGACATTTCCTAAAATCAACTCTCATAGCCCTCGGAGAGGACAGTCATGGCAGACAGATCCAACTCCAACTTCTATGTGCTTTTCTAGTGGTAAAAATACTTATTTTCTGGAAACTTTTCTTTAACTGTTTGGAATAAGTTTGCAGGCAGAAAATAACTAACCAAGTCTTAATATCCAACAAAATGAGCTGGATGTAGCTATTTGCTACTTTTCTGCTTTTTCAGCTGTACCAGCCGTGGGAATAAATCTAATCAGTTTTGAAGAGGAGCACACTCCTAGTCCTTAGATATGTAGAAAATCTTTTTAAATTCAAAATCTACTTTGAGAATTATTGGAGAGCTCAGATAGCAAAAATTAATGCAGACCTGTGCATAACATCCCACTCCTAATACCCAAGGAATGTAAGTAGTGCAGCCTTTCTTAACATTAGAATTAGCTAACACTGACAACTGAAGCTAAAATAAAAGTAACACCTACCACTAGAATATGAGACCTTTAAACAGATGTGTGTTCTTTTTGTTTGTTTAAAATGATCTATTTGTTGATCATTTTAAAGAATGGAGCTTTTTCATAAAGAAGTGAGAGCACATATCTTTTGTCCTGCCCAAAAGCTGCGCTGTGTCGTCAATTGCAAGGATATGAAATCAGGTGGAAATCGGTACAGATTGGTCAAACTCCCCCCAAATCCTGACTCCATTGATGATGTGAAAGATGCATTTGCTAAGGAATGACTTGTTCAACCCTCATTAGCAGCTGAAGGCAAATACTTATGAGATTGAACTAACAAACCCCCTTCCTTTAAAATGCCATGGTTGAAGGCTCTCTAGGGAAGACACTCACTCATGTGACTACTCTTGTTCACCCTTTTCAGCCTGAGCAGGAGAAGGATGTGCACAGAGGTATGACACATGCTGCTTTGAATCTCGAGCAAGTGGGGGAGGTACCCTTGCTTCAGATACTAACCTCAGAGTCAGGAATAAATTGATTAGCTGGTCAGTTGCAGGATTTTGAATGTAAATGCTTCCATTAGTAAAATAGACAGCCTTATTTTGCATGGATTTTCAATTTCTCTTCTAATTTGTCCCTTTGGGAAAAAAAAAAAAGAGAGAAGTCAAAACTCGAGCTCAGCTAGGAAGCTGGGGGAGGACAGGAATTGATAACTGAACCAAAAATTTGGAGAGAAGAATAATTCTCTTGCATCTTCTTTTTGTTTGTTTGGTGTTTTTTACTTTAAAATGAAGGGAGGGAAGAAGCCCACCAGTCTGAGTCCAAAGATAGCCTTTTGCATGAAACATGCTCCGTGAAGTTTTGGGCTATTGCACTACTTTGTGGATGCATTTTCACAATTTATGTCTTAAAATGTTATACACAGGTGAAAATATGAAAGGACTATTATTTCTTTTATTGAGAAAGGTAAGCCAAACTGGTTTAATTCTTTAAAATCCTTCTGCTAACCTCTTTGGTTTGGGCAGAAGGTGTTAATTTGATTTGCCCTGGATTTCTGGGTTGTTTTAGTACAGCTTTATGTTTCTGGTCAGTTTTATATGTCTACATGAGTGCAGCCTTATGTAATAATAAAGAAGAGAAAAATAAGGATCTATTTTCATAACTCTCAGAAGAATTTTCTAAAAACTTTCTTCCTGCTTTCTATTTAATTGAAATTTCCTTCCCTTGAGTCACTATTTTCAAGGGCAAAACCAAAGGGCATCTTCTGGGCTCAGTTCTCATAGAGGAATGTGCATTGTAGTCACTGCCCACTGCTTGCGAATGTAGTTTTTAAGGATCTCTCCTGGCTTTTTTCAAGTATGCTTGTAATTTTTTTGTTTTCTTTAATCAACTTTTTTCTCATTGTTTTTATGTATGCAATTCAACATGCAAAAAAATAGCAGTATATAAACTATAATGTGAAATTACCATATAGCCTAATTTCTCCTGATATCAAAGTGCATCCTTCCTTTTTCTCCTAAGTTCCCCCCAAAAATCCCAACACCAAGGCAAAAAACCCCCAAACAAATGACAACAGCAAAAAACAAACCCCCCCAAACCAAACCAAAACCTCCAAATAAACCCCAACAAAGACTTATCAACATTTAGGAAAACAAAATTATGTCTAGCAATGCACATTAGAAAATTGAAGCCCTTGCTATTTTTTTTTCCAGCTGGGGGGCCAGACCTTGTCCTTTCCATTGTGGTATCTTGCAGAAAGAAAGCTAATTCCTCAGTCAACCAGATCAGATAGAGGACTGTGGCTAAAAACCTCTTTATTGTTATTGCTTGGAAATGTGCTGAAATTGCAGTAACGTGCTGTGATAAATTTACAAGCAGTTGTGCCATTGCTTCTCACTGTGTATCTACAATTCTGGGTAATGGAATCAAAGTTTTTGCTCTTTGGTAATATATGACTTAGGAAAAGATGAGGCATACAGTAGTGTGTCTGTGGGAAAGATTTACCCGCAGTTACATTTTAATTACTGACACACATGGGTTTGTTAAAAGAGCTTTCTTTCCTCAAGGCTTGTGTGGAAGGCCTGATAATGGAGGTACCTGCATACTTTCCCAAAAGATCTTCCATGAGATCGAATAAGGATGGTGTTCCTTGGCCTCAGAAAAATCTAGGTATATGCACTCTGGGCAAGTATCACAGCAATGTGAAGAAGTATAAGGACAAGGGAAAGATTGGAACAGGACAATACAGCCTAGAATGTGTTTAATAATGCCATGCCATGCCTGCAAGGTATGACCTTACTCACTGTGTCACGTACCTGCCTTGAAACAAGGGCCTCAGTCCAGGACTCTGTTGTACCATGCCCTTCTTAATAATTCACTGACATTTGGCTCCTGAAAACCAAGCACATATCTTTTTATGGTTTTGTGCATCCTTATTCTCTTATTTAATTTGAAAATGCTAGAGTTTGATTTTTATGTCTCCTTTGTGCTTGATTCTGGAAAAAGTTCCCTGGTTCAGTCAGACCTACTATAAATCAGATGTTATCTTTAAACTAATATAAAATATTCTTATATATATAGGGAAAGATTTAAGTGACATTACAATGGATGCAACATCACAGTATCACAGTGTTGATAATATTGGAAAAGACCTTGAAGACCATCAAAGCCAACCTATGACATCCCCCTCAATTCACCTTATATTTTCTATTGGTGCCTCCCAATGATGAGAAATGCACTATTATGTACACCGCTTGCTGGGATTTTCAGTTTCTGAGTGTCATTTTTGGGTTAAGTGCTCCTTTGGTATTCCACATCTAGCTGCATTTTTATCATTAACCCAATGTCAAGAAAATGCAAATCTCCAGCTAATAAAAACCTCCTGCTCTGACCTTTGCTTTCAAGAGAAATTGACAACACAACACAAATAATATACTTTCTCTATTGTTTAATACATAAATTGTGTCATACTCCACAAGATTTTTCTTTGAACCTTCTCCTAAAAGTAGAAGAAACTTTTTAATCAGAACAGATGACACAATTTTTACTTCTGCGTACCACTTTCCATAGTGCAGTGAGCTGCTATCTATTTACATATGAAAACCCAGGTCGTCAATAGGCCCAGGTGGCTATACTTATTTGACTTAGGCTAATATGGCTGTGAAACCTTGCAAAGAAAATATACACACATTGCTTGTCCTGCTGCACAAATAACATCTCTCCAGAGAACTGAAAGGAAATGGCAAAGCTGAGATAATCTAACATGCTCCACTTAATAAGGGGCTCTGCGGCTGGGGAGCAATGACATCTGTGTTCTGCAGTATCACTTTTATTCCCAGTCAGATCTTTAATAGCCAGAACAACACATGTGCCCTTGTGGCATTGCCATCAGCCTAGGGAATAGTTCTGGGTCAACCTGTTTCCATCCTGCCCTGCCAGACACCCAGGGACGACGATATTCCTAATTTGCTTCACCTGCTTTTGGCGAGTACACCTTAGGAGCCACAACGCAGGGGGGACCCAGTCACATCCATAGGCTGCCAAGAGCGCAGGTGAACATCATCCTTTCACTTATCCCTTGGCACCTCTTGCTCCAAACAGCTCATATACTCACACTTCTTAGTACTGGGACTTTGCTTTTTCCTCCAAGCAGTACTTGCAATTAGGGTGGTGGTTTTGGTTTGGTTTGGGGGAGGTTGTTGTTGCTTTTTTTATTTATTTATTTTGGGGATTTTTTTGTTTTTAACATTACATCGTAGAAAAAACACTAGGAAATATTTTCTTGGTGTTTCACTTTTTATGAGAACATTTGTAGTATTTTCTGTTGCAAATTTGTGTTGAGAAAGTTCTGCAAATGAATATTGCCTTAATGTGAACTTCTGACTTTTACCCTGGAAGAAAATAATGTGGTTCTGAAGGTATTTTGCAGTCCTTTCCTTAATGTTTTTCCCCTCATGAAATCCAATGTAACCAGTCTTTATTTTCTGGTTTGTCACTTCTCTTTGCTGCTGTCCTCCTTGAAGAGAAAAAAAAAAGAAAAAAGAAATAGACTGAGGTAAGGGTGAAGAGAAATAAAATAGAAAAGTGTCTCCCAGGCATAAGTTGCACTCTTTGAAATTGGTACATTTGGAAACCTCTAAAAAGGAAATTAAAAATTAAAAAGTACATGATTTCCCACATCCCTGCTTCTGACAGTCTCTAAAGATGTGTTTTCAATAGCATTTTAAATTTAACCTATAGAGTATCAGAAAAAGATAATTATCATTCAGAGGTTTTAAATTGCTTCCCATAAAGATACAGGGAGGAATTCCAGGTGGATTGTGCTTGTCTTTTTAGGAGTGAGTGGAGGACAATAAATGGATTTTGCATCAGCTCCTGCAGTTTTCATCTGATTTTGCCTTAGGATGTGTTTCTGAAAACCTGAACTATAGTGGTGATGGTGGGAAGATATTCCTCTTTGGTGTGCTCTGGGTCCAGTGTAAACTTTGACCCTGAATCACTGATTTAGGAAGTATAGAGGCTTGAGTGCAGGTATGTCCTTTAGGCTTTCCTTTAAGAATTTGGTATGATGATGGCCAGTGGAATGTCAGCTGGTTTTGACTCAACCTTACGCTATAGGGATGAGTTTTAAAGTATTCTCAACTCCAGGTGGATTTATCTAAATGTGTGCATTAAATAGTTGCAATGAGATTGTATTCACAAAGATCTTATATGGACCCAGAGAAGGCATAGCAAGAAACGTTTACTTCTGTGTTTTGGTTGTGTGTGTGTGTGTAAAATAAGGGGTAGGAGTACTGGCAATTCTCTGTGTTCACTCATAGATGGCACTAGAAATTCTTGTAATTGCTTTCTTTGGAAAGTAAGTAAAATCATTTTTATTTTTCTGCCAATAGGTGGAACTAGTAACGTCTTTGCTACTTAAGGCCTGACTCAAGGAGCAATGCTTCCCTCTTCCTAGCTCCATTTAATTGAAAAGGAAAATGCAGTAAAACAATCAGTTAATGCCTGAGATTTCCCATCACACTTCTCAAAGAGTAGATCTTTCCCCTTAAACAATAAATAGTATTGTGTTTATTTCAATATACAGCCAAGACAGTCTAGCACAGGCAGAATAAGAAATGGGTGTGATTTTGAAAGCAGGATGCTGGCATTCTTCCATCCATAAACAAGGTGGAGAGCCAGATATTTTACCCTATCCTTCATTTTTATAAATGTAGATTTCCATTTGAAAGTAAACTTTGAATGTGGTACAGCACAGTAACCATGCTGCCTGCCAGCTGCTCTCAGGTGTTCACTACATCATTATCAGTATTCTTGAGACAATGCTAAATGCATGAAAATTAGGGCAAATGGTCTAATTTCATCACATTTAAATTAGGTTATGTTCACCTCTGATAGCTAAACTTAGGTATTGGCCTCTTTAGTCTTCCAGCATTATTACTTCCTATACAATGCAGATGTTGCTGTTTTAATTGGAAATTATCAAGTATGCAGGACTGATGACCTCTTAGATTAATGTTACTGGAATGAAGCACTTCAGGAGCAGGTGAATGAGACACTGTCCAAAATGAAAGGATGTACTGAGAGCCTCTGAAAGGGTGAATACATCTCTTATTAATGTACAGCAAGGACACCAGGATGAATGGGGCTGTGTGTGTATCTCTTCGCCTTTTGATGGACTGAGTGAATTAGACAGGCTCAAAGGTTTATCAGTTCCCTTTCTTGGCTGAGTGAGCTTTCCCTTTGACAGAATAAGGGAAGAGACCCAAAAGTCATCAGCTGTATTTTTCTCACCTCACATTCCTTGCTTTCCTTTCAATGATGATATGCACATCTGTGTGTTGCTGGGGAAAATAAAAAGACCCTGAAATCTGAACATGTGGGAAAATAATTCCTATTTTTAAGAGCTAGCTGAGCAACTCAGCAAACAACACACTCTCAGATATTCTGTAACACTGATAACAACCTCCTCTCTAGCTATGTTCCCATCATGCAGATTAGTGATGCTGAACACCGCACACAGAATCCCTATACACAGGACAATTTATAGATTGCCCACTCTTTCCGGTTACATATCCTCTTCTGTCTTCCAAGGGTCACAAATAGTACCAGTGACAAGGCATTTTTGCATCTCTCTGCCTTGCTGTGCAGGCAGGGCTTGTAGGGATCTCTCAAGTTACTCTCCAGTTAGGAAAGCATTACAAAGCCCTAACCTGCTCACTTGCACCTGCCTTGACAAGCTCTCTTGTAGAGCCATACCTTGGGGAAGTGTCTTCTGGATGTGGGAACATTTAACTCCATGCCAAAACAATTATCTAGTACTTATTTTTCAGTAGGGCACCCAACCTACAGGTCTTGGAGGAGAACAAAGTGGGGGGGAAAAGCAGTTTTCAATATAACTTTGTCATAAAAAATGTTGCAGTTTTATTTTTAAATAGTCATCCTCCCTTTCCTGAGAACAATCCTTGTTGACAAGGTTTTTTTATATGTTCTTTTGTATTCTCTGTTTTACCCTGAGTTTTAACATCATCTGTGCACCTGATGCCTGAAATACTAATTTGCCCAATTTCATTGTCCACAGTAAAAAGAAGAAAATTAATGAAAATAAGAGTAAATACTGAGAAGAGAAATAACTTAGATTTTGCTTGTTTCCAAGGACAGTAAAACTGGTAGGTCAAAACATACCCAATGAAAGGATGAGCCCTGTGGTTCTAAGGGCTACAGTTAACTTTATGAAGTTCAACAGCCTGACATTAGTTTGTTTGTCTGAGCTTTTTTTGTTTGCTTGCTTCATTTTTCTCTAGACTGAATTTTTTTGCTCCGGAACTTTGCCTTTTTTATAGTTAGAAACCCTTAATTTCCATAATGTTAATTCATGGCTATTTTATTCCTCTTAGAACTATTTTTAGCTGGCTCTCTCCTATTGGAGTCTGTTTACTTTTCAGTGTGGAGCACTGCGTTGCTGATGTCCATTTGCACCCTGAGGAGGCATATGATTTTAATGTATTGCCTACCATATTATCTTAAAAAAGCTACTATTTTCACAGAGAGGAAAAAAACCCAACAAAATACCTAGTTCAGAGACTGGTGAGGAGTTACATGTTGAGAAGGTGTGTCCTCAGGTAGCACATCTTTACGTCCCAATACAAGCTTGTTCAGTCTATTGAATACCCTTGTAAAATGCTTGTGCTGCCCAGAGGACCAGTGCTCCTAAGCTGGTACAGTGAACCCCCGTTACTCACAGACTGTTGGGTCTGGTCAGCCTCACACGAGTCATGAAATCAGCAAAAATAGCGAACCCACTACATAGTCGAGTATGCCACACCCGTAGCCACGCCCCCTCCCCTAATAAGGTTTGGAGGATGGTCCTGAAAGCGGGGCTTGTTTCAGATGTCTGGCTGTGCTCCGCCAGGGAAGGGGGCGAGTGGTCAGCAGAGGAGTCCCTGCAACGCGGCAGCGGGAGGAGTCCCAGCGCTGCAGCTTGTCCCAGCGCCACGACTTGTCCCGGCAGCTCACGAGCGGCGGGGCTGAGGTCACTGTAGGCTCTGCGCATGCGCCGAGGGCACACAGCTCGCAAAAAAATCACCCGCAAATACTGGATCTCGTAAATACCGGATCGTGAATATGCGAAGGATCACTGTATATCAGTTTTGTACTCTCTTCATTGCAGTCATATTAGCAATGTATTATTTTTCCTTATGAAGATCACCTGAAAAGCAGTTTTCTGATTTAGAGATTAGATGAAAAAAGGCTACCCCATGCCATGAAAAAAAAGTTGTATTAATTTCAATACATTTCCTGTTCTACCTGTCTGGAAACCTGAAAATTTAGCTCCAAAAAGTGAGAATATTCCTTAGCACAGCCAGCTACCTAGTGATTAGAAAACTCACCTAAGGAGAAAATACCAGGGTTCAATTCTCTACTCCGCCCTGCTGCAGTGTTAAACACTTAAACCCAAATTATTTGTTTGTTGTCTGTCAGTGAATGGCTTCTCGGTGGTTCAAGTCGCATCCATTAGTCGTGCTGGTTGTGCTCAAAAGTCTCACCTGGAATATGAATAACTTTGCTGTGAAATGTTTCTATTTGGAGGAATCATCATGAATAACTATGTTGTCAAAACAATCTCTGCTGGTGCCTGACAGGCGACCAAGGAGCTCTTACACAAATGAATACGGGAGTGTGTGTGGTATGGACATCAAGTTTCAAGTGTTGATGAACACATTCTCCTGTAAATCGTGAGGAAAGATTAAATCTCTATGTACAGTGCATAGAATGCCCTCAGCTTCCTCTAAGGTCAAGGATAAATGGGAGCTGCCCACTTATTCTCCAGATGGAGGGACACTATCCCATGGTAATTTATTCTTTCTCTTGTAAATGCAAAAAAAGCTGTAGGACAACAGCTGTGGGAAAGCCTTCTGAAGGTTGAGGAGTCCCTGTGATCACACAGACCTTCAGACAGATCCACATTCAGTTATGAGCCACAAACCCACCTGAAAACAGTAAGAGCCCTTCCTGGACAACACACAAGAGCAAGATCGTGTCCAAACTACTCAATGTCCCAGTTACTCTCTCCACGGTATTATTTTTTTTCACATTGAAACACCACACTAAATAGTAATGCCAAGGAGAAAAAATACTTCTGACCAAAGAGGGAGAATTACTGGACTTTATAGTTTTTCCTAGTTTTCCATTGAACCTGAATTTCAAGCAAAATGATTCTTGAGTAGAAAGTGTTTGTATTGTTAGTGATTGTGTGAAGTGGGTTTTGACATCTATTCATTAGTACTTACATGAAAATATAAGTTTCTTCATGCAATGTTTCAGGGACACACAGTTTAAAATCACAAGTCTACTAGGTACTTAATTTTTTAAAAATATTATTGCAAATAATATATAAGTGAAAGACACCAAAGGGAAAAAACCACACTTTCTCTTTCCCAGACTGAGTATTTAATTCTATTTTGTACAAAATGTCCAGTTTACATCTCCCATCAGTAGAGGAGTAAAAGGTATTTTAAAGAATGGCAAAGCCCAGGTGGCAGTGACATAAAAAGAGACAAAACAGATCCTTCTCAAATTTGTGCCTCTGATTTTAATGTTAATTGTACCCTTAAGAGAAACAAAAATTCATTTGTTCCTGTTGTAACGCTGCTCAACAGCTACGATGCAGTTAGAACAAATATGTAATCCAACCCGCTATCTTGTATGCATAAAAGGAACCTTGAAGTTATATAGTCCAAAGTCAAACCAAGACATTGTCCTGAGTGTGGGTATTGCTGCCCTGGTAAACAGAAACTGAGTCTTTTGATAACCAGACATAGTTAAAGTAATAAAAGTTCATGGAAGCTGCAACCAGAGAAAATTCAAATACAGAATAATTAACCATGAAATTATGACCTCAGCCAAGAAAGAAGTGCCAAGATTCATTCAACTAATTTCAGAGGCTATTTTCCATGGTCATTAAAAAGATAGATAGGAGAAAAATGACAATATCTTTCATTTCTTCTCCCACTGTGTGAGAGTGACTGCCATTACTTTCTAAATTCATTGTTCTGTAATTACATTCATTGGTAAAAAATTAAGACAGTTTAGGGTATAAAAATGAAATAACAAGCCCGAGTCATTGGTTTCAGCTGTTCACAGCAGTATCACAGGGATTTATGGACAAGAATCAAAAACTGGAAAGTCCTGTAAGCTGAAGGCAAAGAGGCAGGTACAATATCTCATGCCTGTGACAGTACTAATCTCACAGCCAAGCCTAACTCGACTGCCGCAGAACCACCTTAAACTTTTCAGGACTTTGACTCGACCTTGGTTCTTAAATTTTCTTAATTTTTTTTCCCATTCATGTTGTTCTGAAAATCACTGTGTGAAGAGGACTCTGTGATTAGGCCTGTGGAAGTTCAACATGTGTGTGGGTGCTTCCAACTATTCACAGTGGCCGTGGGCTGGAATACAAGAGTGGGCGAAGTTTTTGCGGCAGAGGAAAAAGAATTTTTAAAATGGCAAATAGCTTAAATAGAGACCATACCATCTTTGAACACTTCTGTTTCCTGAGAAATGCATTTCAGCTTTTTGGCTTGTGAAATATCTGCCTTATAGACTATACTGTAAAGTGTTTTTTCATGGCTGAACCATATAATGCTAAAATTAAATATGACAACACAGAAATTAAAAAGGTGTGCCAAATGGGAGATCGGGGGAGGCAAAAAAACCCTGTGCAGTTGATAAAAGTTAGCCAGAAAAATAGCCTCTTGACCCAGAATTCACATGTTCAAGTGCAGGAACACAGGGAAGGCCTGGTCTAAAGGGGGGGAAAAAAGTCCTAAAGTCTGAGACTCATTTGTAGCCACTCCAAGGAGAAGCTGTGAAGCTCTTAAGTTTACTGCTGAATTCTAAAATAAAGGTAAAAGTATTTTAGACTGAGAGCAACGTGAAGATGCCTCATAATGAGGGCAGAAGGAACAAGTATGGATAGGCTTTAAATTTTTGGTGGAACATGCTGATATAGAACTTGATTTTTCTTACACATGCATGGCAAATCATCCTTAATAAACACAGTCTCAGTAGCAGTTAAATTCTGCCTTCAATTTAAAAGAAATGGGGGCTTCTTTCACAGAATCATGGAATCATCAGTGTTGGAAGAAACCTTCAAGATTATCCAGTCCATCTGTTTACCCAGCATCACCATAGTTGCCCCTAAACCATATCCCCAAGTACCACATCCAGATGCCTCTTTTCTTTCAGAGACAGTGACTCCACCACCCACTCAGGCAACTTATTCCAATGCCTGACCCCATTCAGTAAATTTTTATTTTATAATATCTAATCAGAACCTTTCCTGGTGCAACTTGCAGCCATTTCCCTTCGTCCTTTCACTTGAGACACAGCAGAGGAGACCGACCCACACCTCACTTCAACCTCCTTTCAGGTGATTGTAGAGAGCAATGAGGTCCCCCTCTAGCTCCTCTTCTTCAGGTCAAACAATCACAGCTCTCTCAGATGGTCCTCATAAAACATGTTTCCTAGACCCTTTACGAGCTTTGTTGTCCTTCTCTGGACACACTCCAGCACCTTAGTGGTGCTTTTTCAAGTGAAGGGCCCAAAACTGAAAAGAGTACCCACCAGCTATTAGTGAATTTCTAAAGAGAAGAGGGAAGAGGACTGCTTGCAGCTTCTGAGATCTCTATATGTTTGTGAAGCTCCACAGCACTTTGATTTTAATAAATGACAATGGATCACAAACAACTAAACTTTTACTAAGCATGATTTTACCAGGAACAGAGCATTTTTCAACTATCCACAGTTCAGGGGGAAAAGCAAAATTAAGCTTGTGAAGGGAAAAAAATAGGTATCATGTAGAATTATTATTGGGCTAAAAATAAGAAGTCTTGGGAAGAGCTTTTTCACAGAGAGAGTGATTTCTCAGTGGAATGGACTGCCCAGTGGCGTCGACATCCCTGGAGTTGTTTAAGAAAAGACTGGATGAGAAAACCAGTGACATGGTCTAGATAAGGGGACAATGGGACAGGGAATTAAGTTATACAATAAAAAAAAAAAAAAAAGAAAAAGGTTATGACACAGCCCTGAGATTGGCTCAGATAGACAGAGCATGGTGTCCATGGATCTGGGGTTGTGGGTTCCATCCCTGGATGGACATTTGCTTGGGAGTGGGACTTGATGATCCTTGTGGGTCACTTCCAACTCAGAATATTCTGTGATTCTGTGAGTCTGTGACTAACTTTGAGCTTGCTGTCTGGTGGGCAAAGCCCTGTGCAATGATGGGAAGCCCTAGGTTGAGATCATCTGGATATAAGATTCAATCTCCTGACCCATTTTGTCATCCATTGGGGTGAAAGTGTCCGGGCCAAAAACCTGTAAGATACCTTGTGGGTTGGGAACTGTGTATTCCTCAGGGCTGGGAGACCACAACAAACTGTATCCCCCAGGCAAAATCAGGACAAAACTGCACATCTCCTGCCATAAAATTACAAAATGGGTGTGGGACCCTTCCCACAGCCCACATAGCATGTTGGAGCTCTGCCTTCAGGTCATAGAGTGCTCCTGTAGCCTGGATAGGATGGTGCTTGCAGGAGACTGCTCTTGCAAGTGACACCCGAGTACAGCTACCTCTAGAAATGAAAGGCCATGGGGGAAAAAAGGGAATGAAATATTAATTTCAATTGTATTTGATCAATTTTTAATAATGTGAGAGCAATGAATTGAAGGCCAAAGCTACTTTCATTGGAAAATGAAATTATAGTATTTTGGAAAATGAAACCAAAGCTGGAACTTTGAAGAGCAGGGATTTTTCTGAGCTCTATTCCAGTGACAGTACTGTGAGTCACTTTTTTCAGCAAATAATAGCCCTGTGTTCCACTCCTCGGTGCTTTCACATAATTTACATTAATTTGTGAACGCAGCTCTCTTGTACTAGATCAGCTGCTTGTCAAGGTGACATACAGTCATTGTGGCTTCACACGGAAAGTGTGACAATTAAGAGATTTTCTCTTTTACCTATTTTCATTCTCGGAACACTAAATATGGCAAATCAAGATAAAATATTGACCCATCTGTGAAAATAAATATGATTCAGTTTGAAGAATAGAGTGTTCACACATGAAGAACCTTACATCCTTGGGTTTTTCTTCAACGAGTGTTTTGCATGCCTAGGGTTAGTGTACAGTCTGAATTTCTTCTTGCAAGTAAGGGACTTATCAATGTACGATATATTTTCCTTTAGAACCAAGAACAATTCATATGCTTTCCTTCAAACTGTAAGGTATATCTTGAAATAAATATGCGGTCTCACCTTTTTCACATTCTTTTAGCAAGAGAAAAGATAGGAAGTTATAAAGATTGATATTCTAGTTGCAATTTTTTATTATCACTCTTTTTTTTTTGTATTTGACTAGCTAGAGTCCTGCAAGTTAGAGAAACAGATTGAAACAGAATCTATAATTTCTACTGCATGCCAGCTGCAAAAGAAAGATCTTACTTATTCCAGTCTTACAGGTAACATTGTTTAAGACTTCTATGCTAAAAAAGAAAAAGTTTAAAAAGGAATAAAAAAAGCAGCCTGAAAATATTTTGTTTGGCTTAGGCATCTGTATTTCAAAATCAGTCAAAAAACTTTGATTATGCAGCTCTTACAGAAAGCATGTAGGCATATACACTGACTTTGATAATGAGAGGAAAAAGCACAGATCACAGTCTGAATATTCTAGCAAACAGTGGTGATTTTTCCAAACCCCAGACGATAGTGTTTGACCTTTTAACAAAATCAGTAGGAATCTCATCCTCTAAATACACTTCAGTTTTCTTTAAAACTTCTGTGCATAAATGGGGCATCCAGAAATTAAGGCAGCCAGAATATGCACAGTAGTGATGAAAGGGCGTGGGTGCAAACCTCTGCAAGTAACTCAGAGCAACAGTTCATGAAGTTTCCACAAACCTGTGGCTGTCAGGCATGATTGCTCACTCTTTGTCTTACTCTGCACAGCTAAGCTTCCTACTTTATTTCATCTTTTAATCTGAAAAGAAATAATCATATTCAGAATTATGTATGCATATGCCTGGTGTCCTAGGGTCTGCCAAGCAAACTGCTGCTGACATGTTCCCTGTGAATGGCAGGGCCCTTCCAACTGCTGCCTGCATCCCTCCTCTCGAATCCTCTCTTCCTTGCCCCTAAGGTGGATGCCCTCAGCCTGCAACTGTGGATGAGGGTGAGGTAGTAGCTGGTAAAGCTGAGCCACGGGTTGGGACTGTGCTTTTTATAGCTTTTAAATCTTGTATCATCTTTTGATGTCAGTGGGCGTGGAGAGAAGGACATTCCAGGCTAGCACTGAAACACACTCAGGCTTGTCCATGGTTTGTTATTTATGTTTTATGCTTTCTCAAGCTTGTGAAAGCTCCTATTCAATCGTGTTTCCCTTCCTCTACTACGTCTTGATGGGCTTCACTCTGGGCCTTGGGCTGGCTGCCTTGTTTACTCATTTGTCACCAAGCTGTTCCTTGCAGCGGAGACTTCTGACTGCTGTGATTCCACCAAGCCACTGCAGCTCTGAGCAGCACTATCTGTGGCACTTGGCCTTCAAGATGAACATGACTTTTCTAAAGTTAATATTTTGTCATATTTTTAAACAAATTAAAAAAAAGGTTTTCTTCTTAATCTACTGATTTATTTTTATTTCAGCTGAGACTTCATTCTGAAGCACTGCTCACCTTGACTTGGTTCTTGCTGCCTTTTAACTTCCTTTTCCTATTGCTTTAAAGCTCTGTTGGTACCACTAGCAGAGTCAGCCCTAAACTGTGGAGGAGCTGCTGAGGGCATTTACAGACCCTCTGGGCTATCATCTGCCGAGGTCTCTGGGGTACTAGTACTGAACTGAGCACCTGGAGACTTTACAGCAGGAGTAGAAAGGTTTGTAGATACAGTTTTTCAGACCTCAGCAGACTCAGCATGTGGCTCCTGCATCTGAGAATTGTCCCTTCTCCTTTTCCCCATCCCTTGTCTCCCTGGCATAAGAGCTGCCTGAGAACAAGACTTACCTTAGTACTCCAGGACAGTATCCATGCATCACTGACTACGGAGAGGACCAAGTATCCCTCAGAGGGACTCTCTGCCACCTGCAAGTCTGAAATACATGTGATGCCCTCTGCTTGTGTGAATAGGTGGAGCTGACCCCAAAAAAGATGGTATTTCAACATGGCTCTCCATGTAATTTGCTACCAGGCTACAAAAGACCTCCACCTAATTTTTTCAGAAATGTATGAATAAATTTTCCATGTTTATTCCCTACCTTGATTTGTTTTCTTATTCAGGTAGTCAGTGAGTGTTTTAACTTTTAGATTCCAGCTGGCAGGTGTTTTGTTTGATGGTGTTGTTAATTCCACTGAAATGGAAAGCACTCCTGTGAAGGACGCTGTCTGAATGAGTAGTGTTGTTATTTATTAATGCACACACATTTGCACATGGATCATGAAGGACAAGATGACTTCTGTTGAAGCTGGGAAAAGACAGCATGGGTATCATTTGTTCAGGCAGAGAGTAACCTTGAAACTACCAAGAGAGAATGAAGTTGCATCACTGGATGAGGGTTAGTAGGGAAATTTGCTGCATTGATCAAGACTGAGCAGGATTTAGGGAATTAATAGAGAAGAAGATAAATGTCTATTAAGGACATATTCCGGTAGATCATATCACTGCTTTGAAGGCATCATCCTCTGCTCCATTTAACATATGTACACTGCTTTTATATAAATACAGTCAATATAACTGATGTAACAGTTTTACATCTAGGCTTTGTATGACTATTATATGTGCTTAGTATTTATAGTATCCTATATTTAGGCATACATATTATTGTACATATATGTATACTACATTATTACAAGTTTACAGATTACTTGTATTATAAACCCATGACAGAATAAGATGGTTGTAATTCCCATTTTAAAAGGTAAATTCTTAGTATTAGGAGTAAAATAAATCTCTTACCTATTTAACAGTAAGGCAGTACTTAAAGTACAGCTGCAGACACAGAACATTTTGTTATTTTGCATCGCTTTGTAGTGTTGAAACTTTTATAAAAGCGTATTTTTTTCTCTCAAAAGGTGCTGATTCAGCTAAGTTGAAAACTCTTGGTTAAATGGAAACAATTTGTTTTCATGCAGTTGATGGTTTTTATTTTGGTCTGGTGGAAATATAGAGGATACAAAGAAAATAGAATGGATTATGTCAACTTTACATTTCCCATATTATTGACAGTATTATATAGGGTTTAGGTTCCATCCTATTCACTTAATCATATTTAAGTAGAATTTTATTTCATCCTGTGGGAATACCAATGTGTCTGGATTTCTGTCCTGGTTCTAGCCAAGCAAATAGCACCAGGAGAAATCAGAATTTCCTAATGGTGTCAGAAGTGATTTTCACTGACCTTAATTCTCTTATATTGAGGTTTAATTAGATGAAAAATTGATTAATATTTTTCTTTATTTCTGCGGGACTTGCATTTAGTGTACCTTGAGTGCCACACTGCAATCAATGTCCTTTGACACAAAATGAATGCAGAATGAGACTGACTTGGTAGAGGAGTAGGTGGATGGAAGCAACTCTTCAGAGTAGAAAAGAAGTAAGCATGAAGAGATGCAGTCAGAATCACGAATGGGTTATTCCATAATGGATCAAAATTCCACAATTCAGGAGTTCCTTCTCTTTCTCAGGCCTCAGGGCTGAGAGAGGTATTTTGGCAGTCATCCATGCAGGTAGGGGAAAGAATCAGTTGCTAGCAGCTGGCTGCAGAGTCACTTGCTACACAGAAATATAGAAGAGCTTCCCTGGAATTTTCCCCTTCCTAATTAGGTGATTTGTGACTATATTCTTATCAGTGACCTTGTTAATGCATCTGTAACCATTCTCATTAGCTTCTGAATTATCCTTGGGGTTTGCCTAATGAGACTGTGCACTATCAGGATGTCAGGCGCACTGCACACTAGCCCTCACTGGCAGTATAATTTCCAGAAAGAACAGTCTATGCGGGACTGGCTGGGGGAGAGGCTATGTGAAATAGATGCATTCACTGATCCCCACAACATATTTTGCGATATTCTAATTCAACAATAAACCCAAATCATGACAAGGCAAAGCGTTTCAGTGATCTCTATGCTGAAAAGAAGGTCCTGGCAGTGCTAAGAGTAACCACGCAGGCAAGCAGGAAGGATGAGCAACAGCTGGGAGGTGTTTGCTGTACACTACAAATGCTATGATGGCAGTAATTGCTGTAAGAGTTATGTGTTACTGTATCTCCTATTTAGAAGTGTCAGCTCTCAACAATTTAAAAAAAAATAAAAACCCCTCTAATTTCATTAGAGCAAATAGGTTGAAAATTAGCTACAAAGTATCATCAGCCTTGAAGTAGTTAGTTTGATTCCTTAAAGTGGAACAGAAATTAAAATTCTGAAGGCTATTTGATGAGAATGAGAAAGACCTTAGGGAAATTGAATCACATATGAGGGGAAAAAAGTGGTTCTTCTTTTCTGTAGTCTTGTGTACTCACACAAATTATGGGTAAAATGCTGCCAAATCAGAAAGGGTCTATAGAGTAGAAAAGATCATAGAATCATAGAATACACTGATTTGGAAGGGACATATCAGGATTGTCAAGTCCAACTCCTGGCTCTGCACAGGACACCCCAAGAATCACACCATGTGCCTAAAAGCATTGTCCAAACACTTGCTGAACTCTGTCAGACCTGGTGCTGTGACTACTTCTCTGGAGACCCTGTTACAGAGCTCAGTCACCTTCTGAGTGATATCCATCCTAAATCTCCCCCAGTTCAGCTTCATGCTGTTTCCTCAAGTCAGCACTGGTCATGAGAGGGAGGAGATTGGTACCTATCCCTCTACTTCCCCTCGTGAGAATGTTGAAGACCACAATGTCTCCCCTCAGTCTCCTCTTCTCTAGACTGAACAGAATAAATGACCTCAGCTGCTACTCCTACAGCTTCCTCTCTAAACCCTTCACTATCCTCATGGTCCTCCTTTGGATGCTATCTAATAATTTAATGTCTTTTTTATATTGTGGTGCCCCAAACTACAAACAATATTCAAGGTGAGGCTGTACCAGTGCAGAGCAGAGTGGGACAATCACCTCCCTTGACCGGCTGGTGATGTTTTGCCTCATACAACCCAGAACATGGGTGACCCTCCTGGCTGCCAGGACACTGCTGACTCATATTCAACTTGCCATCTACACAAGGCACATACATAGACTAGCGGGGAACCTCTCTGCATTGCCCATTTGCAGTAATTTAAATGTGTGCAGTCCAAGCTGGAATTGAAACTTACAATAAGCTGATCTAGTGTAGGTTTAAATAGTATCTTACAGCAATAAGGCCATCTTACCACATGTAAAGGCACTACATCGAGGTGAGGTCTTGTTGATGTGCTTACAGTGTGCCAGAGCAACATACTGTCAGTTATGCAATGTGTTGTGCTTGGCTGTCAAGCTCATCTTGTGTCTCACCAGCAGTGTGTTACCCTGGTCATTGACCATCTTCTCCAAGCCTTTCTTGGGAAGGGCTTGTCTTGGGAAAATGGGGAACCATGAGGCCAGCTCCACAGTGGGAAGGCCATAGACAGTGAAAAGGAAACTGCTGGATGCCGGGCACATCATCTTCTTATGGGCACCATTCTCAAAATGCTGAACTCTTTGACCTGTAACATCACTCACTATGCAGACATCACTATGACCTTTCCACTAGAGACAACTTTCTCTGTTTGCTTCAAAGTTGATAAAGCTGCTCTTCTCCATGTGTCCTATATTGACAGTATTACGAATATACCTAGACCATTTCAGCTATTGAACATGGACTTTAATTTCGTGAATCTTCTCTGGTGATAAGCAGCAGGCCTTTGTGCTACCAGGGTGGGTGGCAGGGGGAGAATTTTTCTGTGTCAGGGGACAAGGTTAGAAGTGATTGCAAGGCAGCACAGCCCTGAATTAATAAAAGTACACTTAATGGATTGATCTGCTGCCAAGCTATACCCAGCCTGGAGCAAAATCAAGGCCTTGAAAGGACTCATGCTGCAGAAAGAATCTCATTGCAAGGTCTTCAGTGCAAGTAGAGGACTGTAGAGGAGGAAATTTAAAAAATTAATTCTCCCTGGGTAGGTTTTACTTTTTCCCACCTCTGTCTGTCTTTCTTTCTGTGAAGAACTTGAAAGTGGTAACCACCAATGGAAACAGCCCACCACACTTTAACCAGAGCCCTGAAAGTGTATGACACACCACTGTACAGTGAGTTCTTTCTA
The DNA here is from genome assembly GCA_013390025.1 of Pitta sordida. Taxonomy (NCBI): domain Eukaryota; kingdom Metazoa; phylum Chordata; class Aves; order Passeriformes; family Pittidae; genus Pitta; species Pitta sordida. The sequence continues at coordinate 38,142 of WEKX01011681.1, forward strand.
TTCTTTCTATGAAAATGGACTTTTTCCTTTTGCTTTTGGTAGTTTCATATTCAGTTTGTTCCAGAAGAGGGAGTTAAGTCTTGGATTATGAATATATTATCTGTATCATTCTTCCTCTTTGTGTCAGTTTTGTCTCTTTGTCATCAGATTCCCCAGCTCTTTTTCTTCCTTTTTGTGCCAGTTTTGTCTCTTCATCATCAGATTCCCCAACCCTTTCCAGAACTTAATATATTCTCATTTAGTAGTCAAAACATGTCATTCCGCAAGCACTGAGGCTATTCTCTCTCCATCTGTAGTTCCAGAATAGATACGCTCCAAGGACTGGACTATTTTTCAAGTGATAAATCCCCATTCTGAGGAAGTAAAAAAGAAAGCAGACTCCAAAAAGCTCCAAGGCCTGTATTCTGTGTCATGCCTAAATTGGATTTAGGTTGCTCTGTGTCTTTTACAACTTGGATTAGAGGCGCTTGCAGTTGTACATCGCCTCTACTACACTCTCTATGTTCCTGCCTTCCGCACGCTGTAGGAAGAGGAGGAGGGGAAGGAAGAGCAACAAAACTGCAGCAGCACTAGGGAGCATAGCAATGTCAGTGCCAGCAGGCAGAGATAGGCTGACATGCAGAGAGAGCAATTTAGCCGTGCTGAGCCAAGGGTTCACTTGAGCTGAACAGAGCCAGATATAAACTTTGTTTCCCAATAAGTGCTTTTGTGTTATACTTTCATAGCAGCTAAAAAAGGGTACTCTGGCAGAACCTAGGGAGGTTTAGGACTTTCAGCAGGATAGCACATAGCTTTGACTCAAAATATATCCTTTGTCTGTGAAAAAAACCAATTGTATACGTGAGAAGAAATACACTACTTTTGCTTCTTGTTTGGGGGGTTTGGTTTTGTTTTGGTTTTAACATATTGTGGAATTGATAAAGAGAAGCACTCATCTAACTTTGGGCCTCATAAGTGGAATGTGGTACTCAGATAAAAGGCTTAAACAAAGAACTGACATTATCTTGCTTGTAAGGTGTTAATAAGGATTCCCTGCATCATTTCAAACTGTAAGGCTTATGTAGGAAAAGTGTAACTCAATAGTGTCAGTACAATACTGAATACAGTCAAAAGAAGACCTGGAAATGAACATTGATATAAAGAGAGCAAATACTGTAGTAGACATGCTTTTTAAAATAGCACTGCATTTATTTTATCACGTGAAACAGTAATAAACTGCAAGTATTCTCCTTGCTTGATTTGTTCTACATGGTTTATCTTCTGGGAAGATATATAACAGAGTTGGGACCTGCATACTGTTGTGGAGATTTTTAAAAATTATAATTATTATTTGATAGATTTGATAGATTAGTTCAGATATAATTCTGCTCAAGGAGGCCTATTCTGTTCTTTCAGTAGAGTGTGTATGCCAACCTACTGAAATTTTATGTATGCTATGTGTGCATGTCTTTTTTTTCCATTGCTCTCATCAAACCATCTGTGTCTGACCAGTGGAAGCAATATTCACAGGTTCACAGGTTATTCTGAGTTGGAAGGGACCCACATGGATCAGCTAGTCCAACTCCCAATTCCTCACACTACAGCAAGGCAAAACTATAAGCCAAAACCATATGCTCCCAATATTAAATCTGGGGTTCTCTGCACTGAATATGTAACATTGCCATGAATATGCAAATATTATTACATCTTTACCAAAAAGACAGAATTTTCAAGCCACACTTTTAAGTCATATTAAGAATTAAGAGAGTACAACATGCATGTGGGATTTTTTTCTGGCAATTTCTGTAATTTTATTTCTAAGAAAAAGAGACGATTTTTCTGGACACATTATTTTTCTTATTTAAGGGACAAAAGACATCAATATTTCATTTTTTCAGTATCCTATCTTCTAAGAAAACCATTAATGCTTATCTCTCAGCATTTTCTCTAAAGCAACTGGGTTATGGAATGTTTAATAGCTTTATCTTCTGTAGTTAATTTCCTATGCTTTAGATAACTCTTAGTCTAAGAGTGCATTGCATTTTTTTGAGTACTCTTTATTGGAGGATCCCAGAGCTCTTTCCCAGCAAGTCTAAATCTAACTTCACATTACCTTTAGTAAAAACAAGGTGAAGTAAGAAAAATTTGAATGTGGGAGGAAACATAATGATTAGAGCTGAGGAAAAAGCTGAGGTTCTTTATGACTTCTTTGCCTCAGCCCTAAATAGTAAGGCCAGTTATTTTCCAGGTACCCAGCCCCCTGATCTGGGAGATGGACAGGGAGCAGAATGGAGCATAATCCAAAGGGCCAGTTACCTGTCATGAGATTTATGTACAAGTCTATGGAGCCAGATGGGATCCACCCAAGGGTACTGAGAGGGCTGGCCAATGTGCTCACCGAGACATTTTCTGTCATTTACCTGCAGTCCTGGTTAATCAATGCAATCCCAGCTGACAGGATGTCAGCACACGTAATGGTCATTTATGAGGAAGGTCAAAGCAGAATTCAGGGAGCTACAAGCCTGTCATCTGGTAAATATCATGATAATCCTGAGTGCCATCACACGGCAGGTGCAGGACAATCAGAGGACAAGGCCCAGCAAAAAAGGATTCTGCAGCCAGGAAGGGGCAAAAGGCATTCCCATCACTTTCCTGAGGTGGAACCGACCACAGGGTGATCCCAGTAACACACTCCAGAGCTCCAGAACTGAGGGGGGTGGGGCAATGGGCGGGCTTAATGGGCATGAGTTCACTATCTTCGCGATTCATGGGCTTTGCAGAAGGTACACAGACCCGAACACCTGTGAAACTCGGGGGATCATTGTATTATGACTCAATATTAGCACAAAAAATAAAAGAGGGAAGGACATCAAATTAGTGAAATTTCAGTCAAAGGATAGCTGCGTTTTGGTTTACAGCCATCTTCATTGGAGAAAACTTCAGAAGAGATACCACAGTGCCGATGGTATGCAGTGTACAAATCCTCCAGGCAGGAGACAGTTTTCTCCTACTTTTGCAACAACCATTGCCGGAAGGCTAGAGGGTGAGTATATGCAGTCAGGCCTGGAGGTGATGCTCTTTCTGCATTGTCTACAGAGGATGAATTTAGCCAGAATCAGGAGTTGTCATCTCTGAAAGTGAGATCCTCTCTCCCATGTTGCACTGTTTGATTACAAGTCAAAGCCATAGCACCAAGAGTACAGAGGAAACTCACAGTACACAGGGTTCAGCTTCTAAGATCTACATATAAAGGCTGTTTGCGAACATGAATTGGAGAGAAGGATGTAGCTGAAGTGGAAAGAAACCCCAAAACATATTTCACTAGAATTAAGTAGGAAAATCCACTTTAGTACAGTGTTAAGTGTCCCCACCTGGCGTGTGGGAGACCCGGGTTTGATTCCCACCAGGGAGACAGTGTTAAGAGTAGGACTTGATGATACTTGTGGGTCCTTTCCAACTCAGAATATTCTGTGATTCTGTGATTCTGTGAAGTAATGTTGTCCCAGTAGTTCACCCAAGAGTAGAGATATGTGCATGTTATAAGGAAACAAAATGGATTTCTCCACTCTAAGCACTTACCTTGCAGCATCCAATGTAGTGCATTTAACCCCTACGCAGAAAGGGGGTGTTAAAAGCAGAGACAAGCTGCTGTTTAACAGTTGCTGCTCACTCCTCCAGAGACAGATGAATATTTCCAACCTAGTTTTGTAAATCAAAACCATCCAGGCATAGTCCTAACTACATTTGCCTGTGTGTCTCAATGCTAATCCAGCCAAGCCTCTAACCTCCTTCAGGTTTACCTAGGGGGGAGGTCCCTAGGGATGAGCTGTAGGGACTGCAAATGAAACATGTTTGAAATCCTTAGAGGGAAAGCTTTTTCATCCATGCAAACATATTTATAATAATAGGTGTCTCTTTGCTACTCGATAGGTGTTTATTAAAAAAATTTACATAGCCAGATGCAGTAAATATAAATCAGCATGTGAGTGCTCATTTCATAAAAAATAAACCATTGCAGATATTCCATTAGGAAAACTAGGGTATATTTTTCAAGATCCCTAAAGCCAAGAAATTCTCATCTGCTTCATTTAAGAGGTAATAGTTATTTGTTTTTGCTCTCGGAAACAGAGGCACTAAATCAGAAGGGAGTTAGGAGGACTCCATCTTGTGGGACTCAGAGGGATTCTGCATATGTTGCGCATAATAAACTCAAATTCAGCACTTCATAAGTGTTGTTTTGTGGTTTTTTCTGGCTGCACCCTGCCATGATTGAGACACAGCTCTTTGCAAATGGCACTTTGGGTTCTGTGCCAGAGAACAGTAATGGTAATGACAGGTCTCATTGCAAAGACACAGTAAGGTTAACCAAGGAGCACATGATGAGTTCCTAAATGCTTTATAAGCTGAGTTGTGTGTATGAGACCACTGAATGGCTGTTTGGCATTATGGATATTAATGACAGTGAAGGTCAGCAAGGAAGAACAAGCTGACATTCTCCATACAGAAACTGCATACAGACTCATGTTATAACAATGCCATACAATGTCCTACCTCTTTCCACTCAACACTTTGTTCAACTGAATTTCAGATGTTGAAAACCAATTGAAGTATGTATCAGGTGGTAAGATGTTATCAGCACTGAATGACCTATTTTCTGATCAAATTCTTCTTAAAAACACAATAAGAAGCGGCCAGTGACGGCCCTGTGCTGGACACAACCATCTCTGCAATGAAACCACAACACATTTCTGAGCCCATCAGCCAATGGTGAGCACATCATGGACAGCTCAACTCCTTGTATGGACAATGAGGAGCCAGGCATGAAGGAGTGAAGTTAAGTTTAGGAAAAAAGCAGGGGTAGGGATAGGGAGAAACACTTGTTTTTATCTTTGTTTCCCACTACCCAAATCTATTTTGATTGACAATAAATTAAGTTAAGTTATCCCCAAGTTGCTTTGCCCATGATGGTAGTTTGCAGGCGGTCTCCTTCAACCAGCCAGCTTTTGCATCCTATTTTCTCCCCTGCTTCTGTTGAGGAGCAAGAGCAAGAGAGTCATTGAGTGAGTGTCTGGTTGCTGGTCAAGGTTAAAATAAGTGACTATCTAAGAGGCTTATTTGTTGGGTCCCTTCTCATTTCAGTCTTATATGTGGCACAATTTGCCTCCCTACACCACACTTTCTGTTTTACTCTTGTCTTACTGCCAATTTTTCAGCACTGCTGCCTCTGAGCTGGGAGGAATTGGATTTCTCAGAACTGTATGGGGAGGCGGAATAATCTGTTCTGCCTGTAACAAGGGGGAGATTTAGGAAGGACCTGCCGAAAACTGACATGTGAAATATGATGAGGTGGAGAGAAAGAGATATGGTACACCATCAGCTAGAGAAGATGTTTTCTGTGTGGCTGGCACAAAAACAAGTGCCTGCAATCAAGTGGTTTCAGTACCACATTCCTGTTTACTGGTAGCATAGTGGATGTATAGTCAAGCCTTATTGACACAGTGCCATAAATTGTGTCTAAATAGTTACGTATTATAATAGGGAATCCTATATATGTTTAAAAAATACATAGGAAGGAGGATAATTTTGTTTGCGTACTAGGTTTTGCTATCAAATATAATTAGTATCACCAAAAATTATTTTTATTAATCACACAGAACACATTAGACCTCTTCAGTTTTTATGTATGGTATTCCTGGGTTAATTTATTCTATGTATTCCACATGACAATGCAGTTTAATAGATTGTACCTATTCTTGTTCCTGAAAGGTCTCCAATATTAGCAATAGTAATAGTCCAGGGAATTTATTATGAAAATTTGTAGTTGTGCAGATAGTTACATTTTGAGTGCCAATTGTTTGCCACAATCAACTACTGACCATCACCACTTATTTTTATGGTGTATTTTTAAGCAAGCTTACCTCAGAAATGAATGACTGTATCAGGCAAATCTATGACACATTAACAGCAATATCAGGATGTACTCATCCAGGCAGCAAAGAAAACTAGGACAATGCTTGGGTCAATATTTACCTCAAGGAATGATTAATTTAATTATTAGATAGAGAGACATTAGACAGGAATTAATATATTGAGTTTCTGTCTACTAAATCAAAAAATGGGTGAGGGAGGTCCATTAACGTATGAGCATCAAGGTGATTTCCTCTCTTGCTTTGCATACTAGCATAAACATTCTAAGATTAAATTTAGTGACATATAAATTACGAAGCTGATCGGATGGTTAGGCTAGGCAGATAACTAAGTGATTGAGCCATATTCACTGTTTTATCTCACCAAATTTACTTGGTAGGTACTATAAAAATACCCTCTTTTATAAATAATCTGTCACTGTGAAGTGCTTCCACCTCTAACTGAGCTGTACGTGTTTACTTCTCTACCTACACCTATAAAGACACTGAACCTTCACTGAAGTAAATGATATTTCACCCACCACAGTCTTTCCCACTCCTCTCTGGGAATGCACATTCTGTTCAGCGTTAGACCTCCTTGTCCTGTAGCTAAGTCTCTATATGAAACTGGAGTATACTGAAGTGTAGCATATGTGCTGGCTTTTTGCACAGGTGATTTTTCACAGACAGATGAATGTCTCTTTATTACACGTGCTGCCTTCCATCCTATAACCTACTGAAAATGCAAGCATCTGGAGCACACAAATTGAAACTTTCAGCAGACTAATGTGAGAAAAAAACAAGAGTTAGTGAAAAATATAAACTAAAATTTACTTAATAGAATGACCCAAAGCCTTGACCAAACTCATAGGATAAAGTCACTTCTGTGGGTAATTTTATACTATACTGTAGGTGTGAATTCTAGCCATTGCATGAAATGTGATACATTTGGCTAAAGGCATTTCTTTTTCTCAAAATTGGTGTATTATGAGTAATCATATCATCTTAATTCCTATTCTCATTTGAGCAATGATTATTTGGAATGGTTATTTGGCACATTGTTATTTACTGACTTTCCCTGATAAACATCTAACAGAATAACCTCTGTGAGCATTGCTCTATGATTTTTCCTCAGACCTTAAAGATAGGATGAAAAACTTTCTCTGGTTTCTACGAGCACTGAAGTTCTGTGGCAAGATCCTGTTTTATGACAGAAGACTTCATTGTATATATTCACAGATCTACTCGTAAGTGTAAAATACAAACCCTCTTTCAAATATAATGCCTAAACAATCAAGAGTAGTGGTAGGTATCGCACCATGCCTGAATGGCAGGCCCCACCTTTAGGGCTGAGAAGATGTCTAGCTAATTCCCACAGCTTCTCATGATCTAGGGAGGCTGAGACTTCACATATGCATTCAGATGACACTTGTGTGTCATCTGAGCCACTGTGCCCAGCTGGGCATGCCTCTCTGACCTGGAACAAACAGCCGCAAAGCTTAGCAATTCAGTATAGTTTAACTATGAATCTGAGTCCTGTATCTCTTTTCAAAGTGTCCTGTGGGCTCCTATGTAGTTCAGGAGCTTCTGACAATTTCACTCTCTGGGCTAGTAAATAAAGAAAAACATGAAAACTTAAAAGCTGCCCAGCCCTTCCATGTATCTTATGTCATGTCCTAATACAGTCAGCCCTCTTCTACTTTGCGCCTCCCAGATAGCGGCTTCACATCTTCGCTGTGTGATTTTTCAGTGATTAAGGAGGCCCATTTTGGGACTGCACATGTACGACCTGACACTCATGAATATTCAAAGTAGGCAGTCATGAATATATCAATTCCCCCCTCACCAGAGGAGACTGGCTTCACTCCCCCAACTGGGCAAGGAACTTCTGGGAATGCCCTGCAGCTGCCCTGGAGATAGGGGGGGGGGG
>WEKX01011681.1:61142-136339 GCA_013390025.1 Pitta sordida
ATGCTCCAACCATCTGAGCTAATCTTGGGTTCATCTTTTTTTTATTTTTAACCTAACTCCCTATCCCATCATCCCATTATCTAGACAACGTAACTGAGTTCCTCATCCAATCTTTTCTTAAACACCTCCAGGGACGGCAACTCCACTACCTCCCTGGGCAGACCATTCCACCGAGAAATTACTCTCTCTGTGATTAAGCTCTTCCTGACATCTTAAACCTCCCCTGGCACAGCTTAAGATCATGTCCTCTTGTTCTGGTGGTGGCAGCCTGAGAGAAGAGATTTACATCCACTGGACTACAACCTCCCTTAAGGTAATTGTAAACAGCAATGAGGTCACCTCTGAGCCTCCTCTTCTCCAGGCTAAACAATACCAGCTCCCTCAGTCACTCCCCATAGGGCTTGTTCTCCAGTCCTTTCACCATTCTTGTCACCCTTCTCTGGACCCTCTCAAGCAGTTCAACATCTTTCTTAAACTGAGGAGCCCAGAACTGGACACAGTACTCAAGATGAGGTCTGACCAGTGCCAAGTATAGGGGAAGAATAACTTCCCTAGTCCTACTGACCACACTATTCCTGATACAGGCCAGGTTGCCTTTGGCTTTCTTAGCCACCTGGGCACACTGCTGGCTCATATTAAATTTTCGTCAACTTAATATGAGCCAGCACTTAGAAAAACTTCAGGTCTTGGATGTACGTCAAGAAGAATACTTCATCCAGGGAATCCTTAATCTTGCTGTGGCCTGGCAGCACATGCCCTATTTCTAGTCATTTTCCTGGTCATATTGTCCACTGGGATAGGGAAGACTTCCAACACACATTCCAGGGAAGATACTTGCACATACAAGGCTTTGATGAAAGGTAAATTTGCAAAAGAGTAACCAGCACCAAAACCTAGAAAAAACTTGTTCTCATGTGTTGTTTTTTTCTCCTCCAAATCATATCACATCACACGTAGATGATTTGTTCTGATAGTTGACGACTAGTTGATGACTAGTTTTTGAGAGTGTTAATGTTTCCTCTTCACCTGGAGAGACTTTGGTGGAGCTTTGCTTCTATTTTTGGCATAAAAATCTCTCAACTACAACACTGCTGAACAATATTTGGCATCAAAGGTTTACCCAAATTACGTCTACCAATCTGCAGCAGCATCATGGACATCATCACATCACACAGAATCACAGAATACTATGAGTTGGAAGGGACCCACAAGGATCATCTAGTCCAACTCACCAGCTAATGCCCGTACAGAGACTGAACGCACACCCCAGGGTGGTGAACATAAACCTAGTTCCCTCACAGGCTCACAGGCCACTCCACGCCAGAAGGGACCCACAGGACCACCCAGCCCTACACCCCCCAGCTAGACCATGTCACTAAGGTCCTCATCCAGTCTCCTCTTAAACACCTCCAGGGACAGCGACTCCACCACCTCCCTGGGCAAACCATTCCAATGAGCGATCATTGGAATGATTGGCGTAGTTTGAGACCATTAACATTGGATATCAGATAAAAATGTAAAGAGTGATAAATTAATGCCATTTACAGGACATATAAAACCAGTTAGATGATAGGAGTATTAAATCTTAAACTGTGACATTTCGTCATTATTGTGCATATTCGGTATGTGTATATGTTTCAATAGGGAACAAGTAGATTTGCTTTTTAAGCAGGAAAAAAAAGACTTTCTTTTGCTGTGAATGCCGTAAAATGTAAAATATATTTGCTTACATTTTCTGCACTTGTAGAACTTGAACAAGAACTTTTGATTTGTTGTTCAACTGGACAATCAGTGTCTTATTTATCTATAGATATGTTACTATGTAGATAATTCAATAAAAGTCATGGACTCGAAAATCTAGGCATTTTCCTGCTACTAAAAAGAAGGTAAACAGTTATTTTGAGTAGCTCTTTACAAATCCCTTTTTAATGAGCAAAATATGGTTAGTGGACCTTATAGTGATTTTTGTTTATTTGACTTTTATTCTCACACTGCTGAAATAATTCACCCACTGCTAAAGTACTACATCTATTCAGTAGAATAAATAAACCTTTAATGAAATCTAAAGCCTCCATAGATCTTGTGAAACAGTCTTCAAGCACATTTAGCTTTACAATGTCACAGCTAAAAACTATACCTGAATGGGAGCAGATCATGACACAACAGAGAAATACAATTACTGTCACTGAGAAAGTGTTTAAGCTGCAAAGGCTGTGAGTGAAATAATTTTGACAGAAAGGAAAAATGAAATGTGGATCTACCATCAATAAAAATAAAATATACTGTAAACAACATTCTGAGAATATTAAAACGCAATAAGAAAAATTTCATATGGTTTATTTGCACATTTTTCATCTTTTTTTATTAAAATTTTTGTTATGATTTAGCTTCCAGGCTATTCCTTTCCAAAAATCCAGACAAACCACTTCATAGTATATTTTATAGTGAATATGCCTGTGAAAACTCTTCAGTGAACATGTCAGTTTAAAAACATTCTTCAGCAGATAATTCAGCAGATAGTATTTGTTTTATTGGTTGTTACCACTTCTCAAAGCCCTAATGAATTCATTAACACTTTTTCAGCCAGTACATTTTATCTTTCAACAGTTCATTTCTTTGTGCCATAGGTACATGTGTTTGTGGGAGTGAGAATAATAGAGAATAAATTCTATGCACCAAAATACTTTAAAAAGAGAAAAAAGAAGTTAATTGTCCCAAAGATTCAAAAGAAACAGCAAATTAATTCCACTCTTCCTAAAAATGTGCAATCAAAACTACATCAATTTCCATGTAGGGATATGATTTCTCTCTTTGCTTTACTGCCATCACTTTATAACACATCTTCTTTCAACAGAGCTATCCACAGAAATCTTCTCTAGTTTCATCATTTTCTTTTGATCTGCATATTTGCTGGTGAATCACATTAACCTTCATCTGATCTCAACTCTCTGCCCCACTTTTACCTTGGCTCAGGGACATCTTTCCTTAGCCCTTCTTGACCTCTTGATGCTCCTGTCCAGCAGGAAAATGTCTCTCTCATCTGTCATTGTTTCTGTCCCAGGCCTTCATCCCTCCAGATAATTTCTCCTTACGTCCCTTTTTCTTTTAAAAATCTTTCCTTTAGTCTTTACACAGCAGTTTCTTGTGTCCCTACCCTGGACAGCTTCTCAGCTTCTCTCACCCCTGTGGACAGATAGCCCCACAGCTGTTGTGTCTTTACTTCTTGTCCCTTCTACACTTAAATCAGAAATTTCTTTGGCCAAGTTTGACTAGGATCCAAGGAGAGCTTGGAGTTTGCCTGGAACATACATGCAGGATATAATGGACAGTAAGGTTTAAAATGGGTCTTACGGAGCAGCATTTGTAACAGAAAATGGACCAGAATTTATACTTTATATGTTTAAAATTTTTATGTTTATAAACCAATTTCTATAAATATTTTACAATAATTTTTGTATTACATGAATATTTTTTTCTGCTTGGAATAGAATCACACAACTGAATATGCGCTCACATTCAAAAAGAGGTGGATGTTTCTGAAGATATTTGAAATGCAGGCTGAGCACGTAGGTATGTACACACAAATATGTGCATGTGCTTGTTAATAATGATTTATTATTTTAAAGAAATATGTGATTTAGATGTAAGCTTTTATGATTCATTCACCGGTTCTTTTATTTATTCATGTAGTTCCACTCTAAACCCTTAAGCTATCATGGATATTTTATATGACAGTACTTAATTGTGTTCCTTCACCAGAAATGCTGATTGAAAATTAAAATGTTCCTGCTCATTTCTTTCTGGAGATATGCACATTGAAGATCAATAGGCTCATTTTCATGACATGCAAGAAAAAAATAGGTCTTATTAAGATGGTCAAATGCTTAAATTAATAGTTCCATAACTAGAAATTTTACTTGAGACAGTTATTTTGGCCTTTAATAGGTGTTCCACTTTAGCCATGAACAGGTGACTAACAGTCCTAGTACTTGAGCTTCATTATCAGTGAAGATTACACTATTTTCATTATCAGTGTAACGAACTGAAGAAAAAAAGATCAAGTTAAATGCCTGTAAACCTTCCAGGAAACTCATTAAAATAAGGTAAATTAATCAAGCAGGGTATAAACTGCCTTTCACAACAGGTCAAGTCCTGCATTTTTCTGGGAAAGGAAGAGTGGGGGATGAATGAGGGATCCCACAACACACCATACTGGAAGAGTAGATGAAGGGTGGTTTCATTGTAGCACATCCCACTGCACATCCCTTTGAGCAGCAGCCAGGCAAGCTCTCCCTGGCTTACGGGTGGTTACAAAGGGCTTACTGACCAAGGCCCTCATGTGCTAGGCATCTCCAGGAGACCGGGAGGGGGAAGGGGCTTTGTTGGCAACCCTGCTTCCTGCCTCTGGACATTTAAGCTATTAACATTCTCAGGAGCACTGCGACCTGGAGCATGGTGAACAGAAGTAGGGAAACAGAGGTGTTAAAGTGTAAGGGCTTTGAGTAAGTAAGTGACTAAGAGGCAGTTAGTACAGCAGTTCGCACACGCAGGGCAGGCAGGCAGGGCAGAAGACGCCGTCTTGGTAGGTGGTGTCTCTCTTTGTCTTTGTCCTCCCAACCTTCCCCCTGTCAGTAATGGTTAAAACCAGACAGATGAAAACCAAGGCCAATGCCACAAGGGAGGTTCAGACCCAAACAACCCCTGTGTCAATGGCTGTGGCTGTCCAGACTCCAGGCTGCAGGGAATGCCTGAGCATGATAACTGAACAGAAAGACAGCCAGAGGGGAATATAGTAATTAGAGATGAGGAAATGCTTAATATATTCTTTGCCTCTGTTTTTAACAGCAAGACAAATTGCCAACAGGACAACTGGACTTCTAAACTGGAAAATGAGGTAGGGGTGCAGTATAACTCCCCCTGTAATCCAGGAGGAGGTAGTTAGAGACCTGCTGAGTGGCTTGGATCCTCACAAGTCCATGGGACCAGATGGGATCCATCCTAGGGTGATGAAAGATCTGGCAGATGAACTCACTAAGACACTCTCCCTAATTTACCAACAGTCCTGGCTTATGGGTGATGTATCAGAAAACTAGAAATTGGCTAATGTGACACCCATCCACAAGAAGGGCCAGAAAGATGACCCAAGTGATTATAGACCTGTCAGCCTGACCTTGGTCCTGGGTAAAGTCATGGAATAGATAATACTGAATGTTATTACGCAGCACCTGCAAAATAACAATGATGTTAGATCTAGTCAACATGGATTTAGGAGAGGTAGGTCCTGCCTGACCAACCTGATCTCCTTTTATTATCTGGTGACTTGCCTGGTTGATGAAAGAAAGGCCGTGCATATTGTGTACTTGGATCTTAACAAAGCCTTTGACACCATTTCCCATGGTAAGTGTCAGAAGAAACTCTGAGAGCATGTATTGGATCGGAGCATTCTGTGTTGGATTAGGAACTGGTTGGATGGACGAACTCAGAGAGTGTTGGCAAACAATGCCACATCCAGCTGGCGGCCAGTCACTAGTGGAGTCCCACAGGGATCAGTGCTNGTACTGTGTCCAGTTCTGGGCTCCCCAGTTTAAGAAAGATGTTGAGCTGCTTGAGAGGGTCCAGAGAAGGGTGACAAGGATGGTGAAAGGACTGGAGAACAAGCCCTATAGGGAGTGACTGAGGGAGCTGGTATTGTTCAGCCTGGAGAAGAGGAGGCTCAGAGGTGACCTGATTGCTGTTTATAGCTACTTGAACGGAGGTTGCAGTCGGGTGGGTGTGAATCTCTTCTCTCAGGCTGCCAGCACCAGAACAAGAGGGCATGGCCTTAAGCTAGGCCAGGGGAGGTTTAGGCTGGATGTCAGGAAGAGCTTTTTCACAGAGAGAGTGATTCCTTAGTGGAATGGTCTGCTCAGGGAGGGGATGGAGTCACCGTCCCTGGAGGTGTTTAACAAAAGACTGGATGGTGAACTCAGTGACGTGGTCTAGGGGATGGGATGCTTGGATGGATGGAACACAGTGCCCATGGCTTCAAGGTTGTGGGTTCGACCCCTGGGTGGGCATTCAATTAAGAGTTAGACTAGATGGTCCATGTGGGTCCCTTCCAACTCAGAATATCCTGTGATCTTGTGAAAGTAAGTCATAGGCAAATGGTGACTGTCCCTGTGGTGGTATGAAACCTCACATAGCTCAGGCAGCTTTTACCCTACTGACTTCCTTCATTTCATGAAACTTCTCTGCACTGGCATTTGTTCTGAGCTGACAGTAAGGCAGATCAGCTACTAAATTACCTTGCCCAAATATGGTCCAGATGAAGAGAAAGGTGATGCAGACAGTTCTTATACAGCTGTTCACACATGTTACCTTGGTACCTTATGAGGCAGTAGGTCACAGTTCCCATGCTTGTGAATGACCCTTTGCAAAAACTAAACTCCCTCCCACACGTCCTTTACGCTGGAGGTGTGGATGCTAGGCAGAGATCACAGAATCACAGAATATTATGAGTTGGAAGGGACCCACAAGGATCATCTAGTCCAACTCACCATCTAACACCCATACAGAGACCGAAAGCACATCCCAGAGTGGTAACACAAACCTAGTTCCCTCACANAAAGAAGTCAAGAAGCAGAGCTCAGAGCAAGTAGAAAGATATGGAAGTTCTGCCACAGAATGGCAGAAATTAAACATGCTCCTAAATCAGCACTTGGCAAAGACACATCCCAATTTCCTTCATATACAATAATTTAACATCACATTTTTAAAGTGTAAGTTGGACTTTACCTATTTTTCTTCTCCATACTGATATCTTCAATCAACAAGATGGTTGATTTTCAGACATCCGTCTTAAACAGCTCTTATTTGTTGAAATCTGAAAGTTGAACTGCTGCTATTGGACTTCTGTTTCTCTGCCAAGACAGCTTCTGCCTTTCCAGCATTCTCTAGACTGTGCAGAAGTGCTCACTGTGGAAAGGATATTTGTGTGAGTCCTGCAGTACATCCCCTACTTTGTGCTATTCCCAGTTTGAAACCTTTCAGTATGATTCTTCTCTCTGTATTGGACCAGATAGGAGAGGACTTCTGTCCCTCGAGGCTGCCCCCTCAGCAGGAGGACATCAGGGACAGTGTAGCTATTGCTCTGCAGCAAGCAAGTCCCTGTTAGAAGGGGTCCTTCCCCTCACCTTGTGTTTTCCTGCTTTTTTATTTGCGTTACTACAAGTCAGGCACAAGGACCTGAAAAAACAAGTTGGAGAAAGGAATGACATGATTTTCAGCAGCAATGCAGTCTTAGATCAGCTTAAACTGACATAGAAATGGCACTCTCCACAGCAATACCAGGTTGTTTTCAGATACTTAGAAGAATTGGTCCATTGAGGTATGACCTTGTTTGCGGGGGAGGTCATATCCTGGCAACATGAAATTCAATTTTATCAATCTATTACTGATAACAAGCTGGTTTATGACTATTTCACCAATTATCTTCCATCAAGTATATTCTGCTCACATCTAACCAGAATACCAGTATTTCATTGCCACCACAGCACTGCAGTCCCTGTTACTGTCAGGGACTGCTGAGCATGTTGATATAAATAGAGTTCACCACAACCCTAGCTGAAATTCAGCTATTCCCATGCTCAGGTGGATTGCTAGAGTGGCCTCGATCAAAGCTGACTATCAAAGGCCACTTCTGGATCAAAATTAATCCATGCTGGAAGCCATCTCAACTGCTGGCTGAAGATCATTTTGTGCTGCTTGCAAGGAGGAGAGTGTTTTATAAGGAAGATTTATATTTTTAGTATTTGGACAGAGCACAGAGAGAGACGGTAAAAGAGACATCATAACATCATATATTTATTAAGCAATTTAGGAGTAATTCATTACTTGCAAGAAGAGCTATCAAACCATTTTAGGAGCCCTTGTTTTCAATTCACCTGTATCTGGCAATCAAAAGAAATAATAGATACATATGGGGACATGATTGACAGACTGACTTGCATTACAACTTGCTGGAATAGCATAAATGTCTGATTTAGGCTTAGTTTACCTATGTTAAAAACTGTGCTGACTTTGTGGAATCAGTGACAAACAGTATATACTGGTTGGATCCAAACACCTCCTATCTCATGAGATGCATTGAGCCTGAGACTACAAATGGATACCATTTGCTCTTGTGAAAAAGCAACGGTCTGCTTGAAATAGATCTGCCCAGGATCTCTTACAGTTTCTCAGAAATGTATGTATATCCTCCCTGAAGGGTGTTTCAGGAAAATAAGTTGACTTAAAATGTATGCAAAGGACTTCCAAAATGTAGATAAATTATGAAACCCTCAGTATCACAAACTGGAAGAGGTGTTTGCAGTATCTTTTTTATATTTTCCAACACATTTGGGATTCAGCTACATAGCTGGTGAAGTCTGCAGGGATATCACAGTGAGCTGAAACCAATAGAAATAAATTACAAGCCATTTAGGCGCTTCAGAAAATCTTCATAAATGCATAATCATTTTCTTTAAGAACCAAGCACTTCCAGAAATCTTGTCCACTTCTCATATCTGCAAATGCCTGTACAATGCAGGAAATAGCTCCAAGGAAAAGGAAAGGAATTTACTGTAAACCAAGTCTTTCTCGTAAGTGATTTGGATGAGCAGAGCAAGATATAGTATTTGAGCCATTACTGGTAAATACTTGAGCTCTGGCCTTTTTTTGGTTTTTATTCTCATACTTAAAAAAAAATAAATAAATTTTTTCTTTTGCAGAAGGATCAATATTACAATAATTGCATAAATGAGACTGATGGTGAATGCAAATTCAAAGCCTCTTAAAGTGATTTTTGCTTCACTTGATTGTATTGGTTTGTTAGATTTATTATTTGTTTGCAATGTTTTGTCTTAATTTCTCTCTCTTCAGTTACTGTGGCATCAAAAGGTTCTCCTCCTCGACCATTACATCATTAGCATTCCCCTAAAAGCTCTGATATACAAACTCTACTACAAATGTCTAGTGACAGATAATAGCAATGAGTAGTTTGCTAGTAATCCCTATAACTGTAGCTTGGAAAACTGACAGCTGAACTAAGCCATGTGGCCTGAAGCTGTAGAGATACAGATCTCTTTGCCTCTAACATCTGGTGAGCACTGAGCCAGACAACCATGGAAAATATCTTTCTTTCTAAAAGCTTTCTTGCTTGTTATGTTGTGAGGTTATCAGAAAGGTCTGCAAAATCATAGAAACACAGAATGGTTTGGGTTGGAAGGACCTTGAAGATCTTCTGGTTCCAGCCTCCTGCCATAGGCAGGGATGCCACCAACTACATCAAGTTGTTCAAAGCCCCATCTTGCCTTGAACACACTGGGGGTGGGACATCCACAGCTTCTGTGGGCAACCTATTCTAGTGTCACCAGTGCCAAAGTCTTTGCACAACCCAGGTAGATATCCTTTTATTTAGTAGCTTAACAAATTGCAATAGGGAATAAAACCCTGGATTTCTGCTGATTGTGGTCCTTGGTAATGATATGCGATCTTTGATGGATCTGAAGCAGAAGGTGGCATTGGGCTGAGTCTCTTAGTGAGAGCCAGATCTTGCAGGACCTTGCCTGCTGCTGCAGAGAGCAGTAGTAGTGATGAGTTAATTCAGCGAGGCCCTTTCTGCTCAGCCACCAGCCAAAGCCAAAAATCATTAAGGGAGATGAACAGCAGAGGCAGATGGCATTGCCTGAGTTATAGTAACAGTTTCAGCCAGTGTACCTCTAACAGTGGGACTACACTGTTCTGAACCCAAATTATAAATTGGCCTAAGCACAATGGAAACTGAGAAAAAATGGGGTCCAAGGCACTTCTACATTGAATGTTCACCCTAGTTGCAGGCGAGACAAGTTAATAGGCGACTCTTTCTTTATTGACATTTATTTAACATTTGTCATCAAAGGCACATCCAATCAGTTAGATCACAGAATCACAGAATCACAGAAAATTATGAGTTGGAAGGGACCCACAAGGATCATCTAGTCCAACTCACCATCTAATACCCGTTCAGTGACCAAGAGCACATCCTAGAGCGTAATACCAACCTAGATGCCTCACAGTCTAGCAGGCCACTCCGAGCCGGAGATCCTCGTTAGTGTGTTGATACTAAAAATTATTTTAGCCTTGTGTGATAGTGTATCAGGAGGAGATGTTTCCATGCTGCAAGGATGCCTCAGATTAACTTGTTTGTTTGTATTTACTTGTTTGAAGAAAGGAGGGACCCAATCTTAGCCATTTCCAAAAGCAATACAGAAATTTTGGAAACATTTCTCTAAAAAGCTTTGTCATGTTAGTGCTTGTGGACCAATTTAGTCCTGTTCATTGTGTTTAAAAGGCTTTTTGATGCCTAATCTGCACAAGACTAGAGAAAAATCCCCTTTGTTAGAATGCTGAGGTAGAGAAGCACATCATCTGAATGTGATATACTAGCAATGGTGTCATACAAGCTTTCATTTTAAAGGTGACCTTGTGCTGTTCAGCATGACTTAATTTCTTGACTAACCCTTCACTTCGACTTTGCTCTTTGATTGACTCCAAGCGTCTGGCTTTTTCCTCTTACAGACTTGTTCTAGCTGACTAACTATCCAGAATAATTTTCCTTCTTACCTCACCTTACTGTATTACACTTAGTCAGGTGACCTGGTTTCAGGTAGGACAGAGTTAATTTTCTTCCTAGTACAGTGCTGAGTTTTCGGTTTAATGTGATGTTTATGTTGATACCACTGATGCTTTCATTGTTACTTAGTAGTGTTTACACCAAGTCAAGAACTTTCAGTGTCCCATGCTCTGCCAGTGAGGAGATGCACAAGAAGCTGACCCAAACTGTCCAAGCATTAATGTTTGGACTTGATGATCCTAAAGATCTTTTCCAAACTAAACAATTCTATTATTCCATGGCACTAGGATTCATGTTGGAGGAGAACTTGGGGTGGAATGGTGCTCAGCCGTCTCCCAGGAGTTACTGCAAGCAAGTTAAAGCAGCAGAACAATGAGTGCCTCTGCTCCTCATCCACTGCAGTTTGTTGCTCAAAGTATGTGAACAAGCTGGAATCAGGAATTATTTGGTTTTTGAACTGCTGGGTCTCTAGGAAAAAGACATTGCCTGTATCTTGGGAACAATAATGTCTAGTGGAGGTACCAGCATAGATGTCAATAAAGCATTAAATCACAGCGACTACAAGGCAGAACCCTAATTCTTATTTGTCATGCAACACAGGCACACTCACCTGAGACCCACAGAGATTATTATGAGTGACTGTTGTACCAAGCTGAGGGTTTGAGTATGAGAACATCACAAGGTATTGAAACTATGCTGGAAACCCAAACCACCAGAACAGGGACACGCAGACACACAGACACACACATATTCTCCTTGCAGATAGAGTGGATGTGCTGGCTTTGCCAGTGTACTCTAGATAGCAAGTCACTGCCCAGGGAAAGCGAGCAAAGATGGCACAGGTCATCTGGCCAAGTGACAAGTGCTATGCTGGTCCTGAAAGTATCCTGCAGTCTTCCAGTAACTTACGTTCATTTTGCTCATTTATTCTGTATTATGCTATAAAAGTAGTGCTGCTGTCCATAACTAGAAGTGTATTATCTCTAACTAAAGCTGGCAGAGCAACAGTCAAGGAGGCAGGACACTGCTACAGCTGGAACAGAGGGGGGAGACAGAAGAGAGGGAACTGTGCTAAAGTCTTGGTTTCTTCCACATTAGGTGCTCTAGGCAGCCACAACACCCACTGCAAATCTGCCTGTACTACTTATCCTATATTTCTCCACATCCACAAGCTGATTTTAAAGCCAGTGTTTGGGAAACAGCTTGTGATCATGTGAGATTAAAAGAAACAGTAGGTCATGCATTCATGCACAGCAGTGGCAGAGAAAAGAGTGCGTGTACACTCTGAACTGACTTACTTTTTCTTACATGTCCACAGTAACATGCATTATAATTCCCTACTTGTAAAGATAAAGAAACGAGCAAGCTCTCCCAGATTACAGAGTATGGCAGTTCTGTAAGGATACCGTCTTCACAGATGGTCCTTGAACAGCCCCTGGAGATGTGCATGATGGAGGGAGTTCTTACAGTGTCCAAGAACAGGGTGGGAAATCTCACAAAACATGCACTGTGCCCCTTTGAGCTCAGGATATCACACTTCTCCAAAGCCAGGTTGTAATGGTCGCTGTACGGGTATTAGATGGTGAGTTGGACTAGATGATCCTTGTGGGTCCCTTCCAACTCATAATTTTCTGTGATTCTGTGATTCTGTAATGTAGAACTTGGATGAGTGGATCACCCTTGTGCATCACACCCTTGCTGACGTGCAAGGTCTCATGGAGCTCTTACACCAGTGGGATAGTTACAAATGTTCTCAGCATGTGGCTGTTTGTCTGTGAAGCTGTTCTTTTTATGTCAGTAAGCAGCACTGAAATGCAGGTTCTGCATTCAGCTTCAAAGTGAGATTACAAATCTGATATGTATGGTAGTAAGATGCTTTAGCACAAACTCCTCTATTCTGTCTTCTAAAGAGGAGAGCTGAGTGGAGTTAGTTTATGGCACGTTTTTCTGAGCCGAGGACTACCTTCAGCTTTGTCACTGTGACATCAAGTCTTTCTCTTATATGAGACATTTGCCAGCAACAGACAGCCAAGTGCTTTTTCTGGATGAAGAAGGAAGGACTGCATTCCTTCCTGCTACAAGCCCAAACGATGTTCATTTAATGACTCTGGGTAGGTCTTAAGACATTGACAATTTTGGACATAAAAATCAGCGTGAACTTGGTATTATGGAGACAGGTCAATCTGTAGCTGAATTATTTTCTCCTCCACAGAACATATCAATTTCTTGCAACACAGTACCTCTGTATGGGATGTGGATTGAGGGCAGTTCACTTTAAACAGGCTGTCTTTGCCCTGGAAACAACTGAATGGTGATAGCTCATCTCCAGCTGCTGCAAACAAAGAATTGTTTCCTAAGCTGCACAGCTTTTGCACACAAGGAAGACATATATGCAAAAGCTGTGCTTTCCTTTAAAGTCAGGCTTCTTTATTTACTTACAGGGAACTTAAATTTCACTTGCAATTACTTTTAAGGTAGTATTTTGCTGGCAGAGGCCCCAGATTTCAGTAGCAACAGAACAAAAGCTAAATGTGACCCTTGCAGCACCTGATTTACAAGAATCTCTCTGCCTTGGAGGAGAGACTCATGGACCTATCCTTCTTGTACTGTTGGCTTACTAGCATGTATACTAGCCTGACTGGAGAGCTGCAAGTCACCTACAGTCAGCTGAATTTGCATCCTCCTGCATCAGTCGAGTCAGATGATGCCTTAGGCACTTATCAAGGGCTACAGGGGAGAAGCTCCATCTGCCTTCTAGAACATTATCATGGAAGGCACCTTATATCCACACCTTATTGAAGAAAAATCCAAAGTAGAACAGGAGTTTTTCGCTGGTAGGATTTTGCTTGGTTTGGCATGTTTTTTATTCTTGCAGCTACTGCAAAATATACAGTAGCAGTCCAAAGAGTCCTCATGAATCAAAGGCACCTTCTCAGCTGAATGCCCCATTGACACTACAGATATTTGCATCCCCCTCATTCTGACTAAACGTTTTCATCATGGTGGCACTGCTTTCACAAGGAGATGTAGCCCTCTGATTGAGAACCACTTGTTGGAAACTGAACCACTGAGACTAGTAGTCCCACTCCTAAGCAAACAGTGCATCTTGGAAGGCTCTAGGGACATGGAAAGTGACAGTGTAATGGCTGCCACCACTGCTACCAATGTCAGCTGCTGGCTTGTGCCTTGTCCCATCAGTCAAGCAGGCTCAGGTAACAATTACTGGAGACAACTTACCCCTTCCCATGGTCAAATGCATCCTCGGCTCCTGGATTTCACTAAGTTTCAGCAGAAACAAAGTGCACGGTTATTTAGTCCGGCTGGGAAACGAGCACCTTGTGACACAGGGCAGTGCCCTGTGTATATGCAGTATTTCACGCAAGACAGGGTAGATCCAGGCATCTTCGAGGCACTGACAGCCAGACTGTGAAAGGTATTGTGGTGACTGTAGCTGGAATTTGAGTTCTGAAGCCTATGTCCATTTTCTTTTGTCGGATAAACTGCTAACCCAGACCCTGTTCTTCTTTGGGTAAGTGTGCAACAAGGAACTGTCTTGAAAGTCATCAGAGTTTTGTGTGAAATGTCTCCACAAAATATGAGCGAGTGGCGAACTCTATGCCTAGGAACCAAAGCAGTGGAAGTGTCCTACAGGCATAGCTTAAAAAGAGCTACCATCCTTCAGTACTTGCTGACTGCACATAATCAGGTATTCTTCATTTTCTACTACAAGATTTCCCTGGTTTAATTTTCTCTTCACTGTTGAAACCTATTAAAATAAAATGATGGAGCAAGCAACTAGAACTTATAGGTGTAATGTTCAATTGTTTCCATAATCACAAGAAAATAAAGTCCGATGAATCATGTAATAGAAAAATGAAGAAAATTTGAGCACTGTCTCAAGCAGTGTTTGCTTAATGAATGTAAGACAACACAGATGACAATATTTCTTGTTTCTGTTACTTTATAATGTTATGGAGACTACATTATGCACCATATAATTCTGGTGTGTGTTTTTTTAATACCCGTTTAATGAAGAAATGTAGATCTGACGTTTAATGAGTGCACTTTTAACTCATGGAAAGAAAGAAGGGGGAGGAAATTGCTTTAGGGAAAAAAAAAAAAGAGAGAGCATCTTTAATCAGAAAAGGGAAAGAATTAAAGGGACCTTTTATGGAATGGGACATTTGGAGTTTCCATGTCCTTTTCCACCAGCCACACAGCTCTCTGTGCAACAAATACAGTTTTACAAGAAAAGTCTCTACAGCCCTGAAATCTAGTTTCAAACAATTATTAATGAAAATTAAGTTACGTAAAACATACAAAGGCTGTTGCATACAAAGGCAGTCTTACAGACCTTTTCACAACCGTATTGTCCATTGCTAGTACTCCTGAAGACCTAGGGCTCTCGTGTGAATATATACACCCATGGACATTCACATGCATAAGGTAGTTGCTCTTAATTTATTCCTTTGGGCTGATATAAGTGAGAAACTGAAGAAAAAATGTTTGCTGGAATTTCTTAATAAGGTTCAAAGGGATTTAGTTATAAATGGTATTTTCAGTGTAAAACAGAAAACCAAAAGTTTCTCTTTTTGAAGTAGATTCTTTGTCATTGCGATGAACTTTACCACAGGGGGTAGATACACAGAAGTGAAAAATTCATAGTACATTGCCCTCTCTGTTGGAACTATTGTCTTTCACTATATAAATAACTAAAATGAACTGTTGAAAGATTGGGTAGGTAGGGAAGGATTTCTTGTTCTTTTATTGTAATCCTTTTTCCTTTACTTCCTGTTACATATAAAAACTGTGTAGGTTAAAATCCTCTCTGAATCTTTTTTGAAAAACATCATTGAGAAGATAGGAAGAGTTTTTTCACAGAGAGAGTGATCTCTCAGTGGAATGGTCTGCCCAGGGAGGTGGTGGAGTCGCCATCCCTGGAGATGTTTAAGGGAAGACTCGATGAGGAGCTCAGTGACATGGTCTAGATGGTGGGAGGCTTGGATGGATGGAGCATGGTGCCCATGGTTCCACACTTGTGGGCCTGATCCCTGGGGGGGGGTTCGCTTGAGAGTTGGACTAGATGATCCTGTGGGTCCCTTCCAACTCAGAATAACCTATGAACCTGTGAAGTTGCTTTTCAGTGTCTTGGTCAGCCCAGCTGAGGAATAAAGCAGAAGTTTGCTGCAATTCATATTCTGCATAGTTTTGTGCTAATTAATCCCAACTGCAAACAAAGCAAAGGGGAGAGACAGAGAAGCAGTGTATAATATAATAAAATGAATACTTATGCAAATAGAAAAAAATATTCCTCAGTGGCTTGCAGCATTATCATACAGCTCATTTATTTCTTCTCCATATGTCTCTTCCCTTTTTGTTGCCTTGTTGTATCTATCTTCTCATTTATTCAAGAAATATTGGGCTGAGGAGCAAGGCACAAACAGAACCGTTCAAGCATACTGACTGCATGCATTGAGGTTATCCTCACGTTCCTATGAGGATGCTTCCCTATGCAATGGTACGTGATGATACATACCTATCTCAGTCAGGAAACTCCTAGCCAGAAGGATGTTTTGATACAAATAAACATGTGTTATGATTAACTCCAACCTTATCTGTGAGTCTCTCCTGGGAAGTAAAAATGAAATGTCTGTATTTACTGTTTTTTCTCTTTTACAGACCCAAGTGACTCTGCAGGTGAAATCACAAAATGTTACACTGGAGTGGACAGAACAAGCCTAGGAGAAAAAGTTAGTGTTCACAGATCTCAAGGAGACTCTTCAACACTGTCTTCAGGGTAATCTTGTTCTTATCTTCCTTCTTCCATCCTTTATATAAGGAGTGTCCAGGTTTAGGGTTTTTTTTTCCTCTGGCAGTGAGGGGGTTAACAGCTCAGCTNGTTCCTACTCCAAATCCGGTCAGAAATGCCAACTTGCCTGTCTTATCCCCTACCCTGTTCCACCTTTGTCTCCTGGTCGAAAAAGGGAATATGAGATCTGTTGTAAGAGAAGGAGGGGTGGGGGGAAAAGGTTGCCTTTAAAATTATGCTTCTCACATTAAGCTCTGATTTGTTAGTTAATAAATAAATCCTTTATATTCTTCATTTGTAGTTTGCCTTGCTTTGCCTGTGACAAGTTTTTTTTTCCAGTTTTTTTCTCGGAGAGAGGTTGTGTGTGAATCTCTGGCATCCAGCCAGGGTCAAACCACGACAGGATTAAAGAGCATTTAGGTAGTTTATGAATTCTCATGCAATAAAATACAATTGTAAAAGCTTTCTACACAGGAATTGTTATAGGTTTTTCTTATTGCAAACCAATCCAAGGCATCGTATCTGCAACCTCATGTTGTACATTATGTCCTCGCTGCATTGCGGCCCCTCCATTGNTCTGTTTCTGCCTTCCATCAGAAGGACAAATAGGTGGTTCAAGATCCTGCAAGGGGAAGCCTGTTACAGAAGCAAGCTGTCTGGTCCTTGTGCATGACGTGTCTCCACTATTCCCTTGCACCTGCCTGTTTCTTTTGGGCATCACTGAATTACTCAAGCTGTGTTTGGAGAACTGCCTAATCCTCTACTACCAATTTGAAATTATTAATACTTTATTTTGCTTTAGAAATACAGTCTTTCACAAAATCAGAGGTGAATATTTTTAAATTATTCAACCACTCTATGCAAATAATAACTAATATTTGCAATGCCCTGGGGAGCTAGGTAATTATATGTTATCCTTTCTGACATTAAGTTTGAATCATTGGCTACAGACCAGAGGAGATCTTTGAACTAAATTTTCCTGAGTCGAGGTGAAATTTTGAAAAAAAGCTCTAGTTTGATCAGAATGCAAGTTTTCCTTTTCCATTTTTGTCACATCAAGAATCCAGGCTTGGAAGAGTATCCCTTGGCTAGGTTGTCAGAATATGTTCATAAATGATTCACTTGAACCATTCACAGTCAAAAATTACACTGAGGGTACCACGGAAATACATTTTTGAGGGTAGATGAGTCACCTGGGCTTCATTGCAAGTAATGACAAAAGCTGATCCTGTTACTCACACAGGTTTTATCCTCAGTGCCTAAAATGTTTGTGATATGTAATGATATTGCTGGATGGCTCCAGCTACATTTGAATTTAGGGTCTTGTCACAGAGTGTGGTTTTTATGTCTTAGAACTGTATAAACCTGAACAGCATCCATGTAAGATTCAGGCCCTCAGTAATCCAAAATTGGCTTGTGGTCTGAAACAGGTTTTGTATCTCTTCCAAAATCTGCCACCTACAACAGCTCAATTATCTTGTGAATGACTCACTGAGTTCTTGTGGCAGTGAGCTCCTGTCCTAATTAAAGGAACAACAACCTGAGCTCTTTCCTTGCATAGCTTTCCTGTTCCCCTTTTAACTTCTCTCTACCATTCCTTAACTTACTTCCCTTTGACGTGTCCCCAGTTGTTTATGTCCGTGCTTTCCCTCCCAGTCATCCCAATTGCATGCTCACCATCACTCTGAACCCCTTCTGCCTGATTTTAAGTGTCCAGAACTGCCTCATAGAGCCTCAGGAGCAGAAACATGGGAGTTACATAGCAGCAGCACTATGAAAAAAGGAACCATTTCCTCTCCATCATGACAACTTGCTAAACTGCTGATCTTTAGGCCACAGATGGGTTCTCATTGGAGATGTCAAACTGTACTCAGCAGTAAAAGGTCATCAGATATGTTATTTGATCTCTGAGTACCCTGGGATAGCCACCTTCATCCCTGAGCACATCCTACTCTGACACACAATTACCACTACATGCATCCTCTTCAGCTTCAAAACAAAGTACATAATAGTCATGAAGAAATATGGGAACTTCTGTAATTCGTTCTGCACTGCACAAAATTTGTATCCTGAAAAGTACTCCCAGTGGCATATTCACATGAATTCCAACACTATTGGAGTTTTTAATACTTCTGAGACAAGCTTTTATGTTTCTTTATGGAAATTACAGGTTTTACATGTTTTGAATGCTCATTAAAAAAACCAACCAGTATTTCTTAATGAAGCAATATATAGACTGATAGCAAATGTTCACCTCAAACATTCTGTAAAATATCAATTTATCCTGATTTGTTGGAGATGGAGAATATGAGGCACAGCAGGATGAAGCTACCTATTTGGTGAAAGTCATTCAAAAGCTTTTATGACAAATAAGATCTTATCTGAGAACTGTGATATCATTCTGTTTTTCTGATATGCTGTTAAGTCACTCAGTATTCATGCTATTAGTTCCTTTTGCTTGTTTTAAATACAGTGTTTATAAAGCAGAAATTAACATGCATGCATGTATACAAGTAAGCATGGCATGTGTCTCCTTAGACTTTACTTCCAGGTTAATACACACGGAAAAATGCCATCTGCTATGAGGCATGGAACTGAGATTTTTGCTACAACGGGGGGTAGGCTTTATGTTCACCATGTACAGTGAGATGTTTGCTTTAGCATCCTTCATCCAAGATCTCTAAAATGGAGGATGGATACTTCCATTCCCACATAGCAAGGCTTTTCCCCCTACTTTAAAAAAGTACGGTTTCAGATGACAGTCTTGTAAAAGATATCTATGCCATCCATTTTGTTTTGCTTTCATTTCCACTTTAGTACAGTGGTAAGTGACCCCACCTGGTGTGTGGGAGACCCGGGTTCGATTCCCGCCAGGGAGACAGTGTTAAGAGCTGGACTCGATGATCCTTGTGGGTCCCTTCCAACTCAGAATATTCTGTGAACTCTGTGAACTCCCTTTGTCAAAATGGGATCCAAGGTCTGCCTATGACATAACAACCAACAAGTCAATACAGTTAAATATTAATTTTCAAATTCAACAGGTCATGTACATCATTGAAATACATAATTCAGGGCTTTAGAAGCACATTGAAGAAAGGATCTCAAGAGAGGCACCATATAGGACAACTGAACTCATTCATCTGGTTTTGCTGCAACCACCTCAACACATTTGCTGATTTAATTAACACTCTTTGCTCCTGGCTGGATTCAGTGTTTGCCACAGGTGCTATTTACCTCTGAAATGCATAATGACTACCAATCAGGCTCTGGGAGAGGCACATTTTTCAATAATAGATCAGTGTCTGAACATGTCAGTAACTCACTCCATACTGAAGTCTGGTAATGCTAACACTGAAAACAAAGGTTCAGAATCACAGAATTAACTAACTGGAAAAGACCTTTGAGGTCATCAAGTCCAACTTATTTACCTAGCACCATCTCATCAACTAAAGGTTCAGAGGACTTAGCTAAGACAAGCAAGAGCACATCAAGGAAATGCATTGCTGACACTTTAGACAAAGGCTCATTAACTCTTGGAAGGCTTTTGTTTGTCCCCAGTACTGCAACTTCTTCCTGATAATATGCTTACCCATCTTGTTTTCAAGTGCATTCTCTCACATATGCTGCCAACACCTGGGCATTCCCGTGAGTGCACTTTCTACAAGAGCTCTCTCTGGACGTATGTCCCAGGGCCACATGCAGTCCTGGGAGTATCAGATGTGGCAAAGGATTATAGGATCTTGATACTCATTGTCAGCAACTTTCATCCTGGCCAGAGGATAAATGGAAAGCAGTACACAAAATTGCTGTGAGCAATGAGAAGCAGCAAAAGTAAGACATCTGAAGTATTATGAAAGAGATAGAAATCCCATTTCAAGCACATGTCTAAAAGATAGTTACGCGATTCAGTTTTGATAGGTGCAGGGTTGTACCAACAGAATGCGGTACTCTTGTGCATTTAGCCATTTACACAGATCTGACCTGGCTCAGATCAGAACTCTGAGGATCTTAGCTTTGTTTAAAAAATTTGGAGTCTCAAACTTTCCATTTTGAACAGAGTGAAAAGAAAATCACCTTGCTTAGAAAAGAGAACATAGATAAGAAAGTACGAGCATCTCCACTTGAATACAAACAATAACCTGGATATTACTCTGTTGACAGAAATCAGCTGAATGTGTCACAGCAATAAACCTGCCTGTGCTTATCATGAGTCAAGCTACTTCTTGGATTAACAGGATTATGAAGAAATAACTACCATTTAGCCACAAAATTACCAGCCTAAAAGGAGAGAGAAGAGTTTCAGTTTGTGTCTCATGCATCTCAGGAGAATGCTTTAATCATTGAGTACTAGTGTGTATAAATCTCAGTCTCTTTCACCTCCTAGAACCAATTCTGGGCTTAGAAAGTCTTCTGGACCAATATACCAAGTTAATTGAAGCTTTCCATGGAAAAATTCTGTTTCATCTAAGTGACATTTTCTCTTGGGAAAGACAAAATAACTCCATACCATATCATACTATCACTTCATATTATCTGTATGAAAATGTCGTCTATTTTAGCAGCTTATTTTAGTAGGCATATTTGGGTAGACCACAATTGCTTTTTCTGATTGTGCTTAGATGCTATACAAGAGGTGGCTATATTTCTCCTCTGGAGAGATTTGTTTTTTCCCTCTCTGAACTGCTGCTGAATTGAGGTGAGCATCAAAGCCTATAAAATACTGAATTTGAGTCCCTAAAACAGAAGGATCATCTGCTAAAAAACCTCAGCATAAAATATCAGAAAATTTTTCAAAACTGTCCTCATATGTGCACCTGACTTGACATGGAATTGGAAAATGACAAGCAAGAATAGCTAGTGTCAGCACTCTGAGTCATCTTACTGTATTATGAGCTCTTGACTTAGAATGGTTTTGTAGCATCTACCAGACATTACAGTGGATGCTTGCTAACACACAAACAAAAGTAAGACATGCATAAATGTGATTGTGGTCTTGCGATGTCATGCATCAATAACATGTAGGATGTCAGGGTTTTTTTGCCCCGGTTTTCATGGAAAAGACAGGTTGTTCTCATGACAACTGGCCTCCTGAGCTAGTAGACAGGGATGGGGACCCAAACAGCTCCCCTGTAATCCAGGAGAAAGCAGTTAGAGACCTGCTGAGCCGCTTGGATTCTCACAAGTCTATGGGACCAGATGGGTCCATCCTAGTGTGATGAGGGAGCTGGCGGAAGACTTTCCAAGCCGCTGTCCATCATTTGGAGAGGTCCCAGATGTCTAGAATTCGGCCAGTGGGACACCTATCCACAAAAAGGGACAAAAGAAATACATGGGAAACTACAAGCCTCTCAGCTTGACCTCAGTGCCAGGCAAGGTTATGTAGCACATCATCTTGAGCATGATCACACAATACCTACAGGACAGACAGGTGATCAGACCCAGACAGCACAGATTTAGGAGGGGCAGGTCCTGCCTGACCAACCTGATCTTTTTTTATGGCCAAGTAACCTGCCTGGTGGATGCAGCGAAGGCTGTGGATTTAATCTACCTGGACTTCACCAAAGCCTTTGACACCATCCCACATAGCATATTCCTGGAAAAGCTGGCAGCCCATGGCTTGGGCAAGTGTACTCTGCATTGGATCAAGAACTGGCTGGACGGCCTGGCTCAGAGAGTGGTAGTGGATGGTGTTGTTTTCAATAGGTGGCCAGTCGCTAGCGGTGTCCCCCCTGGAACAGTGTTGGGCCCAGCCCTGTTTAATATCTTTATTGTTGATTTGGATGAGGGAACTGAGACCAGCACCAGTAAGTTTACAGATGACACTAAGTTGGGAGAAAGTGTTGATCTGTTAAAGGGTAGGAGGGCTCTGCAGAGGGACCTGGACAGGCTGGATAAATGGGCAGAATCCAACAGCATGAGGTTGAACGAAGTCAAGTGTCAGGTCCTGCACTTTGGCCACAACAGCCCACTGCAGCGCTACAGGCTGGGGACAGAGCGGCCAGAGAGCAGCCAAGCAGAAAGGGACCTGGGGGTTCTGATTACAGTGAATCCTCTCTGTATCGCGACTTCTTCATGACCTTGCCCATTTGTGAAGCAATTTTTTTGCAGTCCGGCTCCAAGGATCTGCGAGATTTCATACCCAGCACATGCGCTCTGCTTCTGCTTTGCCGAGGGGCGAGGCCGGCTCTCCCCTGTGAGGCGGGACGGGCCCTCCTCAGGCCCGGCTGCCCCGGGAAGGGGACGGAGGGAGGGCTCGGGGCTTCCCCGGCTCAGCCTTGGGTTTACAGTCCTGCAATACTGTGCCCAGCCCCTGAGCCGGTCCTGTGTGTCTCCGTGCCCAGTCCCTACAGTGGAAGGGCCACACTGCACTATGTCCCAGGCGNGGCCAGGGAAGCCATTCTTCCCCTGTACTCAGCATTGGTTAGGATGCATGTCAAGTACTGTGTCCAGTTCTGAGACCCCCAGTTTAGGAAGGATATTGAGGTGTTGGAGTGTGTCCAAAGAAAGGCAATAAGGATAGTGAAGAAACTGGAGCACAAGTCTCTCAGGCTGCCAGTACCAAAACAAGNGCATTAGGAGGAAGGGCTTTACAGAAAGAGTGATTGGGCACAGGAGTGGGCTGGAGGAGGTGGAGACGCCATCCCTGGAGGTGTTCAAGAAAAGACTGGATGAGGAACCCACTGACATGGTCTAGATAATGAGATGATGGGATGGGGAATTAGGTTATTTAAAAAAACATAAATTATTACACGACCTTGAGATTAGTTCAGATGGATAAAACATGGTGCTCATGTCACCAGGGCTATGGGTTCAATCCCTGTATGGGCATTCACTTGGGAGTTGGACTTGATGATCCTTGTGGATCACTTCCAACTCAGAATATTCTGTGATTCTGTAATTCCTGTGGGGAATGACTGAAGGTGCTGGGGTTGCTTAATCTGGAGAAGAAAAGGCTCAAGGGTGACCTTATCACTCTCTACTACTACCTGAAAGGAGGTTGTAGCCAGGTGTCGATTGGTTTCTTCTCCCAGGCAACCAGCACCAGGACAAGATGATACAGTCTCAAGCTGCACCAGAGGAGGTTNTCTGTCACTGTGCCAGAAGGAAGTTTCTGTTCCCTCACCCTTTGGGACCGTAGTGGTGGCACTGCCTTGCTGCCTCTCCCGGCACCGGTGGATGTTAAAGGGAAAGAAACTTCAATACCAAAGCCATGGTCTAGTTGACAAGGCGGTGTGAGGTCAAAGGTTGGACTTGATGATCTCTGAGGTCTTTTCCAACCTAGTTGATTCCGTTATCTATGTCCAAAAAGATGGGCTTCCATGTACCACCACAAATGCAAAGATTTTCCTCCTATTTATGTTCCTAATTGTTGTGTCCAGAAGAAGGCTCCAAGATCTGACAGAAGAGATTAACGGGGATAATAGCTGGTGGTACAAGTTACTAGAAATGTGAGAAAGAAGAGAGAAAAATAACTGTGAAAAATAGTAGAACTGTTTGAGTAATCAAAGTGCAAGTAGCCCAAGAAAAATAGTAGAAATAATAAAGAACTGCAAAAATACGTAGGCTTTGGAGTAAGCTCTAAAATCCTCTTTGCCTAAAGCAGATAAAATTCTTGAAGAGGGTATTTCAAAATATCTCTGCAAGCTCTTGGTCTCAAATTTCATGAGCAGAAAGAAGGCATTTACTCACATATACAATGAATGCAGCTGAAGTGAATAAGGAACAGTCACTCTGCCATGCAGAGGGACTGCTGCTCGTGCTCCAAAATAAATTAAAATAGACTGCTCATCACCTGTGCATGAATAGAAAGTAGGATTGCTTCTCACATAGAAGTCAAGGCCCAGATATTTCAACTCTGCAGCCACAGAAAATGATGCAGGATTAGAATGTGGTTGTATAAAAATTATTAACAATTACCAGATGTTTCAAAGCTTTCTGTCTCCCCTTCTCTTTCATGAATGTTTCTTAATTAGACTACATTTCAAATGTGGTTACTATTTAATAAGAACCTTCAAAAGAAAACAGAGCTAAATTGACAAAAACTGTAAAAAAACCCACCTAATTTCTTTGGTTTTAATCCTTTGTGCCAAACAAACTGATGTTTTCTCGATTCTCATAACTGATTTTGAATAGTTGTCTGAGAATGAGTATCTACATATGAACAACAAGATGGAGTTTGGCATTAATGCATCCACTCCCAGTCAAGCTTTCTTCTTCAGCCCCCCAGACAGAGTATATTAGTGCAGGAAAATAAGCAAACCTTATGGTAGCCAGAGTTCATTACAGAGCTGTAATTAATCACTACCCCCTTTAAGAACACTTACCCAATAAGGCAGCACTACCTTCTAACTTTGTATTTCCTGGATCATATTTTTATGGGGGAAATAAAAAAGGTGCTTACAGTGCTCTTGCTGCCCACATATGAATTACTTAAGCATCTTTAAGCAGGTGTGGATTGAAGCTTTCCTGACTAAAGTTCACAGACCAGTGAAGAGAGGCTTTTTCCCCTGGAGACGCTTTGATAAAAGCAAGACCATGGGATATACAGTCAGCCCTCTTGCACTTCGCGCCCCCTATATTGCGGCTTCAGATCTTAGCAGCATGATTTTTTAGTGATGTCGGAGACCCGTTTTGCAACTGTGCATGTGCGACTGGTGGCCACGGCAACTGCGGCCTGGGCAGCAAAACAGGCGGCAGTGGGGGCGAGGGGAGCAGCAGGAGCAGCACAGGCAGTGGATGCAGCGCAGGTGACGGCAGCAGGGGCAGCAGCCGCAGCAGCAGTGAGGGCAGCAGCAGTGGCAGTGTGGCCACCAATCAACGCGGAAGTCGGGCTACGCAAATGCCAATTCAGACCACAGCTCTGTGTTACAGGACACCCGACTGTATTACTGAGGGGCACTGAAGAGGGACAGCTTCTGTCACAAGAATACATCCTAAGTCAAGTGGATTTCCAAGAATTAGAGGGAGAGGAGAGGGAAAGAAAAGGTAAGGTATATGCCAGGAGTTAAGTTCCACTGCCAGTGTTAGAAGTATCAGGAAAGAGCAGGGCATCCTTGAGAAATTAGAAAATCCTGGAACAAACACGGCAAACTGTCAAGGTAGAAGAGAAGATAAGGACAGAAACCTAATTGAATGCTTTGAATTGAATGCATTTTAAATTAGACAGAAAAAGGGAAACTATTTTGTGGGTCTAAAATTCAGTAAAATGGAGAAGTCAGTGGCAGAAAAGAAAAGAAATCCTTGATGCAGCTACAATGCCTGACAGATAAAGAAGGGAAAGCACTAGAAAAAAACTGTAGGTTACAAAAATTAATATTCATCCATGTTTCTTTGGTTATATGCTTTTCTTTTTGCTTCCTAAAATATCTAGGTGAGGAGGGCTACTACAACTTCACTGTTCAGTGCTTCTGGACTCTACTTGGCTTTGCCAAAGGCTCCAGGATCCTCCACATTCATGACCCTGCTGGGAGCAGAGCTGGTGGCACCACATGAGAAGTTGATGCTCTCACCCCTGCCACCAAAACTTTGCCACAGAAACTCAACCGTGACTTGAATGGCTACTGTGCATCTGTGTAGTTGATGAGACACTTCCAGAAACCCAGAGCCGGACACTAGCACACAGTAGTTCCACAGCACATGTGATGTATTAGCTAGGTCCTAAAGTAGTTAAGGTGGCAACTGAAACTGCTTTAATCACAGGAAAAGGAGAAGAAAAAGAGGAAGTAGTATTACCTTTTCTATATTGCAGCGCTGACATTTCTGCTCTTAAAATAATCAGGATAAAACCCAAAGAGTGTTACAGAGTGCAAATATCTAACTGCCTTCCCCAAGTGGTGGGGCACAATAATTAGGATTCTTTGAGGAATTCAAGATTTTGAATTGCTAGCCAGGTTTGAAGGAGCAAATGGTTGAAGGTAAGAGAAATCATGATGGCAAATAACAGGAAGGGAAAAAGACACAATATGTCACTTTTCAGGGGGATTGTTAGTCACAAGGTAAGACAAAGGGTGCCTGTCAACTGGATGATTTTCTGTGTTTTCCTACATGTATATACGTGTATACACAGGTATGTAGGCAACATCTCGAATTCTTAGTGGTATTACAAAAATTTGTTAGAAAGTTTCTTCCCTGGTACTTCGCATGTTTTATTCCCAAGACGAGAGAAAAGAGGTGGAAACAAAACTATTCTCAATACAAATCAGATCAGCCCCTTCAGTTCCTTTGTTATGATAATTGATAATTACAGGGGGGGGGGAAGTTCATTTAAGATGAAGATTGCTTCAAGTGCCTGTCCTACACATGATCTGTTACAACCCACCTATGGATGACACCTGTATTGGAGGTTAGATTGGGTCACACATACTCTCTGAGCAGCCACCAACCACTGATCTCTGCTCTTCTGTCCCCCAGCACCTGAGATCCAGCTTGAGGCAACCTTCCTGTTTAGCCCAGTGGACTGAAAATTGTGTGATGCCAGTGAAGCCATCAGGAAAGCTTTGGGCCAAAATCAGAAATTTAAAGAGGGTTAACTGCATTCTGGGAAGAGTCTGCCTCGACATCCTATGATGGAGCCAGATAGACCCTTGTTCACCTGAGGATGATCATGGTTACAAATAACTGGTTCAGGGTCACTGTACACCTGTCCCCATGAACAAGACCTTCACAGCAAAAACCTCCCCAGCTTCATGCCCATCTACTGCACTTCAGCAGGGGGTTTTCTGAGTGATGATAGATGATCCCTATCCTCAAAAGTCAGCTTCTGTACCTGTCACAGAATCAATCACAGAATATTCTGAGTTGGAAGGGGCCCACAAGGACAATTAAATACAACTCTTAAGTGAATGGCCCATACAGGGATAAAATCCATGACCTTGATGTTATTAGCATCCCCAAAAGGTACTCAGTTTCCAACTGGAGACCTGATGTGTTTCTGATCAGCATTAGGTTATGGCACTTGCACCCAATTCAGAGTTGGATTTCATAACCAGTTTCTGTTTTCATCCTGGTTTGAATCCTTTTTCAGGGTTACAAGGTTCACTGTGGACTTCCCATCACAGGTCTTGACATTTCCCCAGCCTGCAGATGACTTTTCCTGGCAGTTCATGGTAGATAAGCTTTGCTCCCAGCAATGTGGGGGAACTGTTCTGATGAATACCCGGAAGGTTCCAATGCCAGTGTGGAGGGTGACAGGAAAAAGCTGATGTGTGACAAAGGGCTTTTGGACCTATTTCCCCAGCCACTCAATTATCCAATTGCCTTCTTGGCCATGTCCCCTTGCCTACACACACTCTCACGTGCATGTCTGCACACACACGCCCACACACACCCATCCATGCAAGAGCAGGCCTTTCCAAGTTCAGATTAGAGCTCTGCTACTCACAACTTGCTTTTTTTTTTTTTCCCCTGAGGCTGACAGGTAACCTGTGTGATGGAGAGATTAGATTTAGATAAATTAGTTGTAATGTCAGGCAATTTTCAGAGCAGTTTTTAAATGGTCCTGGAAAAGGGGATAATATTCGTATTTCAAAAAAGTATTTGCTAACACTGCTGAAAAGAGTTGCAATTTGATTCAAGGTTAGCCTTTTCTCTTTGTTTCCTTCTGAATGCTTCTGAGATCGTGTTTCTAATCTTGACATGATGCATGCGCTTATGTATGCCCATTTTATACTGTTGTGCTCTAGTGTTATTTTCTGAACTATTATTAAAAAAGGGGAACAAAGAAAAACCCACTGATATGAAAGAAATTTCCAGCTGAATCAAGGTGTTTGACAGTGTGTATAGGTGTGCTAAAATAAATATTCAGCCTCTCAGAAAATGTATATCTGGCATTCATGCACGGTGCATGGTACGGTGCAAACAAATCTGCTGAGAAGTGAAGAATGTTAGTGACTACTGAAATAAGAGATATTATTGTCTACTGTTAACCAGGGGATGTATGAACTCAAATGTAGTTGCAGATTCTACAATACTATAAGACATTGTATTTATCCATAACACCTTTAAATACAATAGTAGAAGGAACTGTGTGTATTCAGGGGAAAATACCTAGCAATCATGCCACATCTATAAGAGATATTATTGTCTGGAACAAAACGTTTAGTTTCATTTATCTGACTTCCATTAAGAGGCTAAGCAGTATTGTATATACATGATGAGAGAAAAGCTGACAAAATCTGTCGTTATCTGGGCTTTCTGGTGTGCAGCAAACAATTCTCTGTCATTTATTTGTTATTTCTC
This sequence comes from Pitta sordida, assembly GCA_013390025.1. Classification (NCBI taxonomy): domain Eukaryota; kingdom Metazoa; phylum Chordata; class Aves; order Passeriformes; family Pittidae; genus Pitta; species Pitta sordida. The sequence goes on from WEKX01011681.1 coordinate 89,819, forward strand.
AGTTCTAATGGAGTTAAACTGGAATTGCATTGGTATTATCACCAACAATTTTCAATCTGGTTTGCTTCATGAGACTTTAAGAGTTGCTTTGCTGTTCCCATTAGTTCTTTCCCTGATCCAAAAACCAATTACTGTATTGCCCTCTCTTGCTATAGACTTTTGTGTGCTACATTTTTATAATACGTTGCATCAGAACTACATGATTTGTGGTAAATGAACTCATACGGGAATATCTCAGAGTGTAAACTGCTCATGAAAATACACCCACTACATTAAAAATAATGTTTATCCCACAGAACCACAGCAGTTTTAAACTCTGAGCTGTGTGTTCCCCATTTTTTCAGCTTTTGGTCATTTGAGCCCCAGCTTAGAACAACCACCACCTATACACTGGAGAGCTGACTCCCTTGGCACTGAGCTGCCAAGATTTTGCTGGAGCCAAGGCACCCACTGTGGATGGGGAACTCCCAAGAAGGACATCAGTATTTTCCACAAAAATAAACCTCAGGTCTCTGCACTGCAATTAGGAAACAAGGAGGCGCCTGCAACAAATATCCAGCTGGGAGCTTTTCTTGATAACTTGATTTTCCTGTCTGTGTCTCCTTCCTCTCACTAGGTTTGTACCTGATACCCCCTCACTCCTGAATTGGTTCAAAACAGCTCATCTCTTGGATGTCCTGTTGGGAAATACTGGTACTTCTAATAGCCCCAGGCAAGTGCCTTCACCTCAGCTCAGTAATGCAGAACCATAAGTGCTGCAGCCTTCACTAGCCTCTGCCAGCATTTTCTGGGTCCTTCTCCAGGTGCCCTGCTCACCCACACAGCACCATGTCAAAATTGAAGCTGTTATTAACTCCCAGTCAGCAATCACATCTCCTTGCTTTAGGCGGTCATGATGAAAACCCTCAACCACTCAGTCACTTCTTCAGGAGATATTCCTCATCCCTGCCAGGGTGACATTATGGGAGGAGTAAGGAAATTATCTCCACAAAAGCCATTTCATCCGTTCCGTTTTATCTGTTGCTGGCAGGATTGAAGATTCTTCTCAGCCCAGGTTCCTTAAAAACTCACCAGTGCAGGGTGGCAGAGTGCAGCACTAATTCCTCAAAAATATGAAAAATGTCTCATGGGTTCCTGCAATAGTTTATGCCATTTTCACTGTGTTTGTGCTCCTCCTCAATGTTTTCTGATGCACAGCTGCCTCTTCATACCATAGTAAGCCCAACATAACCTATTCTGTCAGATGGCTCTCCCACACCAGTAGAGAGGACGGCCATCCATACAGGAACCAGGACTGCAGCCATAGTTGTCCCCACATCAAATGTGATGGACTTCAGTGCGAGATTTAACGTCATAACTTACTTTTCATTTTGTTTGCGGCTTTACAGAGTTACCACTTGCCAGAACTGTCCCACATGTGTTCAGTCAGAAACTCTGAGCAGCATTTCAAGAATCTGAACACACTGCTCAGTTGTACCTGGCAAACTGGTTGGAGAGGCAGCAGTTGCTGTGACCTGCCTGCAGAGGTCTAGAAACACGGAACAGGCACGCTGCCTGGGCAGATCAGCTTGCAGGAGTGCTGGCAACAATTCTGATGCTGGCAAGGCAGATCAGATGTACAGCATGTGCCCTGCACTGCCTACATCTGCAGTTGGGCTACAGCACTTGAAATGCATTCAGGTCACATTTCATGTTCTGCATGTCCTCATGCTTCTCTCCAGGAATTCCTCACTGGCTTTATGGCAACTCCGTTTCTACACTCTTCCTCCCTAGAGTTGCTTGTTGCAATATGCAGACCTCTACCTTTATGGGATTTGGCCATGTTATCTGTGCGAAGGTTTATGATGTTTTTAAGATATAAACAAATCTCATGTATTAAATCACTATTTTTATATAAACTCATTTAGTGCAAAATCACATTCATACTTCATTTACCAGATCACATAACTCCAGAGAAATCAGGATCATTTGTTCCTAACTGCTGTGCAAACTGAGAATGGTAAGAGGACAGCTGTGAGAGCTTATCTAGGCGTATTTTAAAGCCAGTTTACAGGTCAATAAATACAGGTATGTTCATTATACTTGTATCCAGAGACTGCATAGAGAGAGACAAGTGCACATTTGCGGATCACAAAGCTTTCTAATGTTATTAGAGAAGGATAACACTAAAATTCATTCTTTTGCCCATGATGAAGATGTGGTGTAATGAATGACAGAGGAAACCACTGCCTTTGCTCAGAGACAACTTGCACTTTCTAAGTGGCTCCTGAACAGTTGAAGTCAATCAACTCATGCCAAGGAGAGCAGAGTCAATAAAGACAATTGTATTTGTTTTGCTCAGGAGAGTAGCAGTGTTGGTGAACGATGCCATAGCAGATTTTGTTGGGAGTCTGAATGTCTTTTACAAGGACAATCCTTCCATTTTAGTCAGGAAGGAAAATCTTTCTAAACTCGAACCAGGAGACAAAAAATTCAAATTTTACGCTAACAAAAATTTCTGGGAAATGTTGACTTGATACTTAATAGTTTTCTCACATGAGTCATATTTGCAAAATTTTGTTTCAACATGATAAAGAACTTTTTCTTTCTTTCCATTTGCGTTTAGTTTCATTTACAGTTATGACATATGGAATGTAATGTAACTTCCCATAAATCATTCAGTGAGAATCTCTTCTGCCTAAACTTTTCGACTTGCTGCAAATAGTATTACTGAAGAAAACATCACATTCCCAAAGGTTGTAAAACAAGAGTTACACTTAGGGCTTTCTGAGTAGTTTGTAGTCAGAAAGGAATTCTGCAGTTGTTAGGTTCTGGTTTGAAGGGTCAGATTATCTCTCTGTTGGAGCACATCTTAGGAGAAATGAGAAAGACTTTAGGAATATCCTCTGTCCTCTTCAGTTTTCATCAGTATTAATTTGCAGCTTCCTTGGTCCATCTTGCTTTCATATTTTCTCTTTAATGAGCACTGGGAGAACTGGTCTGTTACGAAATACCAGTAAGATACAGATGAAAGTATATCAATATGAATATATTTTAGCAATACAACAAGAAAAACTCATGTTCTATTCCAGCTCTTTCTATACCTTAAAATAATAATAAATTTGACAGCACTGTCATTGGGACTAAAAAGTAACTTTGCTTCTGTGAGATGGATGACGCCAGGCTGCACATAGACCTGGTATATCACAGTACATAAAAAATGGCCAAAAAGAGCAACAAAAGCATTTCTTCCATACAGCTTACAAAATCTGGATGTCTCCTAAAATGGCAGCATTGATGAGGTTCATTTTTTATCACAAAATACCTCAGCAAAGGGGTTTGCTGTACAGAATTTGCTGTGTTTCTCATTCAATTGATTTAAATTGTGTCAAAATGTATAATAATTTCTCATAGCATGTAATAGTGTACTTCATAAAAATACATTTTATTTTTTATTTGTATTCTTTATACAAATATATACAAGTGTATTTGTGTCTGTGTTTATACAAAATAAATTTAGAGCAGTGTTGACAATAACCCGTTACATTTTTACCTTTCTTCCCTTTAATTGTAGATTCATGGATTTGTTGGGATTTCTTTGCTTTTACTTTGATTCAGTTCCTAACATGGGGGTGAGATGCTGTTTGAGATGCCCTGTGTTCTCCCACAGGGCCTCCAGCAGCTGGTCCAGGGACCTGCCAGTGCTATGCAGACTGTTCTGCAGAATGCGGGTGCCGAAATGGCCCTACACACCTAAACAGCTGAATACCAGTTTGCAACCCTTTCACTAAGTGAAATGATGGAGGGAGAGAAGCATGCGGCACTGACATGGAAATCCAAGTTTCTAACTGCTACTGCCCACACTGCTGCTCTTGCAGCCTGGCAGCTACTTTTATTTAAGAGCTGCTGCAGGATAGATTTGCTTTTCGCCTGTAATTACACTGCTGTCAGAGCTGCCTGGCAGGAGCTGTAGCCCTTCTGTTTCCTCACTGAGCATGCTTGTGTGGGGCTAGATTAAGTGAGGATCCCCATGGGAATGGCTTCTATGTATTCTTGGTTCCCTTCCCAGCCTGGTTTCTCTCCATGCTACAGACACTGAAATCCAGGTGCTGCAGGGCGGGATTATTGCAGCACATCCCTGAAATCCATGTGGAGCAGGATTTAGGACGTTTAACAGAAGCGAAGAACCTCATCTCTCCAGTTCACCAGCTGCAGCATGTTGCCTGGACTGGAAATGATGCTCTGGTTGGCCAGGGGCCACCACAGAGAATGACTCCCCAGTCCTAACCCATATCCTACGCTTTGCTTTTTTTTACTTCTCTCTTTCTCTTCCCAATTGCTACTCAGGATGAAGCTGCATTTTACTCACTTAATTTGAGAAAGCCTAATCTTTTGAAGACACTTGTGAGCCAGAACTGCATGCCTATTTCTGTTTACTTACAGGAGATATTTAGCACTGTCTCAAGCAGAAAGGACCTCCCAGATATTTTGGGGACAGAAATGCGTGTATTTGAATCATAGGATTTGGCAAGATGGTTATAACCCAAGGTTCCACTTGTCCCATTTCCTGAGTCCAGTGATGAGGTACCTCAGTGATGCTGGTGCTCCTTTCCAAACTGGAAAATGCATCTTAGCCTCATCACATGATATTTTGTACCCTGAAACATGAAACCTTAATTCCTCCTACAGCCACTGCTCATTTCTGTGAACAGCTGAGCCTTCTTCAACATTTTTTGAACCTGGAAAAAAAGGCAAAATTATTAGAAGTAAAATATGTTATTAAATGGGAGCTGACATCTGTCAGGCTTATTGATGGGAACTTGCATAAAATATGATATTACTTCATTCCTACCTTAATTGAAGATATTTTCAGCCTAAGTGATGTGTAACTGCTCGGTGATTAAGCTCTCTTCTATGAATAATTGTATTACATGTATTCTGTCTGTGTATTTCCATTGATACGTAGGATAAGTTTCTCTTAGAATAGCCTGTAAACGGGTCAGGTAGATCTCACTTTATTCAATCCTCTTGAAAATAGCATATTTTGCCTTTTAACAGTCAGTGGTTAAATTAATAAACACAATGAGAAACCTTTCAAATGAGAGAAATATTCTCTCTGCTTATGATCTAATTCCCTGGACACCCACTTACTAAAGATTTGACAGGAGTAACATGAAGCTACAGTATTCACTATGTGGTTCATTTTTTATCAAACAAGACAGAAAGAATGAAGCCTTGTCTGTGTTTGAAAGCTGTTTCTGCCATTTCTTTAGGCATTCTTATAGAAATCTCTTACTTCTCCCTTTTTCATCCTTTGCAGGCTATTGTATTAGCAATTTTTTTTCAGTGATTAATAAAATGATGGTGACTTTTGCATGAAACACAGGAAGAGCCTCATTCTTACCTGAGTACTCATGAAATAACCAGATTCAAACTGTGATGATATCAGAAATAATTACAAACACTTCTGAAAATAAAGAAATCTTCAAGAGCTATATTTAATATTAAACACCGCACAGAAAATTTCCCAGGCAACAGGCCAAGATGAGATTAACTGGATCTTCTTTAAGAGATGTTTGTAATGTAAATTTATAAGCAAACAGTAAAAAAGACTTTGACAAACATTTATATCATTGCCACAATCTGCATCTAGACCCAATAAAATAATAGACAGGAAAGCTGCCAGCATCCAAGCCAGGAGTATGTAAATGTCTTATTCTGCAGCTCACTGATAGCAGCTGGAGAGTTTACTCTGACAGCACCACTTCAAAGCTTTCCTAGGAAATAATTGAACACTTAATGGTTTTAAAGATCCATGATAGCTCTAATGCCAAGTTGTTGTTTAAATTAACTTACTTAACTACTGATCAACACCTGTCCAGAAGATGCTTACTTGTACGAGATTGTTTGTGGCTCTGCTGAAGTACCGACTAGAGCAAAAAATGCAGGAAGGCATGGGTCTTGTCCCAGGACACTGGGACAAGCTGGGTAGGAAATTGGCTCAGGGTGAGGTGAAAAGTTCACCTTTCAGACCACAGATTAACTTTGATATCATTTGTTTGGTGCCAACTGGGTGTGCTTTCAGGGCAAACTTAGGAAGGCATCTTTCTTCAAAATGCAACAAAAGACACAGACTTGCCTCCAGCAACAAAGAAATGGCTTTTGCATTAGGCATTTCTGGATAATGTTGGTGTTTCAGTGCTAGCTAACTTCTGCCAGCTTGAGGTAGAGAAAAGAGGGAGGTCAACCAGCAATGCCAGGGTGGGAGAAGTACAGGAACTTCCCTCTTTGTGCCCAAGGTGTGGGGCAGAAGGAGCTACCTGCAGGGCTGGCACTGGTGGCAGGGGTCCCAGTGGGGAGGTATAGCAGTAGGCAACACGACTTGGGCAGGCAGTATGAGGAAATAAAGAGAGATAAAGATTTACAGTAACTTCCACAGCTTGCTTTAGCAAGTTGCCTCTTACTGTTTTAATGCTGTTTCCCTTTCCAGGGAAGTTATATTATTGCTTCCTTTTCCCCATTCTTTGTCTCTGGTTATTTAGATGAAAAATTTTGCAGCACATGGACTGTGCCTCTGTAGGTGAACTCACCAGGCTTACCACAGCTTTGTTCTGAATTCAGCTGGCACCTGTTTGAAGTGAGAAATAGTAACTTGAGGTAGGAGATAAGCTGGGTGAGAGAGAGAAAGCAATCAGTTCCAATTCTCGTCCCACAATGCAGAAACCACCCCATGTAAAACTGAAGTTGTGTTTTCTCAGTGTATTGATGCTGCCAATGAGGACATAAAAAATTTATGAGGATTCTTGATGGAGAAGTGAGGAAAATGTGACAGAAGCCTTCACACTCAGAAAAGGTGGGAGAAAGATCCATAGGAAATAATAATTTCCAAAGTCTCAGAGGGCTAGGGGGCACCACTTGAAATCATGAGGCAGCTTATTTAACACAAAAAAGCAGCGATGTTCCACACCACTTTTAATTGAAATGCGGCCTTCATCGCCATGGTATGTGCACCTCCATTACATGAGGTGAAGGTTTTTATGTGCTCCCCTTGCTTCTGCTCACTTCCCATGTCCCAAGAGAACTTCATTTGCACCACCTTTAGGTATCTACACTACATTTGGCATGACTTGCCAACTTTGCTCTTAGTCTCTTCTGGTCCCGAGACTCTCTATTACTTTGTCAGACCTTCTATGAGTCAAGCTCGAAATATGGTGAAGGGTAACTGTGAAGTTGCTCATAGGGCCAAGTGCAAAATAGTACTTGCCTTGTGGATAAACAAGAATTTTCAGCTGTTTGGTCTATGAATTAAAATATGATGCCTCAAAAGTTTGTACCTCATGTTGGTGAAAAAATTCTCCACAAAAGCTCTGTGTGGAAAAAAGTTTGAGATCCTTAAATCATGAAAAGGGAAAGGAGAAATTCCAATCAGCCTGGCCTTGTAGAGGATTTAATCCTTCTTTATAAATTAGCCTCTATGTACCTATGAAACCTGTTTGATCAGATTCCATATCATGGCAGTGATTTGTGCCAAGTGGGAAGCTGAAGAGTAGAGGAATGTCAGATATTTAAATATTTTACCAGCCCTTCATCTGGGTTAATATTCTATTAGCGGGAAATATACCTTTCTGCTAAGGAGTCTACAACTACTGCTCAGCATGCTGAGGTAAAATGGCCATGCACAAAGGTAACATGAAAGGCAAATGTTGGGGGAAATGCTGATGCCACTCATTGCTTCTTTCTTAGGTTCACAGGTTATTCCGAGTTGGAAGGGATCCACAGGATCATCTAGTCCAACTCCCAAGTGAACACTCACACAGGGATCAGGCCCACATGCGTGGAACCATGGGCACCATACTCCATCCATCCAAGCCTCCCATCATCTAGCCATACCACTGAGCTCCTCATTGAGTCCTTTCCTAAACACCTCCAGAGGTGGTGACTCCACCACCTCCCTGGGCAGACCATTCCACTGAAAGATCACTCTCTGAAAAAGCTCTTCCCAACATCCATTCTATACCTCCCCTGGCGTAGCTTTAGGCCATGTACTCTTGTTCTGGTGTCATCAACCTGAGAGAAGAGATTCATACCCACCTGGCTGCAATCTCCCTTCAGGTAGTTGTAAACAGCAATGAGGTCACCTCTGAGTCTCATCTTCTCCAGGTTGAACAACCCCAGTTCCCGCAGTCGCTCCCCATAGGGCTTGTCCTCCAGTCCCTTCACCATCCTCGTTGCCCTTCTCTGGACCCTCTCAAGCAGTTCAACATCCTTCTTAAACTGGGGAGCTTTCCTAAGGATGCACTGAGTGCATCCTTACTGATGTGTGTTTGCATTCTGTCTGCCTTGATTTGAGAGTCTGAGTCAAACAATTCAGCTTTTTTTTCCATTCATGTTGTTTTCTGCAGTACACACCAGCCTTTCAGTAGCTGTGTACCATAGAAAATTGCTGCTTCTGTGATGAGGATGGGAGCTGTCAGGTCAGTAGGATAGAGAGATCTGCAACGCTATGTATAAAACCAGTTCAAACCTAGTTCTGACAAAGCCTAACCATGATTTATTTTCCAGTACTCACTGGCAAATCATTCATTCCAAAGGGTTACCAGATTCTGCTGTAGGGAACACAAGCACTGTGAGCTCTGGCACGAAGCACAGCACCAGGTCTGTGACAAGAGCAGGTATGGATATGGTGGGGCAGCCAGATATAGGAGCTCAGTGCTCAGAGTGCAAAAGCCAGAAAAGAATGTAGGACTAGACTCTGTTCTATACTGCCACCTGATCTAGTCATGAGCCAGTATGGATAGTGCAGATAATTATTTTCAAAAATCCAAGGTAGTTTTTCTGAGCATCTCCTTCTGAGGAGCATATGAGTCAGCACAAAGGTGAGTTGGCCATCTGGGATCATGGAAGTTTGAAATGATAAAGAAAACCATCCACATGAAAAACTGATATATTGAAGTAAAATAATGATAAATTAGAGTAAAACTTGTGGGGAATTTACCTGATTGTGTAATGCTACCAAGTCCTGGAACTTCAATGTTATTGTATTTTTATGAATATCTAGCTATGCAATTACATATTTTTTTCCCCCAATATTTGGGTTGAGGAATTCACCAAAGAATACCTGGAAATCACATGAAATTTAGTTTTAGTGAAGATTGTGGTAGTGACTAAGACCACCTTGCTTTATCTTTCTCCTCCACTCTTTAAAAGTATATGTCCTACTAAATTAATTTAAAAATTGGGGAGCCCTCCAGTGGCTAAAATTATAGCGCCTCAATTACATCTGATGGTGTCTTCTAACTTCACAAAAATCCATATAATTTTAATACAGAATTTTACAAAATGTTACCTTTTAACTGAAGAGACAATTTTTGAAAGGTGAGTCCAGCTAAGTACCTGTGAAGGTACTTGGGGAAAAATTTCCCTAGATGTTCTTTTTAGAATTTACCCCAAAATACAATATATAAAATAACATCGCAAGTTCTTGGAGATCTCATTTTAAAGGTAAACACCAGTAATTTGAGAATGTTCTGCACTGGATAGTAAAAAAAAAAGCAACGACAAAACCCCCAAACCAATCAACGTGTGTGTGTGGGCAACCATGCCTCTTGACTCTTTGACAATCTCTATATTGATTCTTTAAAAGCCTGTATGTTGCAGATTTATCCAGAAATTATGCCAAAACAATGTTCTGTTAAAAGAAAGAAGTATGCAAATTTAACCCATGTTTGCAGCCCAGCTGGAGCTCACTGAGGTAAACAAAAAGCATTGAGGAACTAAGCATTGATCCTCCTTGATCTCATTCCTAAAATGCTCATTGATTTCTATGAGATAAGATTTGGACTAAAAATCTGTGTTGCAAAGAAAAATACAATTATTTTTTTCTTTAATACAGTGACTATCTCCTCCCACATGCTTAATCTTTCTTTTAGATCATGGAACTAAGTAGACAGGGTACATAGGTAACATTTTATAAATTAGGACATTTGGTATAATTTCATATGTGCCTCATTCCAACCAACGGGAAAACCAACGCAAAGCCCACTTAAGTCAACAGCTTTGGTTTGGGTTCTGGGAGATGGAAAAATGAATCAAACTAAGAAATACGCTAAATCTCCCTTTGAGCTGGGAGATCGTCTTTGAGCAGGAAGTGACTGCTAGACTTCTGGCTAGCTTTGCCATCCAGTGGGGTGGCAATACCCAGCCCAAAGCCTGAGTTCCTAATCATCTATGGCTTGTTGTCAGCTGCAGAGCAGCCATGAAGCAGAGCCAGTCTGGTCCCTAGCCCAGAAAGTCTCTCGCCCTCTAATTAGCTGTGAACTAACCGTTGGTGACATGAAAGACCTCCCCATTCATTGCGGGGGGTTCCCCTCCTCTCAAGCACTGCAACAGGTTCCTCTTGTCTTGTGTATTGTTCCATAGCCTACCGATGATCACAGCACTTTGAGTCTGAGATAATATCGGAACTCCTGGAGCTCCTTGAGACGTGTGTCATACTCCTACCATAGAACAGGAGGGCTGTGCCATGACACAGACTTATCTCAGAGTACAATCACTGACCCTGTCAGTGCTGGACTGCAGGGAATGACACTGCGAAAGCTGGAGCATCAGCTTCAACCTGACGGAAACATCCTGCTTCCAAGGATGAGGACAGCCTACTTCCATAGTGCACTATAGCCACTGCAGGGCTGCTGCCACTGGGGAAGGGCAGTTTCAAAGCCCCCTCCTGACTGCCATAGCAGCACAAGCCCCCAAAAATGAGGTGCACACTGCAACCTTTGATCATCTACAAAAGCACAAAAATAGCATGGGGTGCCTACAAGTTGAAAATGGTCTGTGTCAAGAGCTGTCAAAAGCTGTGGTTGTCACAGGGATAATTGGTTTGTGCCAGTTGTCGTTGATGGGTACCAAATTGATGAAAGGAGACAGGATAATATGCCTTCTGTTGTTTAATTAAGGGTTTTATAAATCTGTATAAACCAAAAGATCTACATGCTGAAAATCACCCAAACGCACCCCAATATTCATAGCAATGAGAGAATGATTGGGAAAGAGGATTCCTCGCAGAAAGTACATACACCTACATAAAGCAACCCCTCTGCAAGAAAAGGCCATTTGGCAATGCTGTTGCCCTTTATTTCCCACCCAACTGCTCCCTTCAGATTAACACTTGTCAGAATCTTCCGTTGTCACAGGGGTTGCAATCTTTTCTTAATACCCTAAGGGAGGGACATCTTGGGTTATTTTGCACAGCTCAAGTGATTGAAATACGACAGAAAACCGTTAACATGATTCCAAAACTGCTGGCTCACAGCCCAGTACCTTTTCTACAGTCATTTCAAAGTAGGTGATTAATAGCACATCAGAGAGCTGCTCTGTATACTGAACCCAACTTGAAGGACTGTAAACAGATAAAACTGAACAATCAACAACTGTATATTGAAATAATGACAGGCATCCAAAGGGTGCTGAGAATCTCAGTTGTTGAGTTCTACTTTATTGTTGTTAATGGTAGGTATCAAGAGGAGATGAATAGCTCTCAAATTAAATTTTCAGCTAATCTCATAGGTGGCAAAGACCGTATCATAAAGGCAGCAGCCTTATCTGGAGGATATAGTAATAAAATCCAATCTGAACAACACAAGCTAATAAACACAGAAAAAATGAAGAAACACATGTAACTGTTTGATGGGGCTGGAGGTGCTGGGAAAGTAATAATGTTGGAAAAGTGCTGTGGGGAATGATGCATGGTAAAGCCATGAAATTGGCTGTAAACTTGCAGTGTGGCGTGGCAATAAGGCTGGGCAATCTGCAAGAACAAGGCTCACTGTTGCAAATCTGCAACATGAGGTGGGTGACATTCATTTCACTGGACTGGCATGCTGGGGAAAAAAAAAAAAGATGATTGCTATGCCATCAATTATTAAATTTGTGAGGAAGAGGCTGATGGTCTCAGAAGCATTTCTCTATCACATACCTCCCTCTCCGAATTCACCCCCTGCCCCCAACTTACCCAGCTTTGCAGGGAAAGGATCTGGTCCTGCACTTCACTCCAACCCAAGTGGAGCAGGCGTGGGACAGCTGTCCACCTCAGCCAAGGTCCCTGCTGGCAGGTGCCCTGCAGCCCAGCTGTGCCCTGGTCCTCAGCTGCAGAGGGGATGAGCCTCTTTTAAAAAGTGACTAGTGTTGGATACAAGACTGGTCTCATCACAATAGAGATAGTGCTGCCACTGCTTAACTTCAGTATTGGTCTGCAAAGGGCACATCTGTCCTCATTACAAAAATAGGAGGATAGAAAAAGATTCAGAGGTGGATTAGCCAGGATATTCAGAGGTGTGGAACAGCTTTTTACACCAACACTCTTCATGGAACTCTCCAGCTCAGGTAAGGACCTGTCCAGGGATTGATGAGCTCTAGATCCTCCAAAAGGCATGAGGTGAGGTGTAGTAAGTAACTGTTGGATGTCCCACATGAGTCTGGTGTCCCACCAGGACCCAGTGACACCAGAGGGTGGCCAGGGCAGAACTGTCAAAAGGAAATTGTTCTTCACAGAGACAGGTAAAATATTCACATTGGATCAAAAACAATTAGGTGAATTCAAAAGCATCCACTGCATCTTGTAAAAATCACAATAAACCTGGATCAAGAGCTGTGAATTTTTGAAGACTAGAAGAATATTCTGGGAAAACACACCTAACAAGTTCTTGTGTTCTTGTTTACTTGTATGATTGTGGTCAGAGGCTCAACACTGGGTCAAATTGACAAATAGTCTGACTCAGTATGGCCACTCTGATGTCTCTGATGATGTAAATGTGCCACAGGTTTCCCTGTACATTTCCTCTTGCCACAGCACAAGAGCTCCAATGGGCCACCCCCAATGTCTCACTTCTCTCTGCATTTATTGTGGCAGTTGGTCACGATCAAGTTACATGTTTCTGGACCTCCATTAACCACTTTCTGTGGTCACTATCTTCTTCAAGACAGGGCAGGCAATTACAGAGGGGAATCTGTAGAAAAATAGATTTTCAAAATATTTTGGCACTTATACTTTCCTTCTGGTGAGAAGCCTTTCTGAAAAGTGATTTTTAGTTTTCTTCACTGAAGTCGCTTGATCTGAAAATCACATTTAGATCTGGTTGGTGGTACCTTTTACTGTATGTATTTCCCACAGTCCTAGCCTTGACCAGGACAGAGCAAACCACAGCTGAAACAGTCCTCAGGGTTCTCTCTACCACTTCCTAGTGATGAGTTGCTTCAGGTCCTAGACACTCCTCCATCTAAAAGAAATGGCTCTTGCAGAAGCCTGTCTTGTACCAATCCCCAAAACCCCATCCCCTAAACAAATATACACTGTTTGACTGCATGCTTCTAACTGCATCTGGGTATCAGGTTATGACAGCTCACCTCTGCCAAGTGCACTGGGCTTGATCAAACCCTTGTTACCTCACAGCTAGAACCGGCATTGGCAGCTCTCCCAGGTATGCACTGCACCTTCAGCTTGTCCGTTTCTGCTCTGAAATACATACCAGCTGCTTCTGAAGATTGTAAAAATAATCAATAATAGGTTCAACCACACTTTTGGGGGGAGGGGGCACTGGATCTGCCTACATGTAATGAGTGGTTTTGAACTGAGAAAGACGTTTCACATTTACAGAAATGCTTTGGTAATCCTGAACTTAGATTTTTTAAGAGGAATTGGTACCTGTAAATTCTGTGGTACCAATTTTATTCTGCTTAAGGGATAAATTTAACTCACTAGCACAGTTTTGGATGGGTTTTCTCTTATCACATTTAGAACAGGGGACTAGTCCCCCCCTTACACTACTATTCCTTAATGATGCAATTTTGTCAGCGAAGATGAGTTGGTAAAGACATGAGGATTACATTTAAATTCAGTTGTATTTGTAGTTTAAACATGCGGGAAATGAGATGAGAGAAGGAAGAGCTTATGCTAATCCACACAAATGGAAGAGCTCGTAACATTTTCACATAGTTTATTTGAAATCACATTAAATTCTGTTTGCAACCTGATGCATCTGCAAAACTAGGGCTGCCAAAATACGCTTACCTGTTGTAATACAACTACTCCTGGGCTTTTAAGGAACATGCACAACCACAGAGATGCTTAAATAATGTGATGCATATGCAAATCACAGTAGAATCTATTAAACAACTAATCCACAAAGCCCATCTTTTAATTCATTCAAGTGGACAAATGAAGGTAGAAAGACAGAAAGTGACCAGTTTATGGCTCCACAGCAAACCTCCCCAGAGATGGGATAACAGTGTGGGAATCTGGTATTATCCTCCCAAGCCCTAACTGTCCTCCCAGGGCTGCAGTGAACCTACCTTAGTGTCCCAAATGAGTGATTAAGTAGCATCAGCAACATGTCTCCCAGCTCCAAAGGAGAGATTTCATTGCAGAGGAAAACAATGCTGTCTGGGCAGCTAATTAATCACCCCTCTCATCTTTGAAAGGCAGTGTAAGCCCTTCTTCCCACCACTGAAATTCTGTTCATGTGTTTCTTTGGCTTGACTTTTTATGGAAGGTGGTTCTGGCCCCCTGTGCCAACTGCCCCATCAGCCTTAGTGATGTATCATCCTAGCTGAGTGAGGCAGCTGGTCTTGGAGCCATCAGGAGAACAAAAGACAAAGCCCCTCCTCCCTGAGCCAAAGGTTTGACTTTGCTAGTGGTGAGGCTGGCCAGAGCAGGGTTTCTGCAAGTGGAATTGTCTGGTTTGAGCTAATTTCATCCTTCATGCACAAGGTAAAGAAAAAAAAAATACAGAGGTACTAGAAGAAAATATCCTGCTAGGGATTGGTGGGGTGTCCGCCTTTGAATGGGAAGCCACTCCCATTCAGACTCCATAGACACTGCTCAGATCTACAGAAGGAGAACACACAGATTCACAGACTATTCTGAGCTGGAAGGGACCCACAAGGATCATCGAGTCCAACTCTCAAATGGCACCACTACCTTCCTGGCAGGAATTGAACTCCAGTCTCCCACCTGAGAGGCAGGGCACTGACCACTGTACTAAAGTGGATATGAATTAATCTTTTCAATTGGTCTAAGGAACATTTCTGGGAATAACCTGAGGGGGCAGCTTACCAGCTTTCTCATAGGTGTTTTTCACTGCTCCTTGGAAAGAAACCCCAGCAGAAAACACCAAAATGACACTGCGCATATGTCTCTCATGAACCCATTCAAACTGTGCATGTAAAATTATTTTTCTGAGCAGAAAATGCTATGTTGTTTTCTTCTAGGAAATCATCCCCTCCATCATCATGCATGTTAAACTAATTGTTTCCCCAAGAGAAAAATTCGGGTTTTTTTGGAAGATTTTACCCACTTTTGTTTCTATTCCTCCCCCTTACACATTTCACAGAATCACACAGAATACTATGAGTTGGAAGGGACCCACAAGGNCAGGCCTTGCTGGCCTATATTCGCAATGCTAAAAAAGGTGTAACAACATTTCCAATATTCAATATTTTTGTTGAAACCATCTTGAGAAAATAATTTTTAATTGAACACATTTACTATTTCTCATTTCCATGTGATTTGTCTGATTTCCTAACTCCTCAAAATGACAAAAAACGTTAGTCTGTTCAGGGATGCTGGCCCAAAGCCCATCACACCCACAGACTGTAGTTTTATGATATGAAATGTTTGCCTAATTCTCCATACCATAGAATTATAACCTTAGTTTAAGGAAGGAAAAAAAATCTGTTACATAAGCAATCCCACCAGAACATGGAATTAAAGGACAAATCCAATCTAGGCAACTCAGAGGAGTGGTCATTACCCCTTAGCAAGTGCTAAGATACCACAGGGAGAGGTGCTGTTATAAAAAGAAAACACAGATTGCTGGAGCTAGAGCTGAATCTCTCCAGAGAATACCGGAAAATATTTCTGCTTTCTAGCACTTGCTCTCACGAAAGTGCAGCAGGTACCCTGCACTGCATAGGGATAAAAACCCACTCCAACAGCCATATTACCTTATTTTGCAAGATGCAAAATGTTAAATGACCTCAACTCTTGATTTCAGTGAAAGCTAAAAGTGCTTTGCTATGCCACCAGGCAAGGCAGTAGAAGGAGGAGGATGTGCTCAGTGGTTTCAGCAAGCAGCTCTACAATGCCAGCTTTCTTCTCCTACGGATGGGATGAGACACAGGCAGTACTTCTTGGTGAGTTGTGGGTATTTCTGCAGATCACTTTCATCACATCGCAGCAATTCCAACAGATAATATGACATTTTTCTCCCCTTGTGCACAACACCTTTCCCCCCTTTATTTTGTGAATCACTAGTTTGTGTCTTGTAGGTTTAGGAATGTAATCATTGCCAAGTCACATTGCTCAGCACAGCATTATGTTTCTTACATCTAATCTAATACATAATGTACAAATATTTCTTGGTTTCACTGTATCTATTTTGCACTTCCTGATACCACAAACTACTCACAAACAATAGTTTAATTGTTTCTGTAGCTTTCCTGTTCCCCAAAACTAATGTACCATCTTCATTTTGAACACATCAGTATTTACCAAACTTGCATTTTTCAGGGTCGTGACATTCCGCTGCTCAGCATGTCCTGACGTGCTCCTGCCTTCATGATGCTGAGCAGCTCAGGGGCCAGTCTCTTACTGCACACCTCCCTCCCACGAGGAGTTGCAGGACTGTTGCTCCTCTGCCTGTCCCACCAGAAGAGCGTGATTCAAGGGCAACGCCAAACTGCTGCCCAGGAATGTGCCATGATACCTGGACATATCGAACTGCCGTTCTCCAGGGGGGCACAGTGTCCTATTTGTGCTACTTCCTCTTGCATAGGATAAATAAGCATTTATTGATGGTGAGAAGGAGAACAAGATGGAACTTGCCCCTCCATAGCCACAGTTACTGACGGGAAGTTCATGCACAGGGAGATGGGATCTGAGACATGTTCAAGGGGAAGGGCTTGGAGCACAGTCCATCCCGTCTCCTCAGAGGAGTGCTATGACCAAACTCTCCCTGTGATCTCAATCTGTCTTCAATTTGGTGTTTAACAATGGCATGGGGAAATGGACAGCTTCTCCAGAAGAAATTTGAGTGACCCAAATGCCATCTCACCGTGTGTTACAGCCTGGGGAGCCGGGAGACATTGGCTAAGTTGTCTTGAGCAGGAAGCAACCCTTCGTCTCTTGCATGCATGAGCTGGCTACTGACAGAAAACACTAAAATACTGCAAAAATACCACAGGGAGGATTTTAAGCTTCAATCTCCATAAAGGAGTACAGACTTGCAAATTTTTAAGAGGGAAGTAAGTGGCGCCTGGTGCTCTGCCCTGAGATGGGCATGGTTTAAGGCACACCCTATCCTCAATGTTTTGTTTGAACTACTTTGGAAGCTTCCCTGTTGACTCTCTGACCTCCAACAAGTCCTCTAGCTGACTGTTGTGACAGGTCCAGCACAGGTCACAGGTCAATCAGGGCACTACCTTGCCTGGGGCCTGGGCTTTCTTAAATATGAATGAGAACAGCTGCCACTTAGAGAGGATCCTAAAGTAAAGAGGAGCAGCTGACCACACAGTGATGAGCATGGTCATATGTCTTGAGTTCATGGCAGTGGCAGCCAACAGAGTCAGGATGCTGTCTGGTTTTAGCCACTCACTGTTTTCCAGCCAGTGCTGTGCACATCTGCAAGAGGGTGGCCCTGGCAGCAGCATCAGCAAGGCATTGGACAAATAAAACCCATGAGCTATGCAATAGGATGTACCCTGCTCCAGAAGAAGACATAAATGTCTAAGAACTTCTCACCCTGGCCAGCCAGCCACTGGTGGCTGCTTGCCCAGCAAGATGGTGGTGGGTTGCTCCTTGGCAGGAGAAGAGAAATCCCATGCAATGCAGCCACCCTGGGGTAAAAACCTGCCCTTGGCAAAGGTGTGCAAGCTAATGAGAAACAGATCCAATTTAGTAGATCTGATGTCTGCCACAAAGCACACATTGCAAGGGCAGGAAACTGCATTCTGCCTTATGCAGCAGCTAGCCTGAGGGCTCCTCTCTCTGCTGAGCTACTGTTGGTGCTCCTCTTTACTCATGAATAGGTTCCTATGTTCCTCCACAAACACCTACCAAGAATGCACACAGCATATGCAGCAGGTAACCAACTACCTCCTGAGGATATGTGAACCCTTTTAGAAATGGCAGTAACTTGTTTCATTTATTTCTTTCATCTGTTGGAGTAGGTGAAACAAATGAGTTTTGTGGCTGCCTTAAATCTCTGATTAACTTCAAGAGTCCATATATTATTCATCTGAGGACTGGTCTAGTTTGAAAAGTAGCCAAGGCTTGGGACATAAGGTTTCTTTTTTAAGTCTAGAGTGGAAGGAGTGTTCTGCATTTCTTTTGCAATACAAATGAATCAAGGCAAGTTCTTCTCTTGTGTTGGCAAAACTTCATTATTTTCTGCACCTAATTTTCACAGCAAGTAAATATCAGAAAAAATCCCACAATATTTTCAGTTTTCATTAGTGGAATAAACATGACCAAAAAAATTGTGTCCCAGACTGTATTTAGTTACTGAAAACTCCTGTTCAAATAACATGCTCTCATAGCTGTATTTAAAACCTATTGAAATCAGCAGTGATATGTAAATAACGTCAAATAACCTTTGAATGAGTTCCTTTTAAAAACAAAAGAAAAACTGGGTCTACACAGTGATGCTTCCCCTTCATTAGCTGGACTAAAGATAATGACTGCAAACACTCATCTCCTTTGCAGGTTTTTCTTCATTTGCCCTTGTAACGAGCAAAGCAAAAGTAACCATGAATACTAACTCTACATCTTGAAAGTTCAAAAGAGGTGTGTTACCAAATACTCCACCTTGCACTGTAAGGGCTCCAAGCAGCTCTGGAAGAGGGATCAGAAATGTAATTGATTCTCACCCACTGCTGTAAATTCATTGTTTCTTCCCTGTCAGTCACTGTCAGAGGTAGTGTAGGAGAATGACTGAGAAGCAGATGGCTTCATCTAATAAATTTTGCAGGCACATTTTTAAACAAGTGAGGCAGCAAGCACAGGCAGTGCTCTGTAAAAAGCCTTCTGCCTGTCCCAATGTCAGCAGCAGCACTGAAAATGGGTGGCATGTCCCCACTGGTTAGTAGGCTGGTCTTGCCCAGGCTGGCAATAGTCTGTTTCTCAGTTCCCACAGTGGTGGCTCAAGTGTTCCTCTTGCTAGTAAAGTCTTCTAGGGGTGGGGAGCTGCGTAGAAACCTGGTAGAAATAAGAATATATTCTTATACAAGGAAGACATTGTTTATAGTGTCAGTGGTAAATCACTGGAAGAGGTTGCCCAGAGAGATGATAGATACCTTGTCCCTGGAAACATTCAAGGCCAGGTTATAATGGGCTATAAGCAACCTGATTTAGTTGAGGGTGTCCCTGCTTATTGAAGGGGGGTTGGGCTGGATGACTTTTAAAGGTCTCTTCCAATCCCAAACTATACTATAGTTCTACAATGCTATGATTCTTTAAACCATCAGTTTGCACCTACTTCGATGCTCACTGATACAATGGTGTGTAGGATTGTATAGTCCTCTTCAGTATGCATAAGTAAGGAGAACTAATTGGCAGATGGTGTTGTTGTTGGTTTTGCTATTCTCGGTGGGGGAAATGACCTGAAATTGTGTCAGGGGAGGTTTAGGTTGGATATTAGGAAAAGGTTCTTCACCCAGAGGGCAGTTGGTCACTGGAACAGGTTCCCAAGGGAAGTGGTCACAGCACCAAGCCTGACAGAGTTCAAGAAGCATTTGAATGATACTCTCAGGCACATGCGGCAACTCTTGCATATGGTCCTGTGGCGGGCTGAGGGTTGGACCCAGTGATCCCTGTGGGCCCTTTCCAGCTCAGGACATGATCTCCAGCAGTAATTCCCAGCACTAGGTCAGGTTGGCCCAAGCAAATACTGAATATGTCTCCAAGAGCATTTCCGAGCAATGATCCTTTACTGTGTGTATATATGCACGTATGCATTATTAGCATGTGCAAGAATATTAGGCAGGCCCACTTTGCAGCTGTGCTAAGCACCTTTTCTCTCAGAAAAGTGAAGTGAATCAATTCCTGTTGTCGGCAGAATGCAGTGGGGGAGGGTGGAAATCGGTTTTCATGATTCCTGTAAGTGAAATATTTAACATATTCTGAAGCCATAAGTAAGTTTTCTCACATTTCTCCCATTTTGCAAAGAAAGTAGTAGTGCATGCATATTCATGAGTATATGAAATTGATGGAGAATAATTATGCTATTCCGGGTAGTAGTAAAAATGGTTACATTTTAGTCACTTTTAGCCCGAGAACCTCTGTGGAAATAATCACTAAAATGTTTAGAAAATAGATTCCTAAAGAAGAGAGGATTCCTAAAGTTTCTGTGTATCAGAACAGCCTCCCCATTATGAAGGTCAGTAGAAAGTAAACTCAATTTTCTCTATATTTTTTTTATTTTATATAGAATATACATTACACTCTCAACATTATAGACAGTATATCTAATTATATAATACATTTTACATACAGTGAATCCTCTCTGTATCGCGACCTCTCCTTCACAACCTTGCCCATTTGCGAAGCAATTTTTTCGCAGTCCGACTTCCGGGGTCCGCGAGGTTCCCCAGAGCACACATGCGCTGTGCCTCTGCTTTGCCGAGGGGCGGTGCTGGCTCTCCCTGTGAGATGGGATGGGCCCGCCCCCCGCGGAGGGCAGGCAGGGAGGGTGCGCAGTTTCTCCGGCTAAGCCTGGTGTTTAGCGGCCCACAGCAGGCTGGCAGTCGGGCCCCACAGCAGACCCTGCCTCACGGCAGCCCCAGTGGGCCAGCAGCCACAGCCCCGCAGTGGCCCCGGCTCCGCAGCAGCGCCAGCGGGCCAGCAGCCCGGCCCTGCAGCAGCCCCCCACCCCGTGGCAGGCAGCCTGTCCCTGCGGCAGCCCTGGTGGCCCGAGATGCCATGCCGAGACGCCGTGGGCACGCGCATCGGGGTCGGGGTGGGGGAGCCGCGGCATGGGGTTTGTGCTGTGGAGTGCGGCTGCAGCAGCTCAGAGAAGCCAACAGATTCTCGGGGTGGGGGGGATGTCTCCTGAGTCAGAGGGGGCTCAGAAACAGTTCCCTTTGCTTCCCCGTGCTCAGCAAGTCTAAGGGGAGAACCAGAAAAGTGCCCGAAGCCCTGCGGAGTTCCGGGGGGTGGAGCAATGGGCGTGCCCTGCATGCATATTAACGACCTGCCGTTCTTTGCGAGTTTGGCTTTCTGCAAGACCTCTGGGCTGTCCCCTTCCTCGCGAACGAGGGGGTATAACTGTACATACAGCTTTTTTATTTTTTTCTTAAAACATACAGTGAAGCAGCTAAATGATTGTTATATTTCTTTTGCCTCAGGACAGAAAGTCTCAGGCAGTTCTGTGTTGTGGGCTAATGCAGACATGTTACATACTTACTAGTATAAAAAGGCAGCTGTCTTGTAGGATTTCATATTTACTCATGGGGAAAAGGAAATATTTCAAAAAATGGTTAACAGAGAAAACTGTTTCAGATAAAAATCACTTCAAGACTTTTTCTTCAGCTGACATTGCATTATATGAAAATTTGTTTGATATTTAAGCAATAACTTCCTGACTAAATGTAAAATTTTAATGGTTTGGTCTCTGTGTATATTCTTGTATAAAAGCAAACCATTTGGCAGAACATCCTTGAAAAGCTATTTTTGGTACGTATGACTAATGACAACTTGCAAATATTACATATGAAAATGCACCTCAGCATTTCAAACATTGTTTGAATACCATCAAACATATAATCACTTCCAGGTTGCAGAATGCTCACATGCAATGCTGAAGCTTTTAAACAGAGAACCTTTGCTGTGAAATCAGTCTTGAAAAACATGGCTATTGAACACCTGAACAAAGGGGTCTGTGCTCAAAGACAGAAAGCCCATTTCACTGGCAGACAAAGCAAAACTCTTTAAACAACTATGGCATCTCTTGTTTGCTTAGAGAAGCCTGGACTACTGTCAGACGTAATGGCTATAGACATAATGCAAATTATGTACTGCTGCTGAAGACTGAGTTTCTAGGTCATGTGTTCTTTGCTGGCCCCTGCTTCTCCATACTGCACCAGTTTAGGGAAACATTCAGTATCTGTCAAAAATCTTCTTTATACCTTGTCATTTTTTCCTAAGTTTTTCTGTTAAAGATCAAAGGCAGCTGATACTTCCCATCCTCAAATGAGTATGAAATACATGGCAATTTTGGGACAGGAAAAGGGAAGAGAAGGAAATCGCCTCTCTCAGATTTTTTTATTTTTTAACTACTATTATAGCATTACAGAGCTTGTTTTATGATAGATCCTTTTGTTGATAACTGACCTCCCACACACTCCTGGGACTGATGAAGACAATGTATGACTTCAATGACCAAAAGTACCTACACATCCTATACATCCCAGCAGTCTGGATTTACAGGTATAACTAAAAATAGTATTTCACCACAGATATGACAATAATGTATAATCCAAATCATACTTCTAATAAAATAGCACTAGGGTTCAAATCTTTCTGTTTTCACACACAACACATTAAAAATGTCTTTGTTTTTATGGAGAGACACACAAGATGTCCTACTGTATGTTCTGCTAAGAGTGCTCTTCTTTACTGGTTATGAAGCAAACCTTTGAGGACTGAAATATTTCTAGCCTTATCCAAAGCAGAAGGTAAAGGGGTTTTCCTTCTTCTTTTGTGTATTTTTCTTACAGCAGATATTTGGTCTATGAAAATAGGGCAAGGCATGAAAGTAGGCCTGTGGACCTTCTTCCAGACTCAAGAGATTGGCCTTATTGCTGTGATTTCAGCATGTGCAGAATATTCAGTTTTGCTCACAAAAATGCAGATAGTCAATCCTTGCTCCAGAAGAAATATGCTTCAAGGTTCTGATTCAATTTATGGATGTGGGCAATTCTATCCTTGTTGTTGATGCTATTGAAATAAGGGAAACCACTCCTGATGCAGTTTCTAGCAGCTGGAAGTGTGTTTTTTGTGTTTGGGCCCTTAAATATTATTTGAAACATGTTGTGATGCATTTACTTCTGGTGGGTAAGCCATTACTCTGCGTGGACTCCTCCCGACTTCAGAGAGTCTGCTCACAGTGTCAGGACACATTCAGTAATCAAAACCTGGCCTTGGGCACAATATATGTTAATACAGTAAAAATTATTTTTTGTATTTTGTAATTTGTTTTGTATTTTATGTTCACCTCTGTGGGTGACAACCCTCCACGTGTAAAATCCACTTTAGTACAGTGGTGAGTGTCCCCACCTCTCATGCGGGAGACCAGGGGTTCGATTCCCGCCAGGGAGGCAGTGGTGCTGTTTAGGAGCTGGACTCGATGATCCTTGTGGGTTCCTTCCAACTCAGAATAATCTGTGAATCTGTGTTTGATGCTGCTTCCTAGCTATTCTTGATGCAGGAGAGAGGAAAATCATCATCAGCTCTTCCTTTGGGGCTACCTAAATCATAAGGAGCTCTGGCACACATTTTTCACAGGTTGCTATGCTATGTGCACTGCTCCCGTCTCTCAGAGTCGCAGACTTTTGGGTTCCTGTCAGTGTGTTTCCCTGCCCAATTTATGAGCTTTGGTGAATTTCTTCCTTGCTTTCAGTTCATTTTGGGCTCTGGAGTGAGATGCTACAGACATCAGGATGAAGCTTCTAGCACAAATAAGATCCTCACAGCTAAGTTCCTATGTTAGGAAACTCCACAATACTCTATTGATTTTTTTTTCTTCTTTCTACTTAATTAATTCACTTCACTCTAGAAGTGTAACAAAATGATAAGATTGCAAGTCCCGTTTATAAGGATGTCATTCCAAACCAGCAAAGATCTGCTTTTAAACGGAAATGAGCTCCCCTTAACTATTTTGTCCAGAGGGGGCATATGCACAAAAGCCTTCAAGAATTTCTGTATTGAATTTCAGTGAAATACTAGTGGTTATGTGGCTGGTTTGCTGCTGAACTTTGAACAGTCAACACCGATGTTGTGTTTACAAATGCAGGGACCTCGTCCTACTGAGCTATTTGTCAACTTCTGTCAAAGTGTAGAGAGGTATTTTTCATATCAGACACTTTCACATTGGAACCACATAATTGTTCAAAACAAAGATAGTCGAATCAAACCAAAATCTTTCTTTTGGGGAGGGAGTGAGGGGATGGGGAAAAAAAGGATGAGAATAAGAGCCCCTTCATGAGGAATAAGAGTGCAAACCAATGCTTAAGACTGAGTTATAAATAATTGTCACTTTTTGGCCTTCAGTGAAACCGACCATATGTCTACACTGCAGCCACCTCAGGTCACATGAATAAACCTGAGTTAGGCTTCAACTCATTGGCTGGATACCGCTCCCAGGCCTGTCTTGGCATCAGGGAACACAGTGCATTCACCTTTCCAATCAGCCAGCTCCTTTGGCAGCATCACTCTGGCACCTATGGTTTAAGTAGTGCCTAAGCCAGCTCATGGCTTTGTCTCACTGACCCTTACCAAGGTGAAGAAACAGTGAAAATAGAAAAACAAAAAAAAGATGAGGTAAAAGAAGTAAAAATTACAAAACTCACTATTCTCCTAAACAAGGGCAGTCATGGTAGCTTGTTCTGAGTTCACCAGTTAACAGTTCAGGACTACGACTCCCTTTGCTATTCAGGGATATCGGTCCATTGGTATGATCACGTTTCCCTTCTTCATCTCTCCCTTCAAACATGGCAGAGCTGGTTGCTGTGTGCTTTCCTCCTGCTGATACAGTGCAGATCAGATGAAAGCTGAGAGAGGGGAAAGATAGTGACAGCAGCAACTCACAAGGGAAGAACAAGCATAGTGAGGTCTTGGATGACTCACAGTGGAGTTTCAGTGCTCACCAATAAATGTGACCCCTGATTACTATGCTCTCATTTGCAGTTTGAGGTGTAGGAGGCCATGGACCTCAATATGTATGAGTAAATGGCAGTGTCAGAAGGCTGGACCACAACAGCTTTAGCACAGTATGCATCTGTATTTCATTCCATGGGAAGGATCCTTCCATTAACTTCCCTGAGAAGATAACAATGGCAGAACAGCTTGTTGTCACTTTTCACACACCAGCATATCAGTTGCATCCATCTCTTCACTCTATTGTCTATCGATTTCTGGGATAGTCCATGCTACATTTCTCCCATTTACCAGATGAAGGAATATATCAATGGAGTAAGTGAACAACTCTGGCAGGAGGGTACAGTAACTCCTGCACACTAAACAAAATAAACACAGCAGAGTTTTTCACAGCTATCCTGTACTCTGTACAGGCACAGCTAGATCAATATTAGGGTTATTCCTACACAGGATTATGGTCTGGTTTGTCACAACAGTCAAAGCCAAATGAGCCCCACATTACCTCCCTCACTCACATGGCACACAGAGTTCCTGGTTTCTGTGTATGTATAATTACTAAGAAGTTATTCAGGTGAAGTGTAGATCCTGCACTATACATTTTTCACTCCCTACCCCTCCAGTTAGGGAAGTAAATGTAGAAAAAAACTTCACAAGAAAATTTGAGTATTTTATCTTTATAAAAGAACTTCCAGAAAGTAGCAGGTGACTAATATTACTGATGCAACATGAATACAACAGGTGAATTTCAGCAGTAAATCAGTCATGATACCTATACCGTAGGGTATTAAGACGTGATGCAAACTTGAGAGATTTAGAGTCCTCTGATCTGTGTTCCGTTAAAGGGACACTAAAGCAGTGTCTCATAAAAACAAAAGGGGGAAATTGAATTACACTTGATATTTTAAAAAGCTGATGCATTCTGTTGCTACTGCAAAAAAATTCTTATCATATTTTTTATATAATCAAGAACCTTCTGTATGAGATCTTGACAGAGTGCTACTGTGTTAAAATCCATATTGATAAGTTTCCACTATCTCCCTTTTTTGTTATTTTTAGGCAAAGGTTTAAACAATGGAAAAAAATCCTGGAGATGGCCACAGTTGAAACAACACACTATTTTCTAGGACACCAGTCCAACTTGTTCCAACTGGATACAAGGAAAACAAATTATCATGAGGAAAGCTAGGCATTAGAGCAGGTTGCCCAGGGTCATTGTGCAACGTCCATCCTTGGAGGTTCTCAAGACACAACTATATAAAACTCTGAGCAACCTGGTCTGATTTCAGAGCTGACCCTGCTTTGAGCAGGAAGTGGGACTAGAGACATCCTCAGGTGCCTTTTGACACAACGTTTTATGTTCAGCTTGGAGCAGGTGATGATCCTGCTTTGTGGTGATATTTCAACATGTAGAATGGGGGTTTCCTTTCTGATTGGAAAATATAAAGCCTTTTAAATATTTTTACATTAAAATGGAGGGTGTAGAAGTGCCAGCTGCACCCATCTGAGCCTTTTGGCAAGGGTGGTTATTTAAAAGGTGGAAGACATGGCTTGACATCTTTGCTCTGTGACTCAGAGTGGAAGTTTGCCCCCTGGATCACTCCATATGGGTTGCAGAAGGCACACCGTTTGGAGCAGTGTTTGCCTCAGCTTGCTAGACATCCTTGATATGTTTGCTGTCACCATTATGTTTTTGGCTCAGCAAAGCAGCATGGTTTGGGGATTAAGTCCTGAGCCCTTTGGAATACAGCAGCAGTCAAAGGTTGTACAGTGCCTGCTGTGGCTTGGCCCAGCCTCAGGTTGCTGTAAGTTGTTTGTGGCCCCTCTCTTTTCACAGGGAAGTTCTCTAAGGCTCCACAGTAGCCCAAGCAAGGTCACACTGATGATTTTCTTTTTCTCCTTAGCACATACCTGGCACGGCCTGTTTCTGCAAGGTGAATGTGGGATAACAGGACATGTCAACACTCAGATCAGTCTCCTTTGTCACTTTACAGACAGCAAACAGAGACTGCAAGGGAGGCCTAAGGGAAAAGCAGTGTTTTCAGCATCTCTGAGAACACATTCAGTGCCTTCAGAGGCTGGCTATGCTGCAGAGCCAAGAGTTCCCAACAGCTAATCTTCCCCCTAAAACTGCCTCCTGTGCCCTCAAGCACAGCATTTCACCTCCCTTTTGCAATTTTTTCATCTATAAAATTAGGATAATAACATTTTGCTAACTCACAGGACTGCAGCGAACCTTATTTGAGGTAGGGTTTGTAAAATGTTCTAATGAGGGAAAGCACTAAGAACAAGTAGATTATTTAGTTAAGCTGGCTGCTGTGGTGCTGCCAGTCTTGCCTGAATAACTCAGGATCT
The DNA here is from genome assembly GCA_013390025.1 of Pitta sordida. NCBI lineage: Eukaryota > Metazoa > Chordata > Aves > Passeriformes > Pittidae > Pitta > Pitta sordida. The sequence continues at coordinate 117,075 of WEKX01011681.1, forward strand.
GTACGTGCACACTAGAGCTTGTTATTCTGTGCACCCTCAAAGATAAACATTGCAAGATGAATCTTGGGCAGGCAGGATTCAGTTTAGGAATGCCTCTTCCTAAGCAGACCAGTGTACAGCACTTACACAAACTCACAGAATGGGTAAGGTTGAAAGGGGCCACAGTGTATTTTCTGGCTCAATCTCCTTTCTCATGCAGCGTCAGCCTAGAGCACATTGCATAGTACTGAATCCAGATGGTTCTTGAGTATCTCCAGTAAGGAGACTCCACAACCCCTCCGGGCAATCTGTTCCATTGCATGATCTTCCACACAAAGAGATTGCACTCTTCCACTAAAGAGATTCTTATTCGTGTTCAGGTGAAACTTCCTGTGTTCCAGTTTCTGCCTATTGTCTCTCAGCCTACTGCTCAGCAGCACTGAAAGGAGTTTGGATCCATCCCCCTGACACTCTATCTTCAGATATTTACAGGTCCCCTCTTTCATTCCCTGCCCACCTTGTTTTTCTTTATTTTGCAGACTGCAAATAATTTCAATTTACTAAGAGCCACATTGAAATGAAGTACAAATCCAGATGATAGAATAGTCTGCAATACTAAAGACTGAATGCACAATATCCTTTCTATTCCCTGCTTTTTGTGTAAAGGGAAAGCCACAGGTACATACACATTACAGGTAAGAAACCAAACAATTTCTTGCTGGAATAGCTGTTAGCCTTGCATCCAAATATCTTTTCCTTAGTGTGGGAGCAGGACCTTTGTGATGCAAGTTCTTTGCTTTGCTGTCACCATGCAGCCACAGACCCTCCTCTGCCTTAGGCTATAACTTGCATAAGGTGGCTGAGGCACAGTTTCTCCCAGGAAGCAAGCAATGTCTCCGCAGTGTGCTGCAGGGAGATGGAAAGGATTGCCCTGCCTCCTGTCTCCAACTCTTCACACGCACTCACACTTCATGTCACTATTCTCCCAACACTAGATAGCCAGACAGCAAGGCTTTGGGCATCTAGCAGTACTCAGCAGAAGGGTGACTGTCACATAAACCTGTTCAAATACAGTGTCTCACAGGTATACCTCCACCCGGATACTGTTTTTCATTTTGCACCTTACAGCAGGCAGCGGGTGGGTGATAACTGTCATCTTCACATCTTTCTTCCAGTGTCTTTGCCACTTTCTGGGCCAGGAAAAAATTAACTGCTCTGAGATACACTGAACAATTGAGCAAGTGGATGCAGAAAGGCTGTTCCATAACAGTCAGGACTAGGACTAGCACTTTAAATCCCACAGCTAAAGGTACGTCAGGCCCTAGCTGTGCGTCTTGTCCCTCAGACTGCAGGAGGCAGGAAGTCACAGGGACACTGCAGGGACAATGTGCCTCTCTGTAGAGATCTTTCCTTGTCCTTCTTCTACACTTACAGAGGTGTAAGTGGCACCATAGCCTTGTCCATGGATCTGGGTCTGCTTCACTTCCTCCCTGCTTGCTTGCTGCCTACTTGCATCCCTTGCATGTCCCTCCAATCATTTAATCTGGAGCAGTGGTGAGGCCTAGGACTCCATGCTCTTCTCTGAGAAAGATTTAATCTGTCTGGTTCTTACTACCACCCCGTTACTCTTTGATCAAAGATTATTTAAGCTATTATTGAAATATTGTGCTCAGACTTCTATTATGGCTGGTATTCACAGAAACAATACTCCTCACTAGCTGAGCAAATAATGTTGAGCTGTTTGTTTTAGATAGAATTCCACATATTCACACTATGTTACTTTCACAGTGTTGGTCAAGAACAATGACGCTTGTCCAGGGCTACAAATAATTATTGGAAATCATAATTCGGTGACATTTCCAGCAAGCATCTATAGTTAAAATCCATTTGCAGCACTTCTAATTCCTGTGCATTTCTTTAGGAATCAGACATCTGAATAGCTTTGGGGTTTTGTATTCTGATGAGTGCCAGACTTCCTCACTGTGTTTCCATTCTTTAAATTTTAACCATGTTTGCAAAATGTCAGACATCTAAATCAGTTTGTCTTTTGTCAGATATGAGAGATTATTTTCTGAAAAGATCAGCAGCCACGAATCTAGCTAAATCCATGCTGTTTGTTTCCTCATTCTACTATAGATACCTTGACTCCCATGTATTCTCAAGATTAAGCATTAGCTCAATATCTTTTTCTTTTTTTTTTAATTTCAAGATTATTCAGAGCAGTGGACACAGAGTCAGAGCAATGACCACAGACCAAGACTAATGATTTCAAATACTTGATGTTGCTGTTCAGTTTATATATGCTGCTCAGTTTATATATGCTGACATAGCATATATAGACATGTATTTTCAAAGCAGAGATTCTTAGTCCAACATGAAAAAGCAAGCAGCTGAACTGACCTATAAGTTGGGCTTAACAAAATACAGTCAGGTCTCCCATACCACAGTATCACGGTCTTAATTGGATCCTGTGTAGCCCGCCTTCCATGTTGATTGGCAGCTCATTAATATGCACATTTGCCCTGCACCCTCGCATGGCCTCACCCGGCCCCCTGGCGCGGTTTTGGCACTGCCTTGCTGTGTATTGGTGTTTGTGTCGGTGCTTCCCGGTGCCTGCAGCCACCACATGCTGGGAAAAAACTCTTTTCTGCTGGGTCAGGGACACTGGTGTGGAGAGCTGTCCGCACCACTGTCCTGGCGGCTGGGAGCAGCCCCGAGGGGAGAGGGGAGGGGAGCCTGCACAGCTCGGAGCGGAGGTGCAGAGCGGGGCTGGTGTGGCTCGCCACGGGCAGAGAAGTGCATCCGTGGTCCATGCGGCACGACGTGGGAGTTGATTTGAATATTCACGGTTGCCTAATTGAATATTCGTGCATGTCAGATGCGCATGCGCAGTTGCAAAAAGGGAGCCTCCTTCATCGCTGAAAAATCATGCCGCTAAGATGCAAAGCTGCAATATGGGGGGCGCAAAGTAAAAGAGGGCTGATTGTAGTAAATTCTATTGATAATCATGGACTTAGGGCAAAGTTTTTGCCAAGTTTTTGCTTTGTTTTGGTATGGTTTGGTTTGGTTTGTTTTTTTCAAGTGCTTCTAGGAATCAGTATCATCATAGAATCATAGAAGAGTTTGTTTTGGAAGGGACCTTAAAGATCGTCTAGTTCCAACTCCTCTGCCACGGGCAGGGACAGCTTCAGCTAGAGCAGGTGGCTCAAAGCCCTATTCAACCTGGCCTTGAACACTTTCAGGGATGGGACAATCTGCTTCCTTCTTTTGTTTGTTTGTTTTTAATAAAGATTTCAGAAAGATGTTTCCAAGCTGTATCTTGGAAGAACAATAGCATTTCAACTGCTCATTTAACAGTATTTGCACTTATTGGAATTCATCATGCATTTGAAAACTGCGTTAAATCTAATAATCCAAATTATTGTTTCCTAATCCAATGAGGCATGTTAATTAAACTGTGCAAAATTCAGTGCTGCTGTGAGGTTTATATATGCCTTTTTGTTCATTTTATTTTATAATTTTAGGTGTTATCAGATGACAGAGCTCTAGCTCAGAAAAACAAAGGTGAGGTGTCTGCATATTGGCATACCGAGTGGGTAGCTCTCAAACATTCCCATCACTTTTCGCTGAACAACCAAGGCAGATAAATTTGCAGGTCCTATCATTAGCAAAAGCATCCAGTTGATTCCTCTCACTGGCTCACTCCTGGCTGTATATTTACTTCTGTTTCCTTGTGACCATCACCTAACAGTCAAATTTGCCCAGAATACTCTTATGGGATGTGGGCCTAAACTGATGTGAAAGATCTGTTACATAAACCATCAAAGCCTAGAAATAGACTGAGGGAGTGCACACGAGCGCTGTTAATTCCACCTAAATAAGGCAAACTGAAGTATACCTAAGCTGCAGTTGCTTTATACTTGACAGAAGAGCCCTACTATTCAAGTACACCCTACACTCCACAACCTGTCTTGCTACATCTATTCTTGTGCTTCTGGGCCAGAAAGAGGAGAATTGTAACCCTTCTGTGGCCACACATGGGAACCCTTTCCCTTCATGTGAGAGAGACTGACCTCCAAAATACTGTTTTCTTTCTAAGCAGTGCTGGAGAGAGGCAGAGAACAAGCCTTCCCAAGCAGAGAGGTCTGATGAGCTGATACCTCCCAGCCTGTCACTTTCAAGGCCAGCATGAGTCTCGAGCTAGCAACCAACTGAGCTCTGAGAGTATAACCTTTCCTTTTCCCTATGCACAAACAGTGCTGCTTCAGTCACAAAAAGTAACTGACCATCATGTTAGGCAAGAAATATGACTGTGACTACTTCTACCCCACTTGTAGATGGGATATCAGACCTTGCCCACCACTGGCTGTATGGAATTGAAAGCAATACGGCTCACTACAGGCACAGGAGTAAGACAGTCTTCCATCTTGCCTGATGCTTTCTGGGAGGAAGACAAGTAGAGCTTTACCTCTCTTTCATGATGCTACAACAATAACAGCTGGACAAGAGAAAGAATAGAAAAGCAGTTCTATATTCCTTTAATTTTATTATTTGGAGCTTTACTCTTTTCTTTGTCAATTTCACATTGTCAGACTAATTTATTTTATTTTTAACTATTTTAAATATTGATTCTTTTATTTTTAATTTCTTTGATATTGACTTACTCTATATCTCCAAAAGTCTTCTTGAAATCTCTCTGTTTCAGGAAGACTAGAGAGAGCTGTTTTCCTGTTGTGATGTGGGATTTTAGACAACTCTGCTCCTTGACGAGTGAAAAGCCAGGTTCCATGCTGGCAGTGGGTTTCTCATCAACTGCTGATTGAGATTTGTAAAATTACACATTTCCTGATAGCCAAGTTCTGTAACTGTGCTATTAACTATGACTTCCAAAGGAGGCAGTAGTAAGATACCATCCAGAAAGCCAAACACCGACCACCATTCTTGTTAGTATGATAATTAGCTCTGCCCTGCCTCAACATTTAGGATGCATTTTACCTGGGACTAGATTTCCAAGGCTACCCACAGCCGCCTGCAGTCCAGATACCCATCTGCTTGATGTTGGTTTCCCACAGGTTGTAGTGTCTGCTCAGTCAGTAGTTTTACTTCATATGGAAGGTTATTTAAGGTCTGGAGTGTGGCTACCTCCCTGATCACTCTTTCTCCCTACCACCAGCAGAAGCAGCCAGTGAGATCTTCTCACCCTTCCTGATGCTTTCTGTGTATCTCAGAGCTGGAGGTATTACCCCTGGATGGCTTCCAGCTCTCCCAGTTGGCTGGACAGAGCTTCAATTTGGGATCCAGTTTGGAATTGCTGCTAGGCTCATCTTATCTGTGGAGGTTTTTGCCTGAAGCAAGGCCTGAAGGGTTTTCAATTCTCACAAGTGAGTGGGATTATTTTGTCAGACTTTTTACCAGAGGAGGCTATATTGCTCTACATTCTTCTTGTTTTTACATAAACAACACTCTAGTCTATGTAGATATGCCTCCAAGCAGGTATAGGTACACTTTAGGAACTGAATAAATACCTCAACTACACATTTGGTCTTGGCAAGTAGGTAGTTACTTCACCAGAGACGGCCTTTGCTAGGCAGAGAGTTAGGTAATTTTCCAGAGATACACCTCAATTCTAACTTATACCTGACAATGTTCCTTTCTGGACAATCTGAAGCCTGTAAAGAAATATCTTTCTATTCAACATGCTTGAAAAATTCTTAGCTTTCATCCTTACAAACAATTTTCATGACTGGGACAGAGAAAGAATCAAATGCATGCTTAGTTTCAGTGTTTGAGGGAACGGTGATGTGTAAGAGGCCGTGGCTTGACATTCCGAGAGAGCACTTGGTAACACTAGGCACTAAGCAAGGCTGTGCACAGTCCCATTTCTTCTGTTGCTCTTGGTAAATAAAATCAGATCACCTTTTCTTCCCATGCCTAAGCGGATCTTTTACAGAACCTAACTGGTCCACTGGGCCGAGCACATTCATCCAAAACACTATTTTCTGAGAAGCTGGTCTTTCAAAGAACTTGTGCACCAACAAGCAAACACTCATCTCCACTCTATTTAATTTTTTTAACCTGAGAGGTGAGTCTCACTCTCACAGTGAAAAAACCCTTGGCAGCCTCCTGCTTGGGAGCCCAACCACTCCTAATATTAGCTTGTGTCATTATGCAAATGCAGCCCTGGTGTTCCCACAGTCTGGGGAGGGGCTCAATCCCAGGTTCCCACTGCATCCAACAGCTGCCTACAGCCTAGGCTCTGCCACCACTGAAGAGTGGATCACTGTGGTCAGCATTTGTCTGTACTTTGGTTCTTACTCAGGTTTTGCCGACTTCTGTCACTGGGCATACTTCTTGCAGCTCCATGTGTCAGAGCCTCTCTATGCTCCAGTTTTTAAATGCAGTCAAACATTAATTGCTGAAAATACAGAACATCATCTGTTAACATTTAAGAGAAATGATGAAAGCAAAATTTCAATTGTAATATTTTATCTCAATGTCTACATATAAACCTAGTTCTATGACTTTCTGTTTACCTTTTCTGGATGACTGTATAAACCTGCTCAGCAATTTCAAAAGACATTGAAAAACCACAGCGCCATGTTTTTAAAATTTGTTTAATTTAATCTCCCAGCAAATCCTGAGAATACATTAGAAATCCTGACCAAAAAATTCTCCATATTCAAGAGCTATAGCAGTAGTGCACTGAAACACTTTTTCACTCAGATCACATGAACTATATTGCCTCCATTTCTCCGCTAAGTAGGATTCTAGTCTGGACACACCAAAGGTTAGAGGGTGATAGTTGCTCATGTTTGGTTTGATGATCCCGGGATAAGTTCTGGGCCCTGGCTGGGATGGTAACACGGTGCCGTGTCCCTGTGGACCAGGTCCAGCAGAGTTGAGGTCTCTCTTTTCTTCCCACCTCTCTTCACCACCTCCTTAGAGAGGAGGAGGGGAGCAGTCAGTACCTCTCACCCTATCATTGGTCCTCTTGCACCATACAAGGCAGCCTCAGTGAAAAAATGTTTACAGCTCGGTCTATTTTCTCATTTAATTTTGCTCATCTGTGATGGTGAGAACACTTAAATATCCAAACAGAGAATACTTATGGTTGCCTGCGTGTTAGCACAATTTTTTTACTCTTGTTTCTGAAACTGTAAACATCAGAATCAAACATCTGTTGTGCTTTCAGCAGGAAAAGGGATGACAGTGAGGTACAGCTACTAATGTTTTCTTTATTTTCTGGCTTGGATTTTTTTTCTTTAATTGCTTACTTTTAACTTAATGATCTTATACACAATATAAAAGAACTTACATTTAAATAGGCTTACAATTATTTCCCTGTATATTAATAATTTGAATGACACATGCCTTACTCTTTCATGAGCTGCCAGGGTAAAAAAAAACATGTCAAGCCCAGCAAACTTCTCTCTGCATGGCTTCACACCAGTGAATAGGAAAGGAATACTCAACGAATCTCCAAGCTTCACCTAAAGCCACTCAGTGACTTTTATGTCTGCAAGTGATCCCATCTATCAGAGTGTAAGACAGATACTTTCTGTGTTGCAGCTGTTAGAAGAGTTCATACATTTAAACTGAAAAGGGAGTCAGAGTCATGCCACTGCATTTGAAATAAACCTGCACCCAGTCAACTGAGTTCACGTGTGGCTGAAAGCATGTCAAGTATTTCAGAGAAAATAGCTGTTCGGATTATTGTTCTCTTTAAAATGATATTATGTAAATGGATTTGTTCATTTCAGGCAGAAATCTTTGTATAAAGTTTGGTTTTAGAGTGACTTAATTTTTAGACAGATTTCTTGTGCACTGTAACTTGGACACCACTTAAGGGAAACGTAGGAAAACAGAAATAGTTGTTTCCATCTTCTCAGCAATGTGTTAGAATATTGCTAAAGTTATCAAGCTTTCTTATGATAATATCATAAAAACATTTATTTATAATTACGTATTGGAATGCCTATAAAGAATATATATGAAATTAACCACCCTTATTTTTTTTTTTTAAACTCATCCTGATCTAGATGTGGTAGCCAGTACTTCACTGTATATCATTATGGAGACATGTCTTCAGAGCAGAAGCAGCCTTCCATGTATATATTTTAGAGAAAACATGTCTTTCTGTATCACTGGCTCTAGAAAGATGAAAAAAATAAATTAATTTCTCTGCATGCTTGTGAATCAATGTCTTTCCTCCTGATGAAATTCACAGGACATAAACTTGCTTCCAGTGACGTATGACAGATCTTTCTACATCACTTTACTTTTGGGTTTGGGAAAGGGCTTCTGCAAATATGCCAGAAGTTTTTCCTAGTGATTCCAAATGGTGAATTGCCATAGGAATGGGAAGACTGCAAGAGAAAGATGAAATGAACACTTTTCTACCCCTCAGAAGCACCACAGCTTTTTCTGTGGTCTAAGTGTCTCTCCACCTTATGCTGCCATCAGCTGACAGTGGATCCAGAGAGACTAAAAGTACTGTTAAATAAAAACATGTTTATGTGACAAGAAAGGAAACAGACTCAGAAGAACATTAGAGTGTTGTGATGCCATCATTACCAGATGACATAGGACAGTGTACATAGCAGAGTGCTGGGCAATAAGAAGAGGAAAATGTTGGGCAAGAAGGAATCTCTGTTGACAGTACACATGGATATTAATATTTGATGGAGGAGGGGAAGGAGAAGAGGAAGACTCAGGAAAGACTTCCTTTAGCTGGTGCTGCACTTCTAATGAAATGAAACACCCCCAGCAGTACAGCTCTTAAGTCACTCAAAATATTTAAAGCAGCCATCCTTTCCAGGTCACATGCTATGAAGAGATACTGCTTTCCAACCCTACCAGAGATTTTAGTTTTTTTAATTACTGGAATAAACTTGCATTTGTGTCTGACAATCGATCTTGGAAGTTGTAATGGGTTCCACACTCCTGTGTCTTGATGGTATCAGTATACTTCTCTGAATCTGGTGTGGCAGGCCATCGAATCCACACAGTCCAGTACACCCGGTTATCCCTTTCCTCCTCCTGGCTGAAGGTGGGGACCCTCTATTCCTGTTCTTGGCCAGAGTATTCACTATCTGACCTTTGTGATGCTAGATCAGAAGTCCCCTCACCAGGATCAAAGGCATTTACATGCAGGAAGTCGCCGATTATTTTCTTGGTTGTCTGCAGAAACTACATAGACAGCTTTCCTTGGTGCCCCCTCCTTAACAGCTCTTTTCCCTCTCAATTCACGTACCTGAGCTTCCAACTTAGAGGCATGTTCCCCGTCCTACTTCCTCATGTCTTCTCCCTGGTCATGCAGAAAGAACCAGAGTTCATCACATGGCCTGCACTTGGGGTTTCCCTTCCTTCTGGGCAGGCAGGAGGGGCCTGATGTCCCTAAGAGCTGAGGTACTGGCCCTTGAGGACAAGGAAGTGCCCAGGTTGTCTTCCACATTCCGAAGCCATGAGGACATAAACTCTACAGTTGGTTCATGCATCTTTGGGCAATATAGTGTTACCAAGGTATTGGAATACAGTGCAGGGGCACTTTGAACTACCTTCCTCCAATTGGCCATGGTGCAAGGGACATCTTCTGGGTCTGTGAGTCGTTGTCACTACAAATGATTTCAAGGACTGCCAGTTCTCTCAAGTACTGGATACCTTCTTCTGCCACAGTCCACTTCCTTGGGGAGCTCACTAGATCTTCCTTAAAAGGATATCTTTNCGTTGGGGTTTGGGTCCCCATCAAGGCATTCATGTTCCCCAGAACAGTGTGGTTTCTGACCTCTACCATGATTTTCTGAGAGTATTGAACTGCATTTTGATAGGCACAGGCCAGGCCCCAATATAGGGCAAGGAGCTGCTGGTTTTCATTGGTATAAGCAAGGCACTCTTCCATCAGGTGACGTGTTAGTTTCTTGGGATCAAACACCAGTTCAGGTGTGAAATCCCAGCCAACGGGAGGTGTCAACTGTCCCAGGAACCTGTCCAAAGTCNTGAAGCAGCCAGGCTGGAATCCGCTCACCTGGTTGGTGGCTGTAATTCTTTCTCATTTCTTGGAGTTCTGATGAGGTCAAGGACCAGGTAACTTCGGTTTCCTCTTTGATGCATTCCAATTTCTTTGACGAAGGACCAGATTTTCCATCTGCCCCCTCTTCCCTTTCTCTTCCCTCTCCTCCTTCTTCTCCTTCTCCTTCTCCTTCTCCTTCTCCTTCTCCTTCTCCTTCTCCTTCTCCTTCTCCTTCTCCTTCTCCTTCTCCTCCTCCTTCTCCTTCTCCTTCTCCTCCTTCCCTCCTTATTAATCATTGAGATGGTCCTGTAGATTCTCTTGTCCATCTCTTCATTTTCACTACTGGGGCAATTACTGTAGGCGTTGGGGTTTGGGTCCCCATCAAGGCATTCATGTTCCCCAGAACAGTGTGGTTTCTGACCTCTACCATGATTTTCTGAGAGTATTGAACTGCATTTTGATAGGCACAGGCCAGGCCCCAATATAGGGCAAGGAGCTGCTGGTTTTCATTGGTATAAGCAAGGCACTCTTCCATCAGGTGACGTGTTAGTTTCTTGGGATCAAACACCAGTTCAGGTGTGAAATCCCAGCCAACGGGAGGTGTCAACTGTCCCAGGAACCTGTCCAAAGTCTCCCATACACCCTGCCACCCAGGAACTGGATGCCTCAGGGCACCTTTCAATATGTCATCACCCAAAGTTTCCTTTCTGTCACACCGAGGTAGCATCAGATTGTACAAACACCACAGTGTGCCGACAGTGTTAAATAATAACAATACCAAACTGTTAGTAAGGTCCACAAGGGGGTCCTCATAAAGCCATCCATCCCAGTGTCAATTTCAGGTAGGGAGAAAGAGGTGTACTTCCCCATTGTTTCCAGCAAAAAATTTGTTCCCCATAATGGGCCTATTAGTATGCAAGGACCAAAGCAAGCACACACAAGAGAGGACTGTACACTTCCCCATAGCTACGTCATGCAACAGAAATGAAAAGCCATGCTGAGGGATGAGTAAGTGATTCAGTCTTCCTACAATTTTCCTCTTTCGAACACCAATGCAATTTTACTACTGTGGCATATTCTTGTTCATTTGGAAGTAAACAGTGTTATTTCATTTTATACTCTGATTATCAGACAGATATAGATAACATTTTAATTAATGTATTTATGTCCTAGAATGAGCTGTGTGCTATTTAGGAAAATGCAGATTCGATAAAACAACAGTTACAGAACGTTTCTACTTTATGAAACAACTTTGTAATATGTCAAAAGTTTGGTTCCACATCCCTCAGGTTGCAGCAAAATAATGTATATTTACAAATTGGAAATAAAAATTGTATTTAAAAAAAAAAAATTTATTTCACCCATTGGCTCTGATTCAGTTCCAATTTTTCCTTCCTGTTTTCTTGCTAATGGTAGACACAGAACAAATACATTGACTCAGCAGTCATGTCAGTAGCTGCTGCTTTTCCATTTTGGTTTTTTTCTCACTCAGAAATACAGTAATCCCTCACTACTTCCTGATTCACCATGCATGGCTTCAATACATCTCAGGGTTTTTTTCCGTGGCTTTACTGGCTTTACCATATTTACCCTATTTACTGCTGCTTCGTGGATTTCGCTTATCATAGCACCTTTCTTGAACTGATCCCCCCGTGATATTTGGGGGATTACTGTACTTACTTTTCTTGACTCAACTCTTCATTTGTTGATTAGTTGGTCTCTAACAAGTTCCTCCTCTTGAAGTACAGCACCCTGGCCACCTTCAGTCCCTTGTTCTCTGTAACAGTTCAAATGGTGAAGAGTCAAAGTCTCCACATGAGAAGAGGATCTCCTTTCTACTGCCAGCTTAATATCCTGACAGTGAAGCATCTAGAGTATCTGACTTACGCTTCTTTTAATTATCCAAATAAAATGTGATGCTTGTTTATTATAATCTTCACCTTTGTTTTATTGTTGGTTGATTTTCAATACATGTTACATGAAAACTAGCAGTTTTCACAACTGGTTTATTGCCCCATCAGACCTATGCAAGGTACCATTCACCATTGCAGTGTCAGTCAAAGGTATTTATGCTGCAAAATTCAGACCTTATTAATTCCTGCACAGCACACGAAGCCATGGATACCTATTTTCAGTGGAGATGAAATTAAAAGATACATAATTACTGTTAGAAAATACTTCTGGAAAACATTAGTGTTCCATCATGTGATGTTTGTTTATAGGTAATATTCTGAGAAGTCCTCTAGGCTCACCAAAGATTAAAATCAAAACAGTTCACCAGTGGAAAGATACCTCAATTTTTCAGCTGGGCATTTGTTATCTTTGCAATTTAACAAAGCATTGAAAACTTTTCGTTAGTGCTTTAAACCTAGTCATAGGTTTCAATATAAATAATTTCTATGCATTGAGGTCAGTACAAACTGGATAAAATTCTCACTAGAAGAAAGTACATCTGATTAAGTCATATTGAACCTGCTTATCAGATGAATGTGAGGCATTGCAAAGTGTTCGCTCAGCATGAAACATTTTCTTAGAAACTATTTCTTTCTGTAGATTTTCTAATGGAAAGGTTTATCCTCCTACATCTTTATTAAAAAATCTCTCTGGATATGCTAGAACAGCTCTTTGAGTGGACACACTTATTCTGCAATGAGCAGAAAGAAGGATTTTTTTTCAGTATATGTATAGGGATGAACATGAACAGGAATAGCTGCCAAAATTAATTTTTATTGTAACACTGGTATTCCAAATGGAGAAGTATTATTTTTTTTCTTCTTAATGGAGGTATTTTGTAATACTTGGAGTAGAGCATGATAAAGGAAAGTCCTGACTATGAACAATCATGTGGTGCCTTTGCAGGAATACGTCCACTAGCCCCAGTATGGTCATATGATCTGCATAACTTCCTGCCTATTCAAATGCCTATTTCCATTACAATTGTATGAGAGATATTCTTAGTATTTGTCTCTGCTGTTAAACAGCTGCTGGATTTCACTGTTGCTGAAATAGTTCCACACAGTTTTCCTTTTTTTGAATGAAAGTGCTTTGGTATCTCTGTAGCTGAAAGATGGCCTAGAAATGCAAATTATCCTTAGCCACGTCACTCAGAATTACCTTTGCATTTTGTTTTTAATCTGTATCTCTATATATAACAATCCTGAAAAACACTGACCTGTTCATGTAACTGGCATGCTTTTGAGGGAAATAAACAGATAGAACTGTCAACCACTACATGAATGTTGTAATCCAATGAATGCTAATGCTGAAAAGTATATTGTAAATTATATAACATTTTAACAGAACAATTTAGTTTCATTTATATGTTTAGAAAATAATACTCAAAAATTTAATATCAAAAAGCCTGAGTGAATGTATGTTACAACTCCTCAAGTTTCTTTTTCCTCTTTAGTTTTAATGATTAACATAGACATTTGGGCTTGCACCAATACTTGCTCCTGTTTATAGAAGTTTCCTCTAAGTAATGACTATAACAAAACATATCCTGGCAGAACCTTGCAATATATAAACCTGTTTAAGTTACTGGGTAAAGATAACATTTCTTCAAAACTGCAGAAAAAGAAACTCTAACTGCATGCAAATTAAATTTAGAACACTCCTTTACATAGAGTGAAAGTCTGGCAGGCCAGGAAAAATCCATAAATGTGATTGCAGTGACAATGTAAAACAAGAAAAAGGTCTCTGATGTCCAGGAAGCACGTGAATACCCAGTGCAGGAGAAGTCTCTTCACAGAGCTGTCAATGGCTTGCTCCCCATCTGCATTACATGGCTGGCTCCATTGCAAAGCTTTCCAAAGGTTTTCAAATAGGATTTAAACAAAACCAAAACTCTGAATGAAAGAGCAAGAATAAAGTGCATATTAAACTTTTACGTAGTTTTTTAGCCATGACCAGGAATACCATCTCCAATGGTTACTGATTTCTTATCCTGCTGCTTTTGATAAATGCTCTCCCATTCATAACATGGTAAAGCCATTGGCAAGACTGGTTACTTGCAGGGATTGCTACTAGAACCTCGATATGGGTTAGTACAAATGGCTTGCCTAGGTCAACACCTTTCCCGTGGCAGTGATCAAATCATGACTCCCAGTGGAGATTGGAGGACTCCATGGCAGGTAGATGTTGCAGTGGAGGATTATTTTGATAAAGATTCAAAAGTAATGCCTTTAACTACAGTATAGATGAGGACCATGGCAGTTTCTGCTTGTGTCTGATTGAAATGTAAGCAACACGCACTCTGAGGATGGACGGCGGGACAGATGTTCCACCGAACCAAATGCCTTTAGGGCTTGCCCAAATGAAAATGGAGAGAGGATGCTGATGGGTGCAATATATAAGTACAAATGCAAATGTAAATGCCGGGTTAAATACCCCTCATCCTGTATCAAGGCATCCTCAGTGCCCAGACTTGTTCAAGGGTTTTGTTTCAGGGCTAAAGACAGCTCTGCTGGTAACATGAGACAAAATAACAGTAGATTGTTTTACTCCAAGAGAGGCTGGCTACTAAGAAACCAGCTTGATTTCCTCCCACCACCAGTTCCTTCCAGAAGATCTTTTTTACTGTGAGCGTTACCATGTATTTCCTAACAGGAGATTTAATGAGACTTCAACATCTCTATGGTGGATCTGCAAACACAGGACCGCCTCTGTGGTATGGCCATTGGCCTGCAACATGTGTGCTGCTACGTAATGCAAATCAGGTAAACCTAGGTCTACACATTTTAATGTACCAGAATTCTGCTTTTTTATAGAAGTTGAGAGAGACGAAGGGCTGAAATCCCACAGCTTCAGAGTAAAGATTTTTTAGCATGGCAAAAGAGTTGCTTGGTTTTCTGCCAGGCCAGTCCCAAGTGATGCAAGATCTCTCTTCCACCCCACTCTTCTTTGCACCAAAATTGCGGTAGCTTCCTCAAGTATTTTCCTTCAATAGTATTTCTGCAGAATTTCCAACTCTTAAGACCTCTTGTGTTGCTTGTGGTATGCAAACGAGCTTTATGGGACTGGGATATTTTCACAGTGGAAGAACCCGAAGTTATGCTGCACCATTCAGGATGTGAACAAAAATTTAAATTCTGCTCCTAATGCAAGGGAAAGAAAAAATTAGAGAAAAACTTCCCAAACACAATCTGTAAGAAGTGTCTGCTCTTTATTTTGAACATTAGCCGGCAAAGACTATCATCTTTCCACTCTGCATCTATAAAAACTCTTTTATACAACCATGAAGTGTCGAAGGGCTATGGGTATCTCTGCCAAAGATCATGCGGTTTAGTGATGGTCTTGGCTCATGAGACACTTCAAGGAGCATTGAAGGAACATGGAAAAGGATATAGAAGCAGCAGGCAGTTACCTAATACTATCAAGTCTCAATAAAAAAATGACAAGCTGAGACATTTTGGCAGGCTGTCTGAATACCTAATAGAACAATACTTGTTTAAATGAGCCTGGAAGTAAGGTTAAGGGGAATAAGTCCACAGCAGAAAAAAACCCAAACAACAAACTACCTGAAAGGCAGCAAATTATTTCAGTTTAAAGCCCTTTAGATCACATCTGACCATAGGGAGACAGAATTAGTCTCAATGATTGTTTCTGCGAGACATGATTCAGGTCCAGCATTTTTTGCTTAGCAATTCAGCAAAAACGCTCCTACCAGAGCCAGAATACATAAATATTTAACTTTTCGGCAGAGTGATCGTGAGAGCAGTTATAACTATGGATTTCCTATGAGAGATAAATAAACCCATACTCCTTCCTCACAGCCACAGAAGCGTGAGGGAGCAATATCCCGGGACAAGTCTGGGGGGATTGATTTTTCCATGGGGCCAAGTTCTCACATCGGTTTCCTTCAACCACCAGACCGCGTTGTTCGCAAAGACAAATGCGGGGGCACTCCCACAAACCGGGCAGACGTCTCTGTACACCAGGGATGTAGGCGGCGGTGAGAGAGGCGGTGTGGTGCCCTTCTCCTCCGGCTTCCCGCGGGACCCGCCGCTTGGGCTACCCCCAGCAAAGGCGAGACGTGTGCCTCTGCCTGCACCCAGTTCTCCATCCCCGCTTGTCTTTTTTTATTTCGCAAATAACATCCCCCATCCCTTCTCCCGCCCGTCCAAAAGGACGGAAGCAGCAGACCGGGTGCGGGGGACGAGGAGGGACGCGGGGCGGAGGCAGCCTAGAGAGCTGGGCGCGAACAACCTGGCAAGCTCCGCGCCCCCGCTGCCTCTGTCCCCTCCCCGGCCGGAGGGGGTGGTGGCGAGGGGCTGCCCCCGCACAGACACCGCCCCCCGGCCAGCGCGGCTGTCCCAGCCGCCCCGGAGCCGGGGCACTTGCTGGGGGAGTGGCGCGCCTCNGCCGCCGCCGTCGGCTCGGGAGGCTTCCCCTCCTCACCGCACCCTGGAGGAGTCGTGCACAGCGCTGGAGCCCCCGTCCATATCCCGGCGGCAGGCGGCAGCAAGCCGGTGCTGCAGTGCCGCGTCCTTCTCTTGGACGGGACCGAAGTCAACGTGGAGCTGCCGGTGAGTAGTGTGCGTTTGCCTCCCCCGCCTGCAAAACAGCGCCTGCAGCTCCCCTCTCCCCTCCTCCGCATCGTCCCCCTTTCTCTGGCGGCAGGTACCTGCGAATGCCCCCCCGGCCGCACAACAGGCGCCGTTCTCCGGGAAAATCTCGCTACTTTCGTCCTCCTCGCCGTCGTCCCCGCCTGCGTGCACCTGCTGCCAGGTGCGCGGTGCGCCGCCCCACCATGTCCGCCGCCCGCCCCCGTCCCGCCGGCTGGAGCCGTCTGCGTCCCTCTTCCCTCTGTCCGAAGCGAGCGGGGACGTGGGCACCTGTTCTCTTCCTCCACCCCCCCGCAGCCAAAACCTGCAGCGGTCCCTTCAGCGGCGCCTCTCTCGGGAGGGGCCGTCCCTGCGGTGCGGGCCGATACCTGCGCGTGTCCCCGGCTGGTGCGGGGGGGCTGCCTGCAGACCCCGCCCGGCGGCACCGGCGGCCAGGGGGTGTGTGTGTTGGAGGGTACAGAAATCTCTGCGGGGAAGCGGTGCCTTTGGCCTCGCTGCCTTCTGGCTTGCAGCCCCCAGCCCCACAGCACCTGTAGAGCTGCGGAGAGGACGAGGCGAGGCCGTGCTGCCCCTGCCGTGTCGAGGGTTTGCGAGGGGAGCGCCGCCTCCACCTCATTAGTTTGTTTCCCAACGCTGCCGTTGCCGGGGCCAACCGAAGGGCCGGCGCTGCCCTCCGCCGGGGGGATGCCCGAGGCTCTGTCCCCGTCCCGTGTGTCCCGGGTGCGGGGCNNNNACGCCCGGGCGGGCGGCCGGGCCCGGCCCCGCGGGTGCGCGGACGGTGCCGGCGCTGAACTTTTTCCCCTCCTGCTGCTGTGCAGGAGGAATGAGGAAGGGACGGTGCCGGCCTGCGAGGTTCTGTGTGTGTTGTTTGTGCTTATTCGGTGAGGTTGGGCCGTGTTTGTAGGTGTTTCAGCATCCCCAGCGCCCGCTGTATGTCCCTTAAAGGCAGCTGCACGGTGTGTATCGCTGATATACAGAGTTGGGTTTTTTTCGTTTCTCACAGTTGCTAAATACACTCATCCTTTTTTGTTGACCTTTTGCTCCCTTTTGTAGCACAAGTTTCCCCATGAAATACTATGGAAGTTTCTTATGTTTGAAAAACATTTCATCTTCTTTCAGCTTCAACCCAAACAGACACCAGCTGTTAAGCTGGGTCTACAAAAACAGGTGGGGGAACTTACTAATAGTGAGTGTAACAACCTGGGAAATTGTGCCCTGCTTTAATCTCCAGAAGTGTAAAGGAGATTTTTTTTCAGAACGCCCTTAGACTCTTTTTAGATGCCTTTCATTATAACAATCATCTGTATATATTGGCATCGTTTCACTAAAACATGGAATTTGGCAACCCTATTGTTTGTGCTTAAAAGAAACCGAAGGGATTGAGTAAGACTCTTACATATGAATACAGAAGTATGTGAACGGAGCCACCTAGAGATACTTGCTGCAGCATTATCAGGCCTCCCTTGCCTTGCAAACTACATCGCACGTTTCCAGATATTTGAAATGCTAATATATTTCCTCTCCTCACATCGCCTTCACAACTTGCTGCACTCCTCCTAACGTTTCGGCACAAATCTTTTCTAAAGTAGACTTGATGATTATTATCAGCATGCTAAGGGTTTGCTTATAGAGGTCTATGTCGATAAGCTCAGTAAATATTTTGCTTAAGGTTATACTCTGATTTATCAGACATAAGCTTTTGCTGCAGAGGCTGTTTAAGACAGTTTGAGGTTTTGTAGTATCAGAAAATGAAGTAATGGCACTCTTAGTCCTTGGGTGTAGGAAATCTATGGAACTATCTACTTGGCAAAGTAAAGAAGCTGTGGAGCATTCTGGCAAGTCTAGGAGGTCAATTCAAGCAAGTGTTTTCAGAGTGTGAGCTGCACATATGGTGGTTGTAGTTCATTTGTCCAAAGACAGAGGAAGAAATTGGCATTTTTTCTTCCATCCAATTCCTAGACTGGTGGAGGACTTAAAAGCATATAATAACTGTCAATGTTTTGAGGATTAAAAAAACATACTCTTGAATTACATATCTGTTCCTCATGTTTTTTTCCCTTTCTTTCACAGAAAGTAACACCTACACTCAGAGTTAGAAAAACTGACAGAGGCGTTGTGCCATTTATAGAAGTTCATCAGTAAAGTTTCTCTGAGCTTTGCAGCTCTAAATTTTATGGAATTAGGGCCTGAAACAGGACGTGGTTTAATACTCAGAAGCTGTGGTACAGAACTGGTTTAACCAAATGAATTGAGTAGCATCTTTTCCATTAAAAGAAAAATGTGTGGTGGTTTCTCTCATTTCAGCGCAAATGTTATGAAAAAGAGGGAGTGTGGGCCTCATCACCAGTGAGCCGCTTACTCATGAAGTCAGTATGGAGATGATTGCAGAGGATTTCACTGTGCTGCTGATTGTGTTTGCAAGCACTTACTTCAGGAGATACTGGCATCTGCAAAATGGGTTCTTTTTACTACCTGCTGGCATTACACCCCTTTTGTCATTCTAATGCGAAAAAGGAACTTGCCGATATTAGAACACAATGCTCTTGCAACTACAACTTTTTAGGCTATCTTAAGACCTCACTTAGAAGTCATTTAAAGGTTTATTACAGTGTCTATTTGCCTGTGAGGAGGAATGACAGAAAAGACATGACTGAAGGAAAGCTAGCTATATGTGTAGAAAAAAGGTTCAGATTTTGGGGTTTCCCCCCCCC
>WEKX01011681.1:136495-148707 GCA_013390025.1 Pitta sordida
CCCCCCCCCGGTTGCTCTTTCGTGGTTTGAGGGTGTTTTAATACTCAAAGACAGCTAAAACCCTGAATTTTTGTCTCGGTTAATTGCATCAGGTTCTGCCACAATGTTTTTTATTATGTGGAGTGTTTTATAATGGTGGTGTTAGAAAAAGAAATCCTACATTAGTAGATTAATAAAGGCCTTTGTGATTAGCATTATAAATTATGTGATAGTATCTGTATCAGAAAGGGCACATCTGTTAAACTCTTGTTTGTTTATGGTGGTAATAGATGCAGAGGTCTACTCTGATCTCCAAGTCCTTCCTTAGCAATTTCTTCTCTAGGCTGTGTAGCAATATTGGAGTGGAGTCACCTTTCTTCTTTATCTGTGTTTCCACACCTGCTTTCATCTGGGGCATTTGCACTTTATTCTTTTTACTGCATGTGCTTTGCCCTTGGACTACCCCATCTGCTAGCCTGCCCTTCTGTATGCTATGTTATTTGTAGGTGTTCTCCAGCTTTCACAATCTTGTTTCCTACCCAGCTGCCCCCACACAAATGTCAACATAAAATTATTCTGAGCACTGCAGATACCCCTGGATAATGGTTTCTATACTCAGCTTCTTGCATGAAATTTCAAGGATTGCATAGTGATGCTGGCTTTTTTCTTCACTCTTAAGGCAAGAATCGTGTACTTTGAAAGTATTCTTTCTAAACAGGATAATGCATTGGATGGCTTTTTAAACCCATGAGGTCCTCAGGGCCCTGTATTGAATGTGAGATGCTATTAAGGTTGGATCTGTTGTACAGGACTGAGTGGCAGTTGACCAGTTTTGTTGCTGTGGGGTGATTTCCCATAGGACGGGGAATATAAATGGTGTCATTACTTCTTCTTGACCTGACACCACATATCTGTATG
Source organism: Pitta sordida (assembly GCA_013390025.1). Classification (NCBI taxonomy): domain Eukaryota; kingdom Metazoa; phylum Chordata; class Aves; order Passeriformes; family Pittidae; genus Pitta; species Pitta sordida. The sequence continues at coordinate 137,393 of WEKX01011681.1, forward strand.
TCTGAAATCCAGTGATAAGAACTGACACAAGGAGAAAAAACACTTACATTAGAAACCATCCTTCCTCCCTCACACATAGTTAGCTGTGTATTTACCATTGGGAACCTGTTTAGTATCTTTTGTGCTGCACTCTTGGTTACATTGGAGGCTGTTACCTGTTTAACGTTTGTAACTCAGCTGTGGGTAGTTGGAAGACCTCTTGTTCACTGTTGTAAAAACAATCTTGCCTCCATTTTTCTGGAGGACTCATGACGATAGTTAAAGAAAAACTGGTTGTGGATGATGTTGTGCTCTTAGAGAAAGAATACAAGGAAGGAGCATTGACACTTAAGCAGAAGTGATGGTGCCCGCTAGTTAATATGTAGATGGAACAATCTAGAAGTGGCTCAGGTGGCTCACAGATGAAGCAAAAAAGCCAAATCTTTCTTAACTCTAAGACATGACTGCTGGAATTTCTAAAAACTAAGTGTCTGATTTTTAATTAGGTGCATCTTATGAAAGCTTAAAGTGTGGATATGAAAGATGGCTATCCAGTGGGACTGTCCAGAGTGGCAGGAATTAATGTTCCTGTTCTTAATGCTGCTGAAAGCAGTATTCTGTGATACATTGTGAGAGGGCAGGAGGGGAATGGACAGATGTAGAGTATTCTTGGGTTGCTGTAGTCTTAAGTGGAATAAAAGAAGGAACAAATGGAAAGCTTACTCCAGCGTGAAAATCCTCATCCTGCAAAGCAGATATGTTACCTTACGTTTTCTGTGACATGAATCCACAGCAGTCAACATGTCTGGCATATATACTCCTTTCTAAAATCCTCCTTGATCTAATAAATTCCTGTGCTGCTGTGAACATCGTTGGAAAGGCCTTTGTGACATATTAGAAAATAAGTAAAACTTAATTGTTAAATTAATGAACAAATTAAATAAAACTCTTTGAATCTGTGAATTATTTTCAAATGGATAGCTTTTGTATGATTTCTTTGCCTTCCTTTTAGTGTATCTGTTTTAATAATTGTTTCGGCTGCTATGGAAACACTTCAGGATAGGAATAGTAAATGTTCTTCAGTACTGTTTCTAATCTCTGATCTGCTATGTGTTATATTCTTTTCTTCTTGGAGTAACATGAACACACCAAAATTTGCTGTCTGGCCTCTATGCTTACATCACACATAAATGTCAAATTAACTCTTGAGCAGTCATCTCTATCTTAGAATTATTGGTTAGTGTATTTGACTTGATAAAGTTCCAAATATTGGGAGAGAATTGTAACTAATTTTTTCTTTCACATCACATGTGATATCCACGTGATATTTCATGAATATTAACTCTAGAGAAATGCACTAATATGCATGTAGACACTTAGAATTCAAGTCATGGTCTGGAGTCTCCTAACTGAGGAGTTACCCCCCACACCCAAAGAGATATATTACATCAGATGGGGGAATGGGATTTTTAATTAATTCCTTAAAGCTTTTATCACTTAGGAAATTGGTAATAGGCCTTCTATATGCAGAAGTTACCTTTCAACACCATGAAATTAGACTACTTGCTGGAAAATGTTAAAAGCATAATTGCAACAATGGAAAGAGAAAGTTTCCAGAGGGAAACCTCTTGGGTTCATGAGCTCCTGTGAGCACCAGCACTAGTAATCCCCTTCATAAACTGATCAAGCGCCATGGGTAGGTGGTGTTGGGTATTTTTGCTTCTTCAGTTTATGTTGAAATGCCTTTTCAGTACCTTTCAGCTCTGATTAAATAGCTGTAGGTAGAACTTAGTGTGTTGTCTTCTGGTAATAGCCTTTAATTATGTTATCCCTGTTCCCTATGCCTTGATGCATTGCTGTGTATACTGAAGGTGTGTGAAAGGCATTTATAGTAGAATCATGTACAGAATCAGAAACGTAGACCCAGAGAGAGGGAAATGAGATGAGGGATGCACAGGTGACTGCAACCATGCTTCAGAAATGCACAGCATTAGGTTCTTGAGAGAGAAGAGGACATTTTAAGCCCTTGATGTGCCCCCCAGACATACCCAATAAATCTACAGCAGCTGAGACATTGCAAGAGTACATAAAAGAGGGAGACAAACCCAGTGGATTTTTTGGCAGATGTTAGATAAGTTCTGCTAGTGAGTTCCATTAGTTATTAATGAAAACCAATGCAATTTTTCAATGCAATACAGAAAAGATGATAAGACTGCTGCTGCAAAGAGTTGACAACCTGTAAGAGGGAGTAAGCCAGTGATGAGAATAGTCTAATATAAATAAAATATGAACACCTGGTACTAATTCTCTGATGAAAACCCGATGTGTTTGGAGAGATGGGGAGATAAGGTTGTTGTATGCATTCCTTCAGACGCCTTTTTGCAATGGACTAGAAGACAGCTACGCTTAGGAGAGTAACCATGTAAAGTGTAAGTGTGGCTGGGCCTCTTGTTTATTAGCACAGAAATGCATTTCAGTAGGAGATGTCTGCACTGGGCTCATCTATGTGATAAGGAACATTGGAAAATCTTTGGAGACGACCATGTATTTGAAGGGTGATGATCAATAAGTGGGAAGCTTATGGAATTGAAAATATAGGGATTTTTTTGTCAACAGTGTACATCTGATAAGTTTGGGGTTTTCTTTCGGTGGTTGTGTTTTAGACTAGATTGCTGGGTGGTAAACCTGTAGTTTCATATTCTTAGTACTAGTCCTCAAGAGGAAAAAAGAACATCTGGGTGTGTAAGAAGTTCCTATGAGGCAGGAAACAGGAGTGAAGAGACTTTGAATGTGCACTCCATGTACAAGAGCAAGCTGAGGACTGGTTTTGTTTGAATTTTAGAAGATGGTACAGGGAGAAACAGGCTGAAAAGTTGAAGAAACTAGAAATTATGTATACAGTATGGGAAGTATTGTTTGTTTCTTTTCTGAAACAGAAGGGGGACTGCTATCTCTATGACTGCTTCTCTGCACATGCTTTTTGTGTTCATGCATTTTCTTGTGCTTCTATTGCAGTGTTCTAAATACCCTTTTTCCTGTAATTTTCTGTGGGAGACAGGCTTCATTTAGTGTCTCACCTTCTTCAAACATAAGTCCATTTTGCAATTCAGGACTTCTGTTTCTAACTACCCAACCATGTCTACCCAGTCTTCTCATGTGCAGTCTCCTCCTTGAGCAATTCTCTGTATCTTTTCTGTGTGGATATCATCTGTGTTACTATCATGATACCTGATGAACTTTCTTTATTAAAAAGAGCAGATATCTTTTAGTTTTGTGGTGTTTCTTTTACCACACTCTCTTTTCCTAATCTGTAAAAGCAGTTTTATTTTCATGCCAGGAGCAGCTAGCTATGCAAGCTGTTGAATGGTTCACCATGGAGAATCTCTGCTGGGTGGCACTTTAAAGAGCACCAGAGGTTTGCTTCCATCTGTGCTGGGCCTTGAGCACAGTTCTCTGTCCCATTCCCTTTTCCTAGTTTAGAAAATATCTGTGTTTCTCTACAGAAATTTGAAATGCTCCTCAGTTGTGTTCCTTCCCCAGGAAAATTCAGTTTCCCAGCTGTGGCCAGACTAACTGGCCAGGCTAACGTGGCTGGCTCAGCAGCTCATTCGGGCAGCCTGACTAACGTGAGTGCCTTGTCTGTCAGAGCACAAATGGTGCAGGTGAAGTCTGCTTGTCATGAACATTCCCAGCTGTAGAGCTGACATTGGAGGAACAGCTGGTGAAACAGTTACTTCAAAGGTTAAGCCCTTGCATTTTAAAATTGCACAGTTTTAAGTGGGACAACAAAAATGGATTGAAAACTCAAAGGATGTGGGAAGGAGGTTGATAGAAGAAGAGAGAACATAGATGCCATTGAATTTGGATGTTGTTTGCAAAGTAAGTATAAGTACACGTATTTTATTTTTTTGCTACAAGGATGAATTCAACAGCGCTTAACTGTATGTACAGTGTTGCTGGGTTCGTGTTTTAAATTACTTGAGAAACACATGGGCTTTTTTGTGTTTGGTTTCCAATACAGACTATGGTAAATGTTCTTTTATTCTTTGTGCATTAGAAATAAGAGGGTTGGAGGGTAATGAAGTGTTTAGAGTGACCATCTGCTCTTCATTTGACTTGCTATATCTATTTATTTCTGTGCATCAATTTGAATATGTCCTGGGCCATTAACTATATTGTGATGAGATTATTCTGATATATTTGTTGAAGTTCCGGACTCAGACTCCAGCTATGAAGCATGAAAAATGTTAAGAGTTAATTTATGTTGACCGTTCATTTTTTGTCTGTACAGATTCAGATAATTTCCCTTCCTTGTTGTTATGGGACCACAGATAGTTTATCCAAACAAATAACAAACGTATTTTTTTTTAATTTTCCTTTTTTCTTTTTTTGTTTATTTTTTTAAGCATGCTAACAAACACACTGAATTTAGATGTTACTCTATTTCATTATTTTAATACATGTGGTACCGTTTGTATGATAAATAGACTGGGAATCCAGTTTAATGTTTGGGAAATACAAGTCACACCACACAAATACATGGATAATCTTGATCCTTTCTTTTGAAGAATTGGAATTTATATGAATATAGCAGCATCAAATATGCCATTAGAAAAGCATAGTGTTATAACTCAGGGATTGTGACCTGTAATTAAATTATTGTAGACTATAACATTATTTCACAGGGTAAAAAAGAATTAATTTTTTGTGGCTGTTTGAAAATAATACTTTTCACAGCAGTTCTTTGTAGTACTAGTAGTATGTTAGTACTAGTAATTTACTGTATATGTTGTTTTCATATGATATATATAAAATGGATAAATGTAGACTTTCGAGGATTTTTGTAGTTTAGCAGTTTTGTCTGGGGAAACATCTCTTCTTTTTTAGCCTAAACTGAGACTAAACAAGGATACTACTTCCCATTTTTAAGTTTCAAGATTTTATTGCATACATTTCACTGTGTGAGACATTCCGTATTATTTATTAGATAATAAGAAGTTTCAGATGTCTGTGTTAAGCTTTAAAACTATCGTGGGATGTGAAGAAATTCTCATTTTATTATTAGTAGGTAACATAAACAAGCTAATTGTATCACATCTGTTTTATATGTATTAATCCTAAACAAAGTTACTTAGTGTCCAACTGTTACTTGCTTTAACAGTGCAAGTGAATATTTTCCAAATTTTCTGAGAAAATAATCAGTCCTATGAAGTTTTTCCTTCTCCCTAGCTTCTGTCCAGAATTGGTCAAGTCTGCTTTTTGTCATGTAAATAAATCCTTTTCATTACTTGTTGGTAGTTCCTGGATCTGTGATAATGGTATGATTTTAAATTGAGAGCTTACATTTATGTAAAAAGAGCAAATTCAAGAGGTTGCATTTTTGTAACACCAGTATTCTGTACAATCGTTGTGTTGCTACAAAAGATCACTATTCAGTAGAGATGCTATGTAGGTTTTATATTCAGGCTACTTACTGAGTAGAAATTCTTCCCGAATAATGAACCTTCCATGAGTGCTTTGCTTTGAGAGATGATGAATGATGAGTCTGTTATCTCTTTCAATTAAGCAAATAAATGAAGATTGTGGTGTTCTTCAAAGTAGGTTTCTGTATTGCTAGGAAGGGCAGCACCCTGCAAGTATAAAGACCACTGGGCAGTGTCCACTTTCCTCTCATTGTGGTCTTTGGATGCCAGTCTATATTGATGTGAATTCAAAAATTCCTCTGTAGTTCTGTGGAGGAAAGAAGTGGTTTAATAATATTCTTTTCCCTCCTCTTCCTGCTGTTTCATATTCCTGGGTTTGATTTAGTTTCTCTCCCTGCTGTTCAGTGAAGAGAGGGTGGCAGGATGTTTTCTTCTTTTTGTCTGACATCCCTTTTCCCTGAGGAGCGGTGTTTCCAGCCCTGTTCCATGGCCACTCCTACAGTCTCGAGCCTGCCCACGAGTCTCATCTGCTAAGGCCATGTTGTGAGCTGTGGCTGGGAACACCCAGCTGCGGGGTGGCTCGGCATGTGCCCAGTGTCTGTCTGGCACAATTAATTCTGCATGCCGTTCTCAGCAGCACATTGGAGTTCTGTTCTTGATTTTCAGTTAATTCGAATATGTTAATTTTCAGGGTTTTTTTAAATGGGGGAACTTCCTTGCTAAGACAGCAAAGATCACTGATTCCTTTTACAGAGGCCACCAAAGCCATGAAATGTTGACTGTAGCACTTTTCCTTTTCTTCTTTAAGCTGATTGCTTAAGCTGTTAGCTGCCTGTATGTCTGCTCTGTCTCCCTTCATACCCTTCCTCTCACACAGTGATGTTCCCCAGTTGTCTTTTTGCAATGAACAGTTGCAAAACTTACGAAATATGAAATCAAACCCTTGGTTTTGATTTCATTTGGTGAAGATGAGGGGGCCTTTGGGGCCTTAAGACAAATTTTATTGCTAACAGTAGGGACTTGGAGATGAGTTTTAGTTCTTGAAAGGTGTTTAATATACTTTAGGAGGTCAATTTGTGAGGAAATAGTTTCAACAGCAAATATTTTATATGGTATTGTTAAATTTAAAATGGGAGATAAGATGAGGTTATTCACCCACTGTCTTCATATTTACCCTTAAATTCTCTGAACCATCACCTCTTTTGTTGGTATTGCTTACAATTGCTTTTTTCCTGTGTAGCATCTTGATGCACTATCTGTGTTTATAAATTTATCTTATAGTAAAAACTTCTGATGTGTCATTTCTGGCTTTAGAAAATAAAAATGTTTAAGGATGAGAAAAATGAGGAAGGAGTCGGAACATTTTTCTTTGTATTAGGAAAACTAGGCCTAAGTTCATGACTGTATTTCTCAGAAGAAAGTGGGAATAGAAAAATTCAGTGCTGTAAAACAAGAACAAATGGGATTTGTTTTCTGCTGTTGAAATTTTCCAGCAGATATTCTGATTTTTCAATTCATGTACTTGGATTTTGATGCATTTTCACATTAAACTGTCAGCATTTTTTGATTTATGATTAGGTCATGAAATGTGTTTTGTAAAAAAAGAAAAATACTCATCTGTTTCAGCAATGCTTTTGCTTTAAGAACAGTGTTATGACCGGAATTTTGTCACCCTACATGTTATTGTGTTAACTACTGAACTACTTGAAGAGTTTCATCTTACTGTGACAGTGAAACAGATCATCTGATAACATTTCCAGCATGATCAGCATCTTGAAAAATTGTCAAAATAAGAAGGTATGGCCTTTCACAAATAGAAAATACTGTCTATCAGAAGTTGATTTCAGGAAGCAGATTTTTCCCTGTAGAAGCTGCATTTATGTAATGTCAGGGAGGGAGAACTTTCACCATTGTTTCAGTAAGCTGAGTACTAGAAGGGAAAATAGTCTGAAGAACTTTTATGCGTCGCCTCTGTGTGGGCTCACTGACTTTCAGGAGCTGTTGAAAGTGGGCAAGCTGCAGTGCAAGAGCTGTCTTAAATGGTAGCCCTTAGAATTAACTTTGTTTCTTTTGCATTTAGGAATTCCAAGGTATGTTACTGTTTCCCGAAATCAAAAGTTACTACTTAATTTAGTGCAGATAGAACTATTACATAATATCGAAGTGTTGAACATGGTGTTCAGAAGAAGCTGGCTTTTGCAAGCTGTAGGACACATGAATAGTTAGTTTGAGAGAAAGGCAGGGAAATGTTTAGAGAACATAAATTCCACTTTATTGCATTAGCACTAGCCTCATTAACAAGATAGGGCTGTCAAGACTAGGGCAGCATTAAATGACTTGTGGGAGCTACCAAATACAGAACCCGAGAGGAAAGTCCCAGGCCTGAGGAGCTTTCCCTACAGACAGGACCTCTCTGAACAGTGCTGACTGCTTTCTTTGCACAAGTTTTCGATCAGACTCCAAATCCGTGTATGTGGGAAGAAAGCTTTTCTCCCAGTTTCCGTTTTGTGAGTCTTAGAAAACCGGATAATTTTTGCACTAATTTGTTAAATGGTGCAATAGTCTGTCTGCATTGAAGAGCTGATACTAGTGAGATGGAGGATGGAGTTGTTTTGTTTCTATAGTCTTGTACGTGATGTGAAAATGCTCATTGAAAACAAACAGCAGATACTTGACTGACCCCGTGCAATGACACCAGTTTGAGGTCCTGAAAAAGGTCCCTGAAAACAAAAGATTATTTCATTGCAGTTCCAGTGGGATGTGACCACTTTGTCTACTTCAAAGACTATCGTCTACTTTGATTGAAAAGTATCTTCTGTGGAATTTCAAACTTGGGTAGTCTCTGGCTCTGCACAGTTGCTAGTGGAAGCTCTTGGAGAGCTGAATCAGGAGACTGGTTGTAGGGCTGATGTTCTAGGAAGCTCAGGGAACACCTTATTGATATCTAAAACTAACTGAAAGGAGATTGCAGACAGGTGAGAGTTGGTCTCTTGTCTCAGGGAGCAGGTGATTGGACAAGAGAAAGTGGCCTCAAATGGTGCCAGAGAACATTTAAATTTGATGTTTGGAAAAATTTCTTTGCTGAATGGATTGTCAGGCACCACAACAGGCTGCCTGTGGTGACATCGCCATACCTAGAGAAATGTTAAAAAAAATACGTAGATGTGATGCTTAGATACATGGTCTAGGAGTGGACCTGGCAGTATTAGGTTAGTGTCTAGGCCTGATATTGGGGGCCTTTTCCAACCTTAACGATTCTGTGGTCAGAAAACCCGTGCTTTGCTGTATATTTCTGTTTCTGTCTTGTACATGGACATAACTAGCAGTGCTAATAAACTTGTAGTAGTCTTATTGCTAAAGGATAGGTTATAAATCCAGAAATGGCACCATAGGCAATCCTGCAGCTTTGGTTTCAGAGCTAAATGAATTTATGGTGTTACTTAAAGTGGCATTTGTATCTCAAAAGCCCTTGTGAGGCTGCTGGTTCCTGGTGGCAGTAAAGAATGGATTTGATGTTCGAGGTAGCTAGGATTTATGATGCACATTTTTTTTTTTTATTTTTGTGTTTGAATAGGGAGGAAAATGGTTTTCTTATGGCCTGAATGAATAAATACAAACTGAATACTAGAAGAACTTCTTGTTTTGACGAAAAATTATCATTCAAAGGGAATTATTGGGGTGAAATATGTGCAGATAATCTCCGATTATTGTTACTTACTTTCATCTCCATCCCACTCATTGAAACTTGGGCAGTTTCATCATTACTTTGACAGATCTACTGCCTTTGCTAACTAAGAAAATTTGCTTTGGGTTCGTGGCTAGCAAATGTTCCAGCTGTCTCTGTTCCTGTTAGTTCCTCCTTTTAGCATCTTTTGTTAGGGTTTTTAGGATGATGTTAAATGGAAGTCAACTGACTATTCTCCCTAGGCACCATTTGTTCTGTCACTCTTTATATTGGAGAGTTAGTCCTATGGATGGCTTGTGTGTTCTGAACTGTTCATTTACTTCAAGTCAGAAAGGGTCATTGTGAACATTTAAATCGGTTCCCCTTCCTTGATCAGTCTCTAGAACTTCTTTCTGTAACATATTTTAAGCCTGTCATTTCTTTAGCATCAGTGCTGTCCTTGGATCTCATTAGTTTATCTGCCTTTAAGAGTCTTTAATAAGAAGCAGTTACTTATTCAGGTTGTATGTGTATTTATCAGCATAATAATAGGTATTTTATTGTATTTGATGGTTTTATGATCCCTGTTACTGTATCCCCAGTCTCGGTGTTTGAGCAGGCAGGCAATGAGAAATCATGGAACTGTGAGGAGAAATATTTTCCACATGAAGGTATGTGAAATTCACATGAAGGCCACCTCCTAGTCTTGTCTTTGTCTAAGTAAATAAAAAAAAATTGGAGATACTTTTGAGCCTGAAAAGTAGCATTTTGCACATTATTTACTAAATCAGAAGACATTTGAGCTGGACACAGCAATGTTGTAATAGTTTGCTGGATGTTACATGAAATGGCATTGCTTTATACCTGCTATTCCCTTGTTGAGCATTCATGGCTTGTGTTTACTTTCTTGGCTGTAACATTACACTGAGTGCTCATGATCCATTGTTCTTCTGTTGTTACACCAGAGTTCTTGCAGTGCTGCTGAAATCCAGGGCTCTGTCTTTGACATAGTGAGTCCAAGTGAAACTTAATCTTCCTGTGTGTATAACCTGTGATTTCACTGAATTCAGCTGCAGTGTGTTGATGCAGTTCTTCATCCTCAAGAGATGCAAATCAGTATGTACAACCAACAAGACCCATCATCTCCTGCTACTGTGGCAATTTTGTGACGTTCAGCAGGAGTGACTTTATTAGTTCCCTCCCAGGGAAAACTGTCTGGTGAGTGACTATGAGCAGAACTCTTCAGGGTTGCACTGACAGTGCTTCTGGCTGGCTGCTTTCCTCCTTTCCCTTCCTGATGAAAAAAAAAAAATCTCTCTTGTGAACTACACACATCTATTTTAGGAATGCTTATGCTTGCTTTTGTCAAACTGTCTCTTAGACTGTGTTCTCAGAGGACGGATGCTTTGTGGTCAATATAAGTTCAAAGAGTTCTTGGCTTCTTATCCCATCCTCGTGCTGAAGGTACCTGCCCTTTCAGCTGTTTATGGGGCTGTGCTGAAAGCCAGGTCAGGAATCAGATCCAGGGATGTTTCATTTGCAGCATTGAATGTCAGAAATTTGTTAAAAGTATGGCATAATTAAGGGGCCAAGCAGGAGGGAAAAACCTGATAGAGGTGGCAGGAGCTCTTAAAGGTGAAAGTGCTGCAAAAGCCCTGCATTGTTGTTGAGTTGGGTCTTGAGGATATAAAGAATTACTTTAGGAATGACTTGATTCATGCATGTAGTGCTCTCGTGACTTGGTCGTGTGAGTGCTTCTGCTCTGCCCCACCAAAAAAAGGGTGATTAGTATGAAGTGGAGAAGAAATAACTGCTCAGTTGTTGCAGCAATGTTGTCCAGTGTCACAAATTGTGGAAAATAGCTCAAACTAGATCTGCAGGAGCTCATCTGCTGCAAAGTCATAGATCCTCACTTTAGTACCATGATAAGTGTCCCCGCATCTCATGCAGGAGTTTAGGGGTTTGATTCCCGCCAGGGAGGCAGCGGTACCGTTTAAGAGTTGGACTTGATGATCCTTGTGGGTCCCTTCCAACTCAGAATATTCATCGATTCTGTGATCTTACTGAAATATATTTAAGGTTTCTAATTGCTGCAATCAAATAAGAGTGTAGTCTTATGGAGGAAGAAGTTACTTATTTTGAGACAATTTTCTTGAGATTGCGATGAGTGGTATAAATTATGTTACTGTTACTTAATTTATTGCTGACTGGGCACAGCCATCTTTTATTTCTTTTTTTTTTTTTTTTTT
>WEKX01011681.1:148732-163162 GCA_013390025.1 Pitta sordida
GAATATTAACAGAGCCAGAGTTTATAAGTATAACAAAACTGATACTGAATCTAGAAAGATACTAGGAACTCTAGGGGAATCACCTTTTCTAGGTTCCACCTGTGGCATTTCAAATAAAACCAGGGCTGAAAATGTGGTCTTAGGTTTATTACTTGATGTGAATATCCTGTGATGCAGTACTTCTACATTGCTTATCTCTTTAGGGCTGGCTGGAAGTGATGTGAAAGGCAACTGTGCTGTTCAGAGAAAATGATGCTTCACTGATCAGGGCATGGATTCCTAACCTATCAGGATCCATAAAATTGAGGTGGTCTGAAATTAGTTGTAAATCTTTATTTGTTGATGTTCCAGAAATGGGTCTTACTGCTAGTACAAATTCAATAATTCTTCATTGTGAATAAAATATCAATTAAAATTTTCTTTCCATTTCTAATACCTCAATTATTTTTAGTCTCTCACTTGGAAGGTAAACTGTGGATGAGTTTGACTTCAAGCTGTATTTTCCAAATTAACCTTGTAAGGTTTAACTATAAAATTACCTCATTTATGAAAAGAAGCTTTCTTTAAGAGCATGATCTGTATCAGTGCTTTTGAAGAAGCAGGTGGAAAATTATTTCTCTTGAAAGCACAAATGGATGGTTCTGAATCATGCTGAAAATGTTCCACTGGAAAATATGCTTTTAGCTCCAAATACACAGGTTACATTGGAAAGATAGGTTTCAACTAGAATGACAACTATTTTAAACATTAGAATAAACATGCCTTTTTTTTTTGAGGTGACAACTACGGAAACAAAATTTCGCTTGAGGATTTTCTTTCTTGTGACTAACTACTTGTGTTCCTTTGGCTTGTGGGATAAATCCAGTTTTCAAAATGCTTAAGAAAACAGAGTTCCCAGACCATCTGGTGCTTCTTTGTGTATATTCATGCCTGCATCCATTTGCAGTCAGGGATGTTGCGCTGCAGCTTCAGGGTGAGGGAGATCAACTTCTTCCTGATCTGGGAAACTTAAAGAGCAAATGAATTCTGACCAGAGCTGAGAAGTGCTGTTTTTAGCATTGGTGGGTGAAGATTTCCAATTTAATATTTGATTTTTAAAAAAACTATTATTTCTTTATTTTGAGGTGCGGTCATTTGCTTCTCTTGTGATCAGAGCATCTTTGGAGGTGTTACACTGTCCGGGTAGTAAGGTGAGAGTATCTGTAATACCCATCTGGACAGAAGACTTGAGAGTTTGATAAACTGCTGCAAAGATTACTGAAAATTGCCTAAGACATTATTGCCTTTAGCTGTCTTGCTTTGAGACCGGCAGAAGGGTGTGCGTGCACCTGTATCTCAGCCTGTCTGCTGAATACTCAGGTGTGAGTACTGTGCTGCAGTGACTGAGGTAAAAGTGTATGTGTGCTGTTGTGAAGGAAATGGTGATTTCTAGCAGAGTCATGGGAGCACGCATTTGGTAGAGTACTGATCTATTCAACAGCTGCAGCAAGATTACCCTTTCAGGCTTCTTAGTATGATTCTGGATTGCTCTTTCTGCACCCACAGTATACTTGTCTTGGTTTGAGACAGTGGGAGGGATTACTTATCAACACTGGACAAGAGATTGTTAGAAATGTAACAAGATTTATTACAAATATAAATGAAAATGTATGTATATGGATATGACACCAGCAACAGGGAATGAAAATAAAAACAAAACTAAACTACATCCCCACAGCCCTAAAACCAAACACACCCAGGACCCCAACCCATACCAGCCACTGACACCCAAAACCCAAAATGGGTAAAACTGTAACAAAAGGATTCAACATCCATGCAGAGTCCAGAGTTGACTGCTTGTTGCTGGGACAGGACCGGCATCAGTCTTTTGTTGGCAAAGGAAGGAGTACAGCTCCAATAAGGGGCAACAGGAGATTGAAACCAGTCATGGGAGTGCAGAGGAAACTGACCATGGACACAGAAGATCTGGCAGTCTCAGGATCAGCATGCGCACCCCTGAAGCAGCTCTACCCCCTCCCACCGTTCCATCTCTGTCCAATGGGAACTAGCTCTGAGCCATCAATCATGTCTGTCTTTCATCTACCAGCAGAAGAGATGATAATCTGCATCAGCTCATGGTGGCCCCCATGTGCGTACCCCGTGTGGCGCCCACGTCTGCCAAGAAGGCAGTGGCTGCACTGCTCTGCGCCCTGAGTGCGTGGCGGGTGCCACATGAGCACCAGCCGTAGCCGCCACTGGCAGTGCTGCCTGCCCTGACAGCACCTGCTGCTGCTGCTCACTACTGCTTGCTGCTGCTGCAAGGCAGGACATTCATTCCACAGTTTCTGGGATGCAGCCCGGAGATACCTCTTGTTCGCTGCTTGGCTGCTGTGCTCCTGGACCCGCTCCTGGAAGGAAATGGAAAGGAATTCATCAACAAGTACATATTAAAAATATCCCAAACACTAACCTGTAACAATTCTGTTGGAAATTTTGTCTGGAAAGCCCTTGTAAACTATTGCAGCCGTAATTCAGGAATAAACTTGAGTGTTATACTGGCCAAAATGGATCTGAAATACTGTCTGCAAGAGAAATCAGATTGTTAAGGTCTGGAAACTTAAGACAGACTGTAGATGCAGACTTGACTGCATGAGATTGAGAAAATCAGTTTAGCTGTAGTGCCTTTTTATCTGGACTTTGTTCTAGAAGCAGAATTTCACCTTACACAAATACTGGAAGTTGACTAAGGTATTGCAGTGTTATAGTACAAAGTTCCTTTTACTTTGACAGTCTTTATTGAATTGAGGTTACTGTCTTGTGATGACCTTGTGGGTGGAAGATAGGAACCTTCCTCGTGGAACACCTAGTAAGCCTAATTTAAAGACATATCTTTTTATGTTGAACTGGCCATGAAGAATTTGGTTAAGAACAGTGGTAAAGCGTAAATTATAACAGTGAAAAAGCTGATAATTTGCTAAAATACAAATCTGATTCAGCTACAGCTATTCTAGACAGGTTATACATATACTAATCATGTGTTAGTGACTTGTTACACACTTGTAATTACAGAAAAACAAGCATTTCTCATGAAATTTTCAAATCACTGAATAAAATTTGTTTTGAAGTTCCCCTCGTCCACGTGCCCTAGATTAACAGGGTGGAGGAATGAGGTTGGAGAAGCAATTCCAAACTTATGAATTTAACCCCTCTATCTTCTTTGAGACTTCTGTTGAACACTTCTGCTAATTCTCTGAGGGAGAGAAATCTATCAGAATGGAGTTGAAACTTTGAACATGTCTGTTAGACTCCTTTTCTTATATAATTTTATGACTTGTCTGAACACAAAAATTTCTGGTTTGCTGTCAGTGTAAAATAAAATAGGCTATGTTTAAACGCAATACTTATCTTGTGCATTATCTAAAATGAGCTAATATACTTCGGTTGCAATTTTGAGAGTCGCAATGAAATAGTTTTCTGCTTGTAAATTTTAAGACTTCAGTTAAATTTGTTTCAGTCTTAACTGCTAGATTGCCAGAGCGCAGTTCAAATAATGTGGCAGCACAAGGGCTGTCTGGAGTTGTGACAGAGATAGCAGATGAATCCCCTCTGCTATTTGTGTGCTTAAGAATAGACGTATGTGTATACAATAAGCCTGTAGATGGTTTGTAATAAATGTATTTAGGGATAGATAACTGACAAATCTTAAGTAAATCTTGATGCATTTCTTTTTATTGAGTTGCATTGACCCTAAGGCTTGCTAAAACCTTGTAGCTAAGCTCCTTCCTTTCCTTTAGAAAAAAAAGGAAAGCTTTCTCTGCCCATGGCCAACACAGGTTTTAAGCTTCTGCATTTAAATAGGAATGTCTATTACCTTTAGTTGAGGGTTCTAGGTACCAAGCACTTCCTGCATTGGGTAACAAGGTACACTGTAGACAACAGTAGTGTTGCTTCCGGTACTTCCAATGACAATCTTTTCATGCTTTTTGAAGGATAATCTTGGTCTGAAAAGTGTAGTGCTGTGGAATCAAGCGTTTTTGAGTCTTATGTAATTGAGTCTTATGTTAAAGACTCTGAGGAGAGGAAGAAGCACCTTCTGCCGTCGGGGCTGCCACCAGGGCCACCGCCGCCGGGGCAGGTCGTGCATGCGGAGTTGTGAAATGGGTCTCCTACATGACTAAAATATCATGCTGCTAAGATCTGAAGCCTCAGTATGGGGGGCGCGAAGTGCAAGAGGGCTGACTGTATTTCTGAAAGCGTACTCTTGTCTCTTGATGTTTTGTCTTGAACTTCATTTTTTATTAGAATGTTTCACGGCTACAAATTGTCTTTATGGTATGAAGCATGGGTTTGATATTTTATTACAGTGTGTTGAAGAAGTCTTTACCGCTTATGTCTTAACTTTATGTGGAATTAGTTTTTGAGGAATCTGTCTCCTTCAAAAAGTAAACCAGTGGAGGCAATCTCATTTCTCTGGAAAGCATACCTGATGGCTATCATCTGTAAAAGTGTCTCTTAAGAACAAAGACAGGAGAATGATGCTGCCAGCCTCAGTCTGCTAATGTAATTTTAGACAATAAGCGAACTAGGACTATTGTATTTGTTTTGATTATGTGAGGAGAAATGTTGTAAACTGGCTTCTATGGAGACCTGGAAAATAAAGTATTGCTCAGGCAGTCAAGTAGTAGAGACCTTTATGATGCTCTGGAGTTTGGCACATCAGTGTGCAGACTTGGTTTAACCTGGGGGAAAAGATTTGGCATGTTGTTTTGCTTAGGCCTTCTAGTGAATAGGACATGTGTTGTGGCTCAGCAAAAAAAAAACAGTTAAAAGATGGGTTAAACTGGTTTTCATAACCTTAGTGATATTTGGATTTAGTTAGATGGAATGTTAAGCATTAACACATGAAAAGATTAATGGCAGAATACTGAAGTTAAAAACTGAAGAGCTTATAGCAATCCATTCAAAGTGCATTTTTCTAAACAATTACAAACTCTTGTATTTTTGTGTTAAAGGCAGAAATTGCATTAACTATTGCAAGCCTGTGTAATTTATCATAGTTTGTGTAATAGGAAGAAAGAATGTAACAAATGATGCAACTCAGCATAGTCATTCTTCTTTTTGACGTGTTGAACTTGCGTGCACAATAGCATTTTTGACAAAAAAGAAGTCTTAAATTTGCTGCACTTTCAGGAAAAAAATTAACCTGATGTTGTCAATTGTGGGTTTTTCCCCACCCTTTGGAAGTGTTTGCTAACTTGAATAGTAGAGGCAAATGTGAGTTGGGGAAGGTTTGATGTTCATTTTTTTAAAATACATGAACACTTGTTAAATTTGAATAAAATCTAATGCATTTCTCGTTGATCTTATGACCATAGAATGCAGCAACTTGGTGGTTTTGCTCTAACAATGCCAAAGTGCACCTGTTGAAGAAAACTTCATTATGTATGCTTTGTGACTGTCTTAATGATCTCTGGTTTGAATTACCGTGAGTCATTTGGGGATGGGCTGTGGCGACAAACCAAACTCATGACAGTCAACAATTTTGGGGGTTTACATTCTTTTCCTGAAGCTGTTGTGCTCTTCATATGAATTTTTGATTATGGTATCCTGACTTGTGTGGTGATTCTCTGTGTACTCGCTTTGGGCAAAGGAAGCTTCAAGTACAGCTCTGGGACCCAAAGATCTACATCATGATAAAAACTTTTAACTCAGTAGATAAATAAACTGACACCAGTACTTGACACAGTGTTGGGAAGCTGCCATCTCATACAAAAGCAAACCTGAAGTTGGGAGGATAAATAAAGAGGTTATTGAGAAAAGAAAAAAAAAATCTGTTGCCTTTGTTCTTCCAGTGTAGAGGATTATTTGTTTAGTTTGAGGGGAGAAGTGGAGGAAGAAGGAAGATGTTTGTGGGTAAAGTCATACTTGTATTCCTGAAAGAAAAAGATTATTTGAAAGAATAGGAGAAAACTTGTCTGTTGTGATTAGGATAATATTATGTGGTTAAGTAGTAGTCAAATGGTTTCTGATTATTACAGAGAGCCAAACAATCTTTTCTTTTATATAAATTAGGTTGAATTATCATTCTTGCATTCTCTAGTACTGGATTTTTTTCTCTTAAAATTTTTATGCTGACAGTTTTTAAAGTCAGGGTTAACGTAAGGTTTCTGGAAACTTAGAGACTAAAGCCTCTGCTATGGAAGGTGTGGTGTAAAGGTTTAGAACCTTGTGTTAATTTACAATGTCACATGAGTAAAAGGGCAGTAAAAGTGAGAGGAAGGGCAAAGGCAGTAAGAATGTGACTTTGTTGGCTGGCTGTGGCATGTGCACTCCTTGAACTGCTCCGGATCACAAGCTGGCTTTGTTGATAGTCATCGCCTCTGCACTGCCAGTGCCATAGGACAAAGCAGGACTAATCACACTGAATGCTAAACTTTGCTAATAACATGTTTGGGCAAGGTGCACATCTGTAACATACCCCAATCCCGATTCTCTTTCTTACTGCAGGAGGGAAGAAGTAAGTGTTATTTCATGTAATAAATGTTTTACAAGCACTTTGTACAATTTAGAAGAAGTCCAGCAAAGATTATGATGTTATTTTGTTGAGAAACTGAGACAACCATGCCATTTTTCTTTTAAAATTAAGAATTCTGACAGCCCAAAATGAGCTAGAAGGAAGTACATGTATTTAGTAAGGTGCAATATCTGAATAAGATAATGATTTTAAAAATACGGTTCTCCTAGGGAGATCTGGGAAAGTAGAGGCAGCTTATCCAGAAAAGACGAGTCATTAAATGCTGTTATTTATGTTGTCCATTTAGCATGAGTGCCAATTTTCAGATAAAGGAAGTTGATGGGAGCAGATTCAGGTCAATAGAGTTGATATTATTCCTGATGTTTAAGGGATTATGTTCTTTTAGTTCATGTTATTAGAAGCTTTTTAGCAGAAAAATGCATCGATGATGAAACAAACCAACAACATGAACTCTACTATTCAATAGCTAAAACATCCTTGGCTGCAATATTTATGTGTTAAAGAATGCTTGTCTACTTTGCCCAGGTATTCCAAAGTAATTAACATGTATCTACCATTACATGGTAATTTAAATATCAGTCATTTAAAAGGCATCATCAAACCTAAAAAATGCCAGGCTTGAGGAAGCCGGGTGTATGTGTGGTTGCTGGAGCGATTTGTCATTTGAATTGAGAATGAAGCCCCTATTGAAAGCAAATGAACTAGGAAAGAACTGATCCAGCTGTATTGTAAATGAGCCTTAGAAATGAGTCTAAGACCAGTGTTCATTCATACTGAAAAATATAAGGTAGCTGCTTGTGACACTAGAAGAATATTTAACTGTTGCATGATGGTTTTATTTTTCCCATGATTGTGAGGGTAAGGAGATTGGAGGCTGGGCGCATGGAGGGAGAAAGGCACTTAGGGAAAGGAAAAGTTGGAGTGTGTACTCTTAATTAACTGAGCTAAGCAAGTTGCTCTGGTGACATAGTATCAGTATTGATACTAAATGTGAACTGTGTTAGTACTTATTTAAATGGGGGCTTGTGGTGAAAGTATGTCACTGCTCATGTCAGTGAATTGTATTAATTTGTAACTGAGTATTTTCACCTGCACAGATCCATTTTTTCATGATGTATGCTTTGGGATAAC
Organism: Pitta sordida; assembly: GCA_013390025.1. Lineage (NCBI taxonomy): Eukaryota > Metazoa > Chordata > Aves > Passeriformes > Pittidae > Pitta > Pitta sordida. The sequence goes on from WEKX01011681.1 coordinate 156,378, forward strand.
TGAGATTGTATTCTTTTTGTCCAGTAGCATCATGTATATAGCCTGTGTACTCTTGTATTTCCCTCCTTGAAACCATACTTCAGATCCTATTATGTTCTCGTTTGTGGTTTCAGAGAGCCATTTGACTCCATAACAATGTGCTTAAACTTCGCAAGGCACAACTATCACTTTTTGGAAAGAACCAGAGTCATATGAGTATTTCTGAGTTTATTGTAGTGCCAGCAAGCTGCGACCTGCTCATTCCAGTCAGTGCTCCACCCTTGTCAGGAGACAAGCAGGCAGTGCAAACAGTAATCTCTCAATAGGCCTTTCACCTGCCCAGAACAAACACTGATCTGGTAGACACTCTTGGTAGATGATACGCAACCAGCTACGATTAATTAGTCTTTCATAGTTCAGATTTGCTGTAGGTCTGTTTTTCTATATGGAAAATAGCATGCTTTGTGCTTTGAAGCAGGTGCCAAGCTTCAGAGTGCCTTTTTCATCTGTCTTCTCTATGCTCACTTCTTTTCAAGTATGGTTTTCAGGGTCATGATTTGAGAAAGTAAAGGGTCAGTGCAAATCTAGCAGTCACAACAGCAATTAAATAACCCTCAGATTTGCTGTCTTCCATGTTAGAAACTATTTCTTTTAACAGAGTACACAAAGACTTGTCCACCATGCAACAGAAATCTTTGCAAGGTTGCATTACTGATAAAAGCAGGTGTTTTTCACCTGAGCTCATCCCTTACATTTTGTTATTAAAAAGTTCCTGGTAGTATGTGTTACATTAGCCCCAGCTGCTGTCTCTTCAGCAGTTTTTGCCCTTCCGGTGTACAGCCTATATCGTAAGCCATTTGTGAGCCCTAGTAACCTACAGTCTTCAGATGCTTATTCTTGGCACTCCTGAAACCAATTCAGTCTGAAGAGCTAGGACAAGCCAGCTCTGTCTACTTTAGTTAGCGTGTGCTAAGGTGCTGCTGTAATCATTTTCCTTTTCCTATTCCAGTTGCTTAGCATGTTGGGGTTTTTTTGGTTAAAACAGAATGTTAGTTGTACTCATTCTTCCCCGAGTCACTTATATGCCTGGGAGATCTTTAGGTCCATTAGTTTTGTTGGTAGTGAAAACCGTGAGTAAATGAAGACTTCAGTTCTGGTTTGTCCAAGGAGATCTCTAGCTGACGGAGGTGCTCTTTCTCACTTCAAAAAAGAAGTCCTGGCAGCTTCTGTCTGCCTGAGAAAGTATTTGTGTATTGGATGTCTGCAGGGCTGCTACTTCATCCTGAGTGTTCCTTTCCCCAAAATAATGGAGCAGGTCTTTTGTTCTTATTTAGGTGGCTAAAGGTAGCTAAGACTCAATTCTTATCTAGCAGACTCTAAGATTTACACTTGGTTGCCAAAAGTGCGATCAGAGTAGACAGAACGAAAGGGAACAGATATTACACAACCTGTGGTTGTTCGGACTCTGTGAGTCTTACTTGACTTGCATTCCTCCTCAGCCCGCATTTCTTCGGCGTGGCTGATGCTGGGTTGAGACATTAGCAAGGGAAGTGGGACAGCAGAGTCTAAGATGACTTTATATAGAAACTATACATACCTGGGGTAATTGAGATGTTCTAGTGTCTATGCTCTGCACAGGTGAGCAGTCTCTTTGGACAGCGCTAGTTGCATACACTCTGAGTCTGAGGTGCTTGCTTGAGAGATCTGGAATCCACAGAGATATATTTTCTTTGTAGAGAGACTCCAGTTCCTGAATCATAGAATCATTTAGGTTGGAAAAGAACTTTAAAGAGAGGTAATGCTGGTAAGCTTTTCCTTTGTACAAACTGGCGTCATATTCTGCCCCTTCCATAGGGCACAGAAGCTGTGGTGAGCACAAATTCAGAATGGAGGAATGTTTTTGAGCACTGAAACTGAAATGAGGGTTTCATTCCTTTGTCTCTTACCTGCATTCTGATAAATACAGAAACTGCAGCTAAATTTCACCATTCTAACCTTTGATATATGCCTTTTCATGTAATAATATACTGTATGAGAATTAGCTATCCAGAACGTACAGAAGCCCATAATGATATATATACTAATTGTGGTGTAGATTTAATTTTATGTCTTGGCTAACTGTGGAGTTAGAATAACTGTATGACATACCGTATATAACATCTAAACGTAGGGAGAAGAAAAAAAGAAAATCAGCAGCACTATCTGCACAAACTGATATTTTGGTTGCAGATGGTTTTACAACCCTATCTGGTCATCACAAGAGACCTTTGGCAAGAACTTTCATAATTTGCACAAGTACCATGCTTGCCTGTGCTAATGAGATAGTGTTTCAGAGCCTGCATATGCGCTTCCAGGGTACATTTTGCTCTTTTTCAAGCTCAGGCACAGATTTCTAGTGGTGTTTTACTTCTGTTGTACTCTGACAAAGATCCCGTATGTTCGCTGTGCACTTGTGCTGTCATCTACTTAAAGGAGTTAGTGGTACAAACACTTCTGTCTCTATTTAATCTATTACCATATAAATGATGTTTTACTGAAAGTGTGTATTTTTTTTTTTTAGTGGTGCCTCAGTCTTGTTACGTAATACAGGTATGTGTGACTTGTTGTTCAGCTGCTGAATGAAAAGATAGAGGAATTAACATTCCCTTGGAAAGATAATCTGTTTTCACAGAATCACAGAAAATTATNGTGGAATAGCTGCTTAAATAAATGAGAGATTGTGTCTTACCCCCTCCTTCCCTCAAAAAGGCTGAATTAACAGATGCTTTCATAGCAACCTTTAGGTATTCTGAATCGCAATTTAAACGTGAATGAGGCTGGAATGTTGTTCATTCTTGTTTGTGTGTGTGCAATTTGAAAAAGACATTTATGCTACAGCTTTTACTAGTGACACTTGTTTTAATTCCAGATTGTTCTGATTTTGTAGTCTTAAATGACACACATGCCATGTTTTGGAGGTTTTTATGTAATTTTGAAGAAAAGTTGCATTTTGTAAATTTCTTGACATACTTTTGCTCTGAGATGTTTAGGAGTTACACTCTTAGAATAAAGGGCCCTTAATCTTATTCTACATAAATATTTATGTGTCAGTTAGATTTTCTGAATACGGTAAATCTTTTCCTGAAAGCTGGTAGCATTTTTTGTTTTATTTTGTTCGTTTTCTGCTTTTGTATATGCAAATGGATTACTGAGACCATTAGAGCCTTAAAAACAGTGACATACCTCAGATAAATGTTTTTTTCCAAAGCAGACCAAAAGGGTATAGAATATTTTTCTGCCAGCAAAGGTGTGAAAAATCTCAGATAGCAGAGAAGTTAGATGTTTCAGTAAATCAAAGCATTTTGAGTATGTAGAAACCAGCCTGATTGCTTGCAATAAAGCAGCAGTGCTTCAGGTGAAAGCTGAACCTACATTTCTGGGTTATCTTATGTGTATTATCAAGAAGCATTCCTCGTATGTTGGAGGAAATATGAAGTCAGTGCTATTAAATAATGTGGAATAAAGCAAGCTTCTACCAGTCATAGCTTGCTTGTTGAAGAGTGTAATACCCAGGAGGAGAAACTAATGTAGAAATAGTCATTATAAATCATCTCTCCATCTGAGTTTTGGGTGTTGAAACAGCAGAGTGATAACTGAGAGTTTGCTTCCGTACTTGGAAGCAGACATACACAGTGACCCAGAGTTAAGATTACCTGCAATAATGCTGGAAATAAATACAGCTTTTTATAAACTATGTTTCTATTGAAGTTACTTAGACTTTGAGCAAGCTTAATTGAAAGCAGTATAGACAGCCTATGCTCTACATTATTCACATCTCAAAACTTTACAGACAGCTGTTTAACAAATTGGAAAAACAAAGGACTGAAGCAATAGCAAAATCTAGGGAAGTCTGCCTCCCAGCGCTGAGTTATTTCTGTTAGTTACTTCCTTGATTATTGTTGGCTTTAAAAAAAATTTATTTGATCTTCATTTGAACCTGAAGTATAGCTGAAGGTTACGTGCCTTAGAGGGTGGTGGTGTGTTCCCGAATTTCACTTCAGTTGGATGCACACTCCTTTGGGCTGCCTTGTAAATACAGACCTCTGTGTATGCGTGTTTCTTCTTAATCTTGATAGCATTTGTTTCGTTCTGTTTGATCGGGCATGCATATATATTAGCCCCTGGTAGAGATGAGTCACATCTGAGATACTGTGCATGTGCAGTGCTGTTTATCAAGTGGTAATTTCAGACTTCATTTAAATATATTTCATTTAGCTTGAAGGTGTGTTTGCCTTGAAGAACAAGCTTGACAAGATCTTGAAGTGTAAGTAGTAGCAAGGCAAATGTCATCAGTAAGCAGTTTATAGCTCTGAAGAGTTGTTGAAATGATGAAGAGAACAGAAGAAAGATTTGGTGGAAATGGAAAAATAGGGAAGAAAATAGAGAATTGATAAAGTAGAAAATAGTTGGGATGCAGGTTACATCAGTCTCGAAGAATATGAAGTCTTATCTTCCTGTTCGTATCACTTAGCAAAGGCAAGTGCCAAGTCCTGTACCCTGGGAGGAACCACCCCAGGCATCCACACAGACCTGAACAAGAAGTGGAACCTGGATCAGCAGTGTGCCTTTGCAAAGAAGGCGAATAGCATCCTGGACTGCATTAGGTAGAGTGTTGCCAGGAGGTCAAGGGTGAAGAACTTTTCCCCCTTCTCATCACTGGTGATGCTATACCTGGAGTGCTGGCTTCAGTTCTGAGCTCCCCAGTACAAGAGAGACATGGAGATGAGGGAGAGAGTTGAATGAAGGATTGATAAGGTCATTAATAAACTGGAGTATCTCACAGGGGGAAAGGCTGAGAGCGCTGGTACCATTTAGCATGTACAACAAAAACGTCATGGGGTGAGTGGGGAGACACACAGATGACACACACATCTTTCCTATTTGTTTCAATACTTAAGGGTAGGTGCTAAGAAGACAAAACCAGACTCCCTTTGGTGGTGCCTGTTGACAGGATCAGATGCAATGGGTACAAACTGAAACACAGCAGGCTCCATCTGACCATCAGAAAAAGCTTTTTTACCATGAGGATGACCAAGCACTGTAACAGGTTATTCAGAAAGTCATGGATTCTCCATCCATGGATGGAGAAGTAGTCTGAACACAGTCCAGGACAACACTCTGTAGTTGACTGTACATACTTGAGCAGGGTAGTTGGACCAGATGACTTCCAAAAGTCCCTTCTGACCTCAAGCATTCTGATTTTTGTTCCTGACAGGGGCAGTTGTTAAAGAACAAACTTACTCTGAAGATACGGTGGACTTAAAAATGTGAAATCTTTTTGCACTACAGAAGTGGTATCAATTTCCCCAGGATTCTGGGGCAGAATCCAGCCTCTGGACTATTTGCCAGTCTTGTTCTTGCAAATTATCAAAGGCAAGAGACCCCACAACATCTTTGGTTATCTTGTTCCATTGTTTGAGTGTTCTAATGATTAAAAGTTTATTCTAGTCCAAGTAAGCTCAACTGCAAGTTTAGACCTTCCTGTTCCATCCAGAATATCACTGATTGCTGTCATCTTCATTACACACTTGTGTGTGTATTGAAGGAGTTTGTTGAGACTATTGTAGTTGGGATGTGGGTTTTTAGGTGGCTGCATTTTTGAGACATGTCCAAGTAGGCTTGGTGGATTTTGTTCCTTGTAAGCTACGTTTGCTAAAACCGTTATCCTTGCAGTTCTCTCTTGGGTATTCTCTGTTTTTCTGTTAGCAGTGTAACACCTGGTGATGTAAACCGAGTATGAGACTCCCCTTGTGTTTTGTTATTAGCACTGAGGAACGGTGATTGCGTTCCAGACCTCACTGATTGTCTAGGATAACACTTCCTAGAAATGGGACCTGCTTCTTTTGGCAGCAGTCCAGTATTGTCTGCAATTTTTAATCTGCTGTGAGCACCCCATTCTACTCTGCTGTATTGCTTCATTGATTTATCTTCTTTATATGGTATCGTCTATATGATAGATTTTTATTTTTCTTTAATGTTGAAACCTCCTAAACCTCCTTTGGTTGATTATTTGTTTACTAGTACCATTTTGATCTTCTTGGAGTAATTTAAACAATTCCATAGCAAGATATTTTTTATGTTGGATACTTCCACCTAAGTTATTTGACCTATGGTCTTGGTAAGACCTATAAATTTAAAAAGCATACCCATTTTGTCATCCAAGCCAATAATTTAAACTGTTGGAAAGAATCAGATCCAGGAAATAATGTAAAATGTCCATCTGCTGGTTATTTAGTTGCTGCCTTGTGAGTGCAGTGGATCAAGGAGATGAGTCCCCACATCACTGCCCTTTAGATCACATTTCTCTAACTTGTTTATGAGAGTATTTAGGAAAACTTATGTTGGGAACCCATCAAAATGAGCTGACACTTCACCTGTAGACATGATGTAACATCCATCTTAATCCTCCCCTCAGATACACCTTTTGCACTTTGACTCTTAAGTGGGAGACCTGGTTCCCTGTGGAAACCTTGAAAGTAATATGTCCTGTGAAAATACTTGAAATGCCCTTTACTGAGGGAAAGAAAAACCCAAGACAGTAATTGCAACATCTGTTATGAACTTCTCCTGTGAAGAGATGCCAAGTGTTTTACAGTGAAACCTGAAATAATAAGAATTTTTAAAAACAACCCAGAGAGGTCAGTCCTCTCCTATTCTGACAGAGGCCACAAACTGGAGATAGTAGCACTTAAGAGGTTTTGGCACTTCATTTAGTGGATTGGAAAATAAATTCAATCCATCATCAGCAAGTTTGCAGATGATACTAA